>JAPXFY010000028.1:23838403-23868403 GCA_030674185.1 Monoplex corrugatus
AATGCGTTAAACAAATCTTTGAACAAATTCCAAACTGCAAGAAAATAAACAAGCAGGTGGAAAGAAAAACAGACAATGGAGAGAAAGCCATAACAAAGCTCTGGGCCGAGCATTAAAAGCAATAACAAAGTTGGGTGTCAAGCGCTGAAAGTGAAAACAAAAGTCTCCCTCAACCATTCAAAGAAACAACAACTGCCTCACCCATTTGCAGACGACAGCTGTGATCCGTGCGTCAGCAGGGCAACATTATTTCAATGTCTCTAGGACGGTCGTCAACCCGTGAGAAAAGAATTTTAACCTCAAATCGAATTGTTTCTATAGACAAGACATGGTCGACTGCGCTAGTAACTAAATATTTTTTCGTGGACTTACAGCATCATTCGTCTATGGCTGCACATAGGAATAGAGACAGGATTTTTTTTTTCTATTTCTTTTTTTTTTTTTAAATATCCCTTTAAAAAAAACGAAAGAAAAAAGGGAGGGGAGGGGAGATTACTTAATGTCGATCGGAGGGTGTGTGTGTGGTGTGTGTGTGTGTGTGTGTGTGTGTGTGTATGTGTGTGTGGTGTGTGTGTTGTGTGTGTGTGTGTGTGTGTGTGTGTGTGTGTGTGTGTGTGGGGGGTGTGCGTGCGCGCGCGTGTGTGTATGTGTCAGAGTGTGTGTGTGTCTTGTCCGCCTGTGAAAAAAAAAATGTGTGGACACGATCTTCTCAGCTCTTTGTACGAGGATCTTTACCAAAGTTTGGTCAAAGGTGTACACCATCAAAAAGTCCCGAAAGAAATCGCAAAGGTCAAGATCACACAGACAAAAACAAAAAACAAACAAACAAACAAACAAACAAACAACAACCCCGCCACCCACACAAACAACAACAAAAAACAACAACAAAACTATCAAAGATCAGTTCTTTTCGAGGAAGGTGTATGAAAAACACTTTTTCAGGAACCTTTGATAATATTCAGAATTTCTTTCCAGAATTGTGACAGTCTACCATTACCTTAATGCACATCAAGTGGTATTTCAACTGAAGCTTTTTTCAAGGCCACAATTACTGGTGTTCCCCCGTGCGGATGCCGGGGGCTCTTTCAGCATAAATAGTATCCCAACCTTCTGGAAATTCTCTGCTAGAAGTTTGCTCTTTGTTTCTGCCTTGTTCCTTCGCTTTCTGTCATTTCTTCCTATCGTTTTTTGCGTTGCTGGTCCATCCACCTGTACGTGTTCGATAAAGTCTATGTACTTTTTCTTAGGATTGATAATTGGTTACAAGTATAAAGTACATTTTTGGCTCTAAGGAGGTGAGATATGTGGAAGCAATTTTAGAGAATTTATGCCCGATTGAAACGGTTATAGCCCTGATATGGCTCTACGCAGTCGGCTGGGCTTGTTGAAGTACTGTGTGTGTATTGAAACGGGTATAGCCCTGATATGGCTCTACAGGCTTTAAGCGACAATAAGAATGAATAGAGAAACGGTGGGAACACCACAGGTCCACCATCACATTCGGCGACAGATGAACTGAAGTGGGTTTGGTCAACTGACCAGAATGGAACCCCACCAGCCAGTTCAACGACCACACAGCAAAACTATACAGGATTTGAAGGGTGAGACGGACCGAGACAGACCTTGATTGATGGCGTAAAAGGGACCCTGTCATCAACACATCATCTTTCCATTTCAGGCCTTCCAACTCACTGCTGGTTGTCGGCTTGCCTCCCCGTGACACCCATGATGGTGCAAGTGGGAGAGAGAGAGAGAGAGGGGGGGAGGGAGAGAGAGAGAGAAGGGAGAGAGAGAGAGAAAGAGAGAGGGAGGAGAAGAGAGAAAGTAAGAGAGAGAGAGAAGAGAGAGAGAGAGAGAGAGAGAGAAAGAGACAGAGGGAAACAGAGAAAGAGAGAGAGAGGGAGAGAAAGAGAGAGAGAGAGAGAGAGAAAGAGGAGAAAAGAAAGAGAGAGAGAGATAGAAAGAGAGAAAGAGAGAGAGAGCGCGCGCGAGGGCGAGAGAGAGAGAGAGAGAGAGAGAGAGAGAGAAGAGAAGAGGAGAGGGAGAAAGAGAGAGGGAGGGAGTAAGAGAAGAGAGAGAGAGAGAGAGAGAGAGAGAGAAAGAGACAGAGGGAAACAGAGAAAGAGAGAGAGAGGGAGAGAAAGAGAGAGAGAGACAGAGAAAGAGGAGGAGAAAGAAAGAAAGAGAGAGGGGAGAGAGAGAAAGAGAGAGAAGAGGAGAGGAGAGAGGAGAGAGAGAGAGAGAGAGAGAGAGGGTGAGAGAGAGAGAGAGAGAGTGAAGAGAGAAGGGGAGAGAGGAGAGAAAGAAAGAGAGAGAGGTGGAGAGAGAGGAGAGAGAAGAAAGAGGAGAGAGAAAGAGAGAGGGGAGAGAGAGAAAAGAGAAAGAAGAAGAAGAAGAGAGAGAGAGAGGAGAGGAGAGAGAGAGACAGACAAGACAGAGACAGAGACAGAAGAAAGACAACAAAGCAAAGAAAGACAAAGAAAATAAAACAAAAGGCATATAGGGTTTCCCAGGCTGTGTTTTGTCTCTCGTCTGTTTTCAATCCTTTTCTGTCTGTCTTTTAAGGATAAGGCTTTTCTTTTTCTTTCTTTCTTTCTTTCTCTTTATCCCTTCCTTTCTCCCCCCCCCCCCCCCCTCTTTTCTGTACTTCATTGTTTACTTTCTTCATTACTGTCTTGTTTCATTATTTCCTTTTTTTTCATTTCTTTTTCTTTTCTTGTCTTTTTTTTTTCCTTCTGGAGTCAAAAGGTTACGTTTTCGCTGTGCTAGCATGGTTGACCTTGCAGGATGCTGGTGGACAGGGTGCGGGTGTCAAAGGGGTGAATAAACTCCAAAGTCCTTGAGGAAGATGACGGTTTTGGCCTGGTGGGTTTGACCCCTAGTCGTTGGCCTTGGTGGGGCCGGGTTCCAGAAACTGCAGGTTACTTTTTTTTTTGGCCTTTCACCTCCTGAGGGAACTATACCTTCTTAGTGACCTGCTCCTGAGGGAAGCATCTTCTGAGAGGATTACCTCCTCAGGTACTTTCTCCTGAGGGAACATCTTCTGAGAGAATTACCTCCTCAAGGACCTGTCCCTGAGGGAACCATCTTCTGAGAGAACTACCTCTCAGGGACCTGTCTCCTGAGGGAACTACTTCTGAGAGAACTACCTCCTCAGGGACCTGTTTCCTGAGGGAACCATCTTCTGAGAGAATACCTCTAGGACCTGTCCTAGGGAACATCTTCTGAGAGAACTACCTGCTCAGGACCTGTCTCCTGAGGAACTATCTTCTGAGAGAACTACCTCCTCAGGGACCTTGTCTCTGCTTTCAGGGAACCATCTTTTGAGAAAACTATATCCTGAGGTACCTGTCTCCTGAGGGAACAATCTTCTGAGAGAACTACCTGCTCAGGGACCTGTCTCCCGAGGGAACTATCTTTCAAGAGAATTACCTGCTGAGGTACCTGTCTCCTGAGGGAATTATCTTCTGAGAGAATTATCTCCTCTGGAACCTGTCCTCGGGGAAACCATCTTCTGAGAGAACTTCCTGCTGAGGCACCTGACTCCTGGGGGAACTATCTTCGAGAGAACTACTTGTGAGTACCTGTCTCCTGGGGGAATGATGTTCCGAGAGAACTACCTACTTAGAAACCTGTCCCCTTAGGGAACTATCTTCTGAAAGAACTTCCTGCTGAGGGACCTGTCTCCTGAGGGATGTAGGCTACCTCCAGAGGTATCTATTTTTGGATGGATCTACCTCCTGAGGGACCTACTTCCTGAGGGATAAACTGCCTGAGGGACATCCTCCTGAAGGACATACCTCCTGGACATACTCTGAGGACATACCTCCTGAAGGACATACCTCCTGAAGGACACCTCAAGACATCTCCTAAAGGATCTCTCTCTCCTCTCTTTCTCAGACAGATAGGTAGATAGATAGGTAGACAGAGATAGCCAGCCAGCCAGCCAGCCAGCCAGCCAGCCAGATAGATAGATAGATAGATACAGTGGTTACTTTGTTGCTGTAGATAGATAGATAGATAGATACAGTGGTTACTTTGTTGCTGTTAATGCCATCATAGATCTATTAAGCGTGGCCAACATAACGTCATGACATATGTCGTCACAAGATCTGCACGTATTTTCGTGTTTACGTCAGGGACTGATTGAAGAAGGTGTGTGCCAGTTTCAAAGCGCTGCGACAGTTATTTTTGATGTTATTATTATTGCTATCAAATGGATGACACCGTAAGTGACATAAAGAATGATTATTACGTGTACAAAAATATGGCAGCTGCCTTCGATATTCTTTCAAAACGACATGCGACAACATCTCAAACCGAACCGGCCAATGATTGGTTGATATTTTCGATTACACGACAGACTCTGCATTCATATGTATGAACTATGACCTGAGAGAACGGAGTCACATGATCGATAACCTAAAACTAATATCCACCACGTTCGTGGCATTATATCTCCATTCGACGATTGTGTACGTATTCTGTCTTATCTCCTGGTAAGTCTGGAAGCGCATCTTTCCCGCGTGATTGCGTCCGGTTGTTCCGACGGCTAGATCTGCACCGCATTTTTTCGCACTGTTTCCTCAGCAGTTTCGGCCAGAGTGATGGTAAAGAAGAGTTAAACATACCTCTTTCCATCATGGGACTCTGTTCCTTCAGGTCATGGGTGATACATATGCCCAAGATGTCTGCTGCATCAACCAAAATATCGACCAATCGGTTTGAGTTTTAGTCGCATGTTCCGAAAAACGAGACGACAAATCACAGTGATGTTGTTTGAGGATTCATGGCATCGTTTGAAGTAGTGAGGATCTCGCACATTTTATGAACAATTTACATTGAAGCTAAGCAGCAGTACTTCCTTTTGTTCTTCCTGGTGAGACAGAAGATGTTATCGCTTCGACAAACTGAGGCTGTTTCGTTCTCTCTTGCAACAGATAGATCCAGACATATTTAGATTAGTGTTCATCTAAGATAGATCTAGACATGTTTATGTTAGTGTACATCTAAGATAGATCTAGACATATTTAAGTTAGTATACACGAAGACCTGTTTTCCATTTGATTGTATTATAATTCCACTGACATTTTGTTAAACTGGTAGTATATATGCAGTCCAAAGCTTTATTTTGTGCGTTGTCTAACCCAGGTACGAAAAGTAGGCCTAAAATCATACAGCTCTAGATCCATTTTAGTTTCCCACCTGCACGGACACTTGCAATGAGGTGTGCTTGTTTCAGAAAGAATATTTCTTTCGTTTTTGTCAATTTTTGTATGAAAAGGGAAATTATAAGACGATTTGAACATCGGTTTTTGTTGTTGTTGTTTTTTTTTTTTTTGGTCATTTATAGTTTTCATAAAGTCTTAAGCCTTTCTCGGGATGCAGAGCCATGTTTACTTGCGTAGGCCTATGCATGTGCCGCGCGTGTATGAGTATCGGTGGAGTAAATTACTGATTTTCTCTGGCATCTTAATTCTGAGTGGGAGAGCTTCGTTTTGTAAACATTGTCTCTGGGACGGTTTTAACTGACACATGCCCTACAGCGCTTTACAGACCAGACAGACACACGCATAAACGAGCGCACGCACGAACGCGGGCACACACACACAGTATCGTTTCTTTTCCCGCGGCTGCTAAAAATAATTGAATAGACCCCACTTCTTCGCTAAATGGCCGTGTGTTTAAACTGAAGACTGTAAAGGGTAAAGGCACCACTCTCAACTCTGTGAAGTCAAGAATGTAAACAAGGCACTCATTTTCCCATTACACACACAAGAAAAAAGGTGTTGTGTGTGTGTGTGTGTGTGTGTGTGTGTGTAAGGGGCGAGGACTTGGAAAAAAGAATAGGCGCAAATTATGGGGGCTGTAACCTATTATGTGTGCATATTTGAGCGGCCCACACGGCTGTTTTCACGATGGCTTAGGGGTAGCTTTCGCAAAACTTTAACAATCGACCGCGTGTTTGTCGTCTATGTGTGTGTTAGAAATCAGTGCCAGAATATCACACCTGCATGAAAAACCGTTACTGCGGACATCTTGTTGACTCGAGTGGTGCCGGTTAGATTACCGGGGGTAATGGGTAGGGAGAGGGAACGGGGATTTGGATGGTGGAAAGGCAGGGGGGGGGGGAGGGGGAGGGGGAGGAGGGTATGGATTGGGTGTGTTGAAACGCCGAACCTGGTTGGGTTTTTGTTTGTTTTTTTAAGGTGGTGCCTGATCCAACACGTTGACGTGTGTGTGTGGTGTGTGTGTGTACGTGCGTGTGAGTGTGTGTGTACGTGCGTGTGTAGTGTGTATGTGCGTGTGAGTGTGTGTACGTGTGTGTGTGTGTGTGTGTGTGTAAGTGTGTGTGTATGTGTTTTTTTGCGTGTGTACGTGTGTATATGTGTGTGTGTCTGTGTACGTGTGTGTGTGTACGTGTGTGTGTGTGTGTGTGTGAGGGGGAGAGGGATGGGGAGTTGGAGGGTGTCCCAAGGTGTGTGTTTTGAAATTAGCAAAACTATCAATTTAAAAAAAAAAAAAATCTACTTACATTCTGAACATGTGAAAATCCTATCATAACACAATTTCAGTTATATAAGCTTACATAGATTCTGTTGGGTGTCTGTATATTTGCTGTTATTCTCCTTGCCACAGTTGAGGTTTAAGGATACATTACACATTAAACTTCGTGCGGTTTCTTCAATCTAAAGTATATTGACAATTTAGTTTTTTTCCCCTTTTTTGGGTGGGGGGGGGGGGGGGGGGGGGGGAGAGAGAGAAGAAAGAAAAGAAGCACAGATAGCTATGAAATCATTGGCAAAACGTTGGTAACAAATAAATAGCCAGCTGGAGAAAATAGAAAAAAAGTTGGCAATGTTAAACACGAGCATCTAGATATTAAACATGAGTATTACCGTACCTAATCAATAACACATCTAGATATTAAACATGAGTATTACCGTACCTAATCAATAACACATCTAGATATTAAACATGAGTATTACCGTACCTAATCAATAACACATCTAGATATTAAACATGAGTATTACCGTACCTAATCAATAACACATCTAGATATTAAACATGAGTATTACCGTACCTAATCAATAACACATCTAGATATTAAACATGAGTATTACCGTACCTAATCAATAACACATCTAGATATTAAACATGAGTATTACCGTACCTAATCAATAACACATCTAGATATTAAACATGAGTATTACCGTACCTAATCAATAACACATCTAGATATTAAACATGAGTATTACCGTACCTAATCAATAACACATCTAGATATTAAACATGAGTATTACCGTACCTAATCAATAACACATCTAGATATTAAACATGAGTATTACCGTACCTAATCAATAACACATCTAGATATTAAACATGAGTATTACCGTACCTAATCAATAACACATCTAGATATTAAACATGAGTATTACCGTACCTAATCAATAACACATCTAGATATTAAACATGAGTATTACCGTACCTAATCAATAACACATCTAGATATTAAACATGAGTATTACCGTACCTAATCAATAACACATCTAGATATTAAACATGAGTATTACCGTACCTAATCAATAACACATCTAGATATTAAACATGAGTATTACCGTACCTAATCAATAACACATCTAGATATTAAACATGAGTATTACCGTACCTAATCAATAACACATCTAGATATTAAACATGAGTATTACCGTACCTAATCAATAACACATCTAGATATTAAACATGAGTATTACCGTACCTAATCAATAACACATCTAGATATTAACATGAGTATTACCGTACCTAATCAATAACACATCTAGATATTAAACATGAGTATTACCGTACCTAATCAATAACATCTAGATATTAAACATGAGTATTACCGTACCTAATCAATAACACATCTAGATATTAAACATGAGTATTACCGTACCTAATCAATAACACATCTAGATATTAAACATGAGTATTACCGTACCTAATCAATAACACATCTAGATATTAACACAAACAATACATTATCCAGAACACATCTAGATATGTGCGCGCATGTATGTATGTGTGGATGTCTGTGAGAGTGTGGTACGTGTGTGTGTGTGTGTGTGTGTGTGTGAGATAGAGAGAGAGTATGTATGTTTGTGTGTGAGGGTGTGTGGGAGAGAGAGGTGTGTGTATGTGTTTGTGTTTGTGTGTGTGTTTGAGAGAGAGAGAATATGTGTTTGTGTGTGTTTGTATGTGTATGTGTGTGTGTGTCTGTGTGAGAGAGAGTGTGTGTGTGCATGTGAGAGAGAGTGTGTGTGCGTGAGAGAGAGAGAGTGTGTGTGTGGTGGTGTGTGTGCGTGATAGAGAGTGAGTGTATGTGAGAGAGAGAGAGAGATGTGTGTGTGTGTGTGTGTGAGAGAGAGATAGAGAGTATTTGTAAATGTGTGTGTGTGCGTGAGAGAGAGAGAGAGAGTATGTGTGTATATGTGAGAGAGTGTGTGTGTGCGCGCGTGTGTCTGTGTGTGCATGTGTGTGTGTGTGTGAGAGAGAGAGCTATGCGTATGTATGTGTGTGTGTATGTATGTATGTGTGTGTGTGAGAAAGAGAGAGAGAGTGTGTGTGTGTATGTATGTGTGTGTATATATGTGTGTGTGGATGTATGTGTATGTGTGTGTGTGTGTGTGCGCGCGTGTGTGTATAAAGACAAATAAATCTGCTCAAGTTCCCCTCAGTCGGGGTAAACATCCTGATCAAAATGTCGGTCAGTCATTGCGCGTGCTATCGCCAATACATATATTATCCTAACTTTCTGATGGTGTTTCTGATGCGTGTATCACGTTGTTTTGCCCCCCCCCCCCCCCACCTCCACTACTCCCCCCCGTGTGCAGGCGGTATCTTGCTGCGTAGTCTGCTTACTCCGTCTTTGGAGAATGTATGTATATGCTGGGCGTTTTCTGCGTTTCTGTAAGCCGCTGGTACGGTCTAAGGATTCTCATAGGATCTGTAGTGTACATATTTGATATTCAGGGTGCGTATACATGTGGCGGGGATTTAGGCACAGTCAATTGTGTGTGTACACACTGTTGACCTGGGCCGGGAGACCCGGAAAGCTCTCTCCACCCTTTGTCCACCAAAGAGGGGAGGTAATCAGGTAGGATCAAAAAGAACCTTCTGGAGTAGTGGAAGTCCGGGGTTTAACTCCTTGAGTACCCTGCGTCCGTCATTGAGAGGGCCTGGTGCGCGAGTTCCACACAATACGCCTGCCTTCACTTTAAGAGTCAGCAAGTTTCGATTTTAATAAGTTTTCTTCTTCATTTGACGCAGGCTAGACCTGCTATGAGCACTCCCTATGTGTCTGTCTGTGTCTCTGTCTCTGTATCTCTGGCTCTTTCTGTGTCTGTGTCTGTGTCTCTCTGTGTCTGTGTCTGTGTATCTCTGGTCTCTTCTGTGTCTGTATCTCTGGCTCTTTCTGTGTCTCTATCTGTGTCTGTGTCTCTCTCTGTGTCTCTGTCTGTATCTCTGGCTCTTTCTGTGTCTGGTGTCTCTCTCTTTTCTCTCTCCCTCCCTCACAAAATAAGCGATGTTTATATTTCATACTATAAAGCTTCGAGAGAGTTAACAGTCGGAAAATGTTTGTACATTGCTACTATAAAACGGACGACGAATGAAAAGTATGCAAGGTGTATGTTAACAATGTAATCCTCTCCACACAATCCCTGCTTTGTGTATGGGTCGGTGGCCTTCACAATAAACCATGTGTCTGTGTCAGTGTCTGTGTCAGTGTCTCTATCTCTATCTCCATCGCCGGGATCTTGCTGCGATGTCACAAATCTAAGCATATAAATTAATAAAACCTCCCTACCGAGCAGAGGGAGACTAAAACGTGTACAGAAACAGGTTAAATTACGTAAAATTGCTTCCGCGTATCTCATTTCCCTAGGGCCAAATATGCACTTAATACATGTACCCAATTATCAATCCTAGAGAAAATACGTAAGACTTTATCAAATACATACAAATGAATGGACCAGCAAGGCAGAAAATGATAGGAAGAAATGAGAGAAAGCAAAAGAGGAAGAAAGAAACGAAGATAGTGACAGAAAAGAGGAAATTTCTAGCACAGAATTTCCAGAAAGTGGGTATACTATTTATACTGAAAGAGTCCCCGACATCCCCACGGGGTGATAGGAAGAGAAACCCCTAACTGCCTAATAGCAAACTTCGATAGCTCCTGTGCTTCAGAACAGGAGACCTTAATTTTTGCATCTGCAGTGCCCCATTGTAGTATTAATAGTTTTTGATAAATAAAAAGTACCATATTAACAAATATCTATATAACTCCACACAACATATCATAAGCATCAGTGCTCCATTCTAGTATGAATAATTTCTGATAAGTAAAAAGAACCATATTAACAAATGATTTAAATAATTCAACGCAACGTATCATCAGCGAAGCTTTCTGGGCTTCTTCGGGGCTTGTTGTCTTTCTTTTGTTTATTCATTTCTTTATTATTTATTTTAGTCTTGGAATTTTAATTGGACTACTCTCTGCAAGAACAGTGTGTTACCACGGAGGAGCGCCACTCGGTTTTCTCCCCTGTCTGCGTGAGTTCCACCCACCCCAACCACCTTTTTTCTTTTTTTAAAAAGTTTTGCCGGAACCACTTTTAAAAATTTTTTGTTTGTTGCCGTGGATTTTATTTTTTACATGCATTAAGTACATTCTGCAGAAGAGACCTCGATTTCACGTTTCAGTTGAAAGACTAGCATCCAAACCAGCAAGCAAGGTCTCGTGGAAGGGTGGTGGAGAGAAAAATCTTTTACTTTATTCAGCCTTGTTGTCTCTCACATCAGCAGAATGTTTCTGTTCCCCTTCACATACTTACCCCTGTGGGGATGCTGGGGGCTCTTTCAGTATAAAGAGTATTCCCACCTTCTGGAAATGCTGTGCTAGAATTGTCCTCTTTTCTGTCACTCGCTTTGTTTCTGTCTTCCTCCTTTGCTTTCTGTCATTTCTTCTTATCATTTTCTGCCTTGCTGGTCCATTCACCTGTATGTGTTCGATAAAGTCTTAGTACTTTCTCCTCGGAGTGATGATTGGGTACATGTATTACGTGCATTTTTGGCTCTATGGAAATGAGGTATGCGGAAACAATTTTACGTAATTTAGGCCCGTTATTATATATATGTTTCAGTGTCTTTAGTTACGTTTAAATTTGTATTCAGGTGTTTTTTTTAAAATCTCCTTTGCAATAAATTGAAGGGAGTGGTCAACTCCAGCGGCATCTCCTTAGATTAGATTATGTGCACGAATGCGTTCATATGTGTACTTAATTTTCTTTTCTTTATTTTTTTTTTCTTGTTGAATTATTGTGTATGTTTTGAAACGGTTATAACCCTAATATGGCTCTACGCAGTCGGCTGGGCTTTAAACAAAAATAACAGTAATAGTCACATACCTGCCTGATAGTATGGTAACATGGGGTTCATTTTGTCTCGTGTGTTACTGGGCTGATTACTTGTGAAGTTAACGTATGTCTACGTGTAGTGTATTACTGGGCTGATTACTTGTGGTTAACATACAAGGGAGGTAACTGGTTATTTTCTTATTAGTCTTCATCATCTCCCTTAACTCCATGAAGTGTCAATGGGGCGCTAGCACTGAAGAACTGTTCACCAAATATTCCCCCAGGTCTGTTGGTTGTGTGCCAAAGCCTGGGTTTCTGTATTTCTGGGGCAATGACTTGGGAAGTTTACATGTCCAGAAAGTAACTTGGATGGAGTTATTTCTCGTTCCTTTCTTTGCAGCTGATCTCAAGTGTTTTCGGTTTGGGTGAACTGTTTGCACAGTCAGGATTGAAAGAGTTAAATTAATGGTGTTTCGTATATAAACACACTCTCTGGGCACACGTGCGTGTGTTTGTATGTATGCATGTGTGAGTGTGTAGGTGCCCACACACATGCGCGCGCAACATGTGTGAATTATTTTGAAGCAGATTGTCCAGTTGAACAAATGCACTTCAAACTCCACGTTACAAAAATAGATAAATATTTATTGATTTTTGTATACATGTACTAACCAATCATTTATATCACAGACGCCTCCTTAATGCTCTAAGCGGATTACATATTATCACAAAAAAAGCTGTAACATGATACATGTACTGAAGTTGTACATATAGCCAACAAATGTGTACAAACAAATGTACTAGCGTTGTATATACTGTTAGCAGGTATTACACAAACAACATGTACTGAAGTTGTACATATAGCCAACAAATGTGTACAAATATATGTACTAGCGTTGTATATACCGTTAGCAGGTATGTACACAAACAACATGTACTAACGTTGTACACAGACAAGTGTATACACATACAACATGTACTAACGTTGTACATGAACAAGTGTGTACGCATACAACATGTACAAACGTTGTACATAAACAAGTATGTACACATGTGTGTACTAACGTTGTACACGAACACATATATGTACTAACGATGTACATTAACAAGTCTGTGCACATATAACATGCACTAATGTTGTACATGAACAAGTGTGTAACATACAATACGTACTAAAGTTGTACATATACAAGTATGTACACATACAACATGTACTAACGTTGTACATATACAAGTATGTACACATACAACATGTAGGCCTACTAACGTTGTAGATATACAGGTGTGTATAATACAACATGTACTAATGTTGTACATGATCAAGTGTGTACACATTCCACATGTACTAACGATGTACATAAACAGGTGTGTACGCTTACAACATGTAGGCTACTAAAGTTGCACAAGAAAAGTGTGTACACATACATGTGCTGACGTTATACACGAACAAGTGTGTACGCATACAGCATGTACTAAAGTTGTACAAGAAAAGTGTGTGCACACACAACACGTACTAACGTTGTACATGAACAAGTGTGTACATATATACATGTACTAACGTAAATGAACAAATATTTACATTTGCAACATACACTACAACGCTGCACATGAACAAGTGTGTAGATATGAGTTATTGAAGTTATTTCAAGAGGGAATCACCGCGCTCGGACAGCACCATATGCGCTCCACCCAAACCTGCCATCAGTTATCTGACAGATTTCCTGAGCCTGCACACAACCCTATGCGCTGGCAAGGTCTTCAAACAGGGGAAAAGGGAGAAGGGACCCTTCAAACACTAAGCTGACACCACCAGAATGATGGAAACATTAAGATGGACAGCGAACAGGCCAGTGGACCTATCAAACACTAAGCTGACACTACCAGAATGATGGAAACATTAAGATGGGCAGCCAACAGGCCCGTGGACCTATCAAACACTAAGCTGACACCACCAGAATGATGGAAACATTAAGATGGGCAGCCAACAGGCCAGTGGACCTATCAAACACTAAGCTGACACCACCAGAATGATGGAAACATTAAGATGGGCAGAGAACAGGCCAGTGGACCTGGGCCTGTGGCCCTATCAAACACTAAGTTGACACCACCAGAATGATGGAAACATTAAGATGTGCAGCCAACAGGCCACTGGACCTATCAAGCACTAAGCTGACACCACCAGAATGATGGAAACATTAAGATGGGCAGCCAACAGGCCAATGGACCTATCAAGCACTAAGCTGACACCACCAGAATAATGGAAACTAAGATGGGCAGCCAACAGGCCAGCGGACCTATCAAGCACTAAGCTGACACCACCAGAATGATGGAAACATTAAGATGGACAGCCAACAGGCCACTGGACCTATGAAACACTAAGCTGACACCACCAGAATGATGGAAACATTAAGATGGGCAGTGAACAGACCAGTGGCCAATGGACCTATGAAACACTAAGCTGACACCACCAGAATGATGGAAACATTAAGATGGGCAGAGAACAGGCCAGTGGACCTATCAAACACTAAGCTGACACCACCAGAATAATGGAAACTAAGATGGGCAGCCAACAGGCCACTGGACCTATCAAGCACTAAGCTGACACCACCAGAATGATGGAAACATTAAGATGGGCAGCCAACAGGCCAATGGACCTATCAAGCACTAAGCTGACACCACCAGAATAATGGAAACTAAGATGGGCAGCCAACAGGCCAGCGGACCTATCAAGCACTAAGCTGACACCACCAGAATGATGGAAACATTAAGATGGACAGCCAACAGGCCACTGGACCTATCAAGCACTAAGCTGACACCACCAGAATGATGGAAACATTAAGATGGGCAGCCAACAGGCCAATGGACCTATCAAGCACTAAGCTGACACCACCAGAATAATGGAAACTAAGATGGGCAGCCAACAGGCCAGCGGACCTATCAAGCACTAAGCTGACACCACCAGAATGATGGAAACATTAAGATGGACAGCCAACAGGCCACTGGACCTATGAAACACTAAGCTGACACCACCAGAATGATGGAAACATTAAGATGGGCAGTGAACAGACCAGTGGCCAATGGACCTATGAAACACTAAGCTGACACCACCAGAATGATGGAAACATTAAGATGGGCAGAGAACAGGCCAGTGGACCTATCAAACACTAAGCTGACACCACCAGAATAATGGAAACTAAGATGGGCAGCCAACAGGCCACTGGACCTATCAAGCACTAAGCTGACACCACCAGAATGATGGAAACATTAAGATGGGCAGCCAACAGGCCAATGGACCTATCAAGCACTAAGCTGACACCACCAGAATAATGGAAACTAAGATGGGCAGCCAACAGGCCAGCGGACCTATCAAGCACTAAGCTGACACCACCAGAATGATGGAAACATTAAGATGGACAGCCAACAGGCCACTGGACCTATGAAACACTAAGCTGACACCACCAGAATGATGGAAACATTAAGATGGGCAGTGAACAGACCAGTGGCCAATGGACCTATGAAACACTAAGCTGACACCACCAGAATGATGGAAACATTAAGATGGGCAGAGAACAGGCCAGTGGACCTATCAAACACTAAGCTGACACCACCAGAATGATGGAAACATTAAGATGGACAGCCAACAGGCCAGTGGACCTATCAAACACTAAGCTAACACCACCAGAATGATGGAAACATTAAGATGGGCAGCCAACAGGCCAGTGGACCTATCAAACACTAAGCTAACACCACCAGAATGATGGAAACATTAAGATGGGCAGCCAACAGGCCAGTGGACCTATCAAACACTAAGCTGACACCACCAGAATGATGGAAACATTAAGATGGGCAGCCAACAGGCCAGCGGACCTATCAGACACTAAGCTAACACCACCAGAATGATGGAAACATTAAGATGGGCAGCCAACAGGCCAGTGGACCTATCAAACACTAAGCTAACACCACCAGAATGATGGAAACATTAAGATGGGCAGCCAACAGGCCAGTGGACCTATGAAACACTAAGCTGACACCACCAGAATGATGGAAACATTAAGATGTGCAGCCAACAGGCCAGTGGACCTATCAAACACTAAGCTGACACCACCAGAATGATGGAAACATTAAGATGGGCAGCCAACAGGCCAGTTTGTAATGTTGGGGACTGGGATTGAACTCGAGATATCAGATCTTGAGTCCATGGCTCTACCAACTAGCCCGCAACTGCAGATGTGAACATGTGTGCATATGTACAACCTGTACTAATATTGTACATGAACAAGCGTGTAGACATACTGTATGTAGGCTACTAACACTGCACATACTGTAAACAGGTGTGGGCATTAACCATACGTCAATCTAGCAACAATCCACACAACAATCAAACAACAACCCACACAACAATCTGCCATCCAGTAACGCTTACAGAAGAATAAACATTTGCTACCTGTCAACCCACACAGCAATTTGCCTTCTAGTAATACTCATACAAATATAAACACTGCCTACATGTCAACCCACACACAAACTGCCATCTAGTAGCGCTAAAGAAATACAGACATCGCCTGCATGTCAACCCACACACAACAATCTGCCATCAAGTAACACTTACAGAAGAATAAACATTAGCTACCTGTCAACCCACACAACAATTTGCCTACTAGTAATACATATAGAAATATAAACACTGCCTACATGTCAACCCACACAACAATCTGCCACCCAGTAACACCTACAGGAAAATAAACATTAGCTACCTGTCAACCCCCACGACAATCTGCCTTCTAGTAATGCTTAAAGAAACATAAATATTGCCTACATGTCAACCCACACAAACTTGCCATCTAGTTATGCTTAGAGTATTATAAACAATACCTACATGTCAACCCACACGCAACTTGCCATCTAGAAATGCTTAAATAAAAATAGACATTGCCTACATGTCAAACTCACAAAACCTACCATTTCGGAATGCTTAAAGAAATAATTATAAACATTGCCTACATGTCAACCCAAACAACAACCTGATACTGCTTGGAGAACAATGTAAATATCTGCTAAAAAACAAGACAACAACAGAAACTTTAAATCGTCACAAGAAGATGAAATATTAGACCTATGAAATATCTGGGAAAAAAATCATAAAAAACAACACTCTTTAAATCATTATCGAGAAGATGAAATACTAGCTCTACAAAATATCTGGGCGGGGGAGGGGGGGGGGGAGAATCATAAAGTAGAAAGGGCAAATATTTCGTTCCACATCATGTGAAGAAAATAAGAGATATCACCACCATTACCATCATCGTCACCCGTCACCATTATCATTACCATCACCATTATCATCACCATCAGCATTACCATTATCATAACCATCAGCACTATTATCACCATTATCACTATTATTAGCATCACTATTACCCTTATCACCATCACCATAATCATCACCTATCACTATTATGATCACCATTAACATCACTACCACCGCTATGACCATTATCATTACCCATCACCATCACTATCACCATTATGATTACCATTAACATCACTACCACCATTATCACTGTGACATTTACCATTACCCATCACCATTATCATCACCATCACCGTTATCATCATCCGTCACTATTATGATCACCATTAACATCACTATCACCATTACCCATCACCATTATCATCATCATCACTATCACCATTATCATCACCATCACCAACACCCATTGCCATTACCATCCCCACTATCATCACCATGAACACTAACATCATCATCAACACTATAACAACATGAAGAAGAATTTAATTTACTCAATCTGTGACACCTGCGCACAGAAGCCGTCCTGTTTTCACTAAACCTACCAACCAACCAACCACAAGTCCATGACGCCATTCGTCCTGCAAGAACCTTTTCTGCTATTCCTGCCCTGTTTCAGACATGTGCACCATATACCAGCCTGCAGGACCCGTGACAATCAAGCTTCAGGTCAAATATCAATGCCTCCACAGACCAAGGGCCACAACCTGTGATTCACTTCATCAACGCTGAATGTTGACAGGGGCAATTTTTATGAAGACAAGAGGCCCTGAGCCCTGAAGGAGGGAAAGCAAGACTGTCATTTCTTTTTTTCTTTTCTTTTTAAGATACTGCATTATCATAGGTTCAAAACACGCTGAGACGTTTAGGCAGTGACATGTCTTTCACAGCAAAGCAGGACTTTCTGTCATTTTTTTCTGTCACTTCTGTTTCTTTCTTTCTGGGTTTTTTTGTGTGCGTTTTGTTTGCTTGTTTGTTTTAAGAGACTACATTATTATAGGTTCAAAACATGCTGAGACTTTTAGGTGGTGACAGGTCTTTCACGGCAAAGCAGGACTTTCTGTCATTTTTTTCTGTCATTTCTTTTTTTCTTAGACACAACATTACTGTCAGTTCAAAACACGCTGAGACATTTAGGTGGTGATAGGCCTTTCTTTGCATCCACAGAGAAACAGGCAGAGAGACGGTTTGCTAAACCATGCACAGGGAAAATAGCTCTCCCTCTCTTTTTCTCTCTCTGCTCCTTTCTCTGTCTCTTTCTCCCGCTCTCTCTGTGCCCCTGTGTCTCTCTATTTCTCCCTCTCTCTCTTTCTTTTCCCCTCTCTCTCTGTGCCCCTCTCTCTGTCTCTCGCTCTCTTTCTCCCTCTCTCTCCCTCTCTCATGGTACAGAGAGACACTTATAACCGAACATGACAAAGTGATAGCCCAGTGATATGGAAGGTCTGCGGTCAATTCTGTCTATGAGGTGTATGATGGAATAAAAGGTGGACATCTTCTCCCATCTTCCATATCATGTCAGCATGGTTCTCCAGCTACCTGGACTTGCTTCCTCTCCTTCTGTGTTGGTCAAGGCTTCTGTTTCCAGATACAAGGTGATTTCAAAGTCAGGTGTTATGGTTTGCTCCCCTCTATGTTGGTTAAGGCTTCAGTCAACACGCAGTTTCCACATACAAGGTGATTCCAGAGTCTGGTGTTCTGGTATTTCACCTCATCATCATCATCATCATCATCATCACGGCGTTGGCGACCATGGCCCTCCACACGAATCTATCCCCTGTCGCTGCAAGTACGTCTCCCACCCACTCTGTCCTCAGCCACCCTGCAAGTCCATCCAATATTTTCTCCCTGGGTCTACCTGGAGTTTTTCTTTTTCCTCCAGCTTTCCTGTTGTGACCAGGTGCTCTAATTCCCCTTTCCTCATAAAATGGCCTATAAATGTTGCCTGTCTTTTCCTAATCTTCTTTATTAATGATCTTCTTGAGTCTGCCTGCATCAAGACTGTCTCGTTTGTTTTCTTTGCTGTTCGTGGAACTCTCAACATTCTTCTTAGAAACCACATTTTCAGTTGCCTCAATTTTGCTCTGACTTTGCGTGTTGACTGTCCACGCCTCACAACGTACAACAGTATCGGTTCTACTTAACATACAAGAACTCTCTTCCTGATGTAAACTGATAGGCATTTGTTGGTAAGAACACTTACCTAATTCCAATCTAATCTAGTCTTGTCTCATTTCTGTTTTAACTCGTCTGTCTCTCTTCCTATATCTGTCAGCCTATACACTAACCATGTACATCTACCTGTATGCTTATCTAAATCCTTCAACGCTGCTTAACTCACATCATCATCATCATCATCATCATCATCATCATGTGCCCTGCCGCATGGTGTTGGCGATCATGGCCTTCCATACAAAGCAACCCCCTGTTGCTGCAAGTATATCTCCACCCTCTCTGTCCTCAGCCAACACTCTGTCCTCAGCTTAACACACAAGAGAATAAAAAGAAGTATAAAAACATCATACACTGATGCACAAAAAGGACACTAATAAAATAGAGGCGTAAAGAACCATAAAATTCAGCATATCAAAAATTACTTCTGTTCTGTGTGTGTGTGTGTGTGTGTGTGTGTGTGTGTGTGTGTGTGTGTGTGTGTGTGTGTGTGTGGATTTGTTTCCCATTGTTTCATATATACATTTGCGTAATTTTCTTCTTAAAATTCAAATTTATCTGTATCTCTTCGTATGCTTCAGTTAGACATATGGATGTACATGTATATGTGTATGTGTATATGTATGTATACGTATATGTTTGTATATATGTGTATATTGTTTGTGTATGTATATGTATGTGTCTACATGTATGTGTGTGCGTGTGTGTCTGTATGTGTATGCATATGTGTATATATGTATGTGATTGTATGTGTATATATACATATGTGTGTGTGTGTGTATGTATGTATATGTGTATATATATTTTATTTATGTATGTGTATATGTATGTATATATACACTATACATATGTGTGTATATGTATATATACATATGGCGTATATGTAGATGTGTGTATACGTATGTATATGTATGTCTGTATACATATATATGTATGTGTATGTTTATATGTACGGATGTGTGTGTGTATGTGTATTTATATATATATATGTATACATATTGCAGTGAATGTTTGTTCTTTCTACATTTTGTTAGATCTGTTAATTATGCACTGTGTACATTTCAAGATGTTTGAAAGAGGTATATATTTGAAAATAAATAAAAACAAGTTGAAAAAATATTTCTGCTATTCTCATCTCTTCAGCACTGCCTCTCCATCCCCACTTCCCCCGCTTCCAAATAAGTTCAGACCTTTTACATGTGGACATTATACGAGCCAGTGGCAGACAAATCAATCTAAAATTAATGCTTAAGTCATCAAGATATAAAATGTTCGAACCCTCGGCTCTTGTCAAATGAGCGAACAGCTAGCCCACAACAGCAAAGAAACATGGAATACTTTCATCAATAAATCACTGAAGAAAACTCTGAGAGGTAGAACAGAAAGAGGAGAACATGTCAGCCCTTTGTTAGACAATTTTCGAAGTAAGATCAAAAATGAAAACATTTTTTAGAAACATCTTTCTTCCATCTTTCTACTTTCTTCCAACCCCTGATCTACGCATGGACGCCTCAAGGCCACCCGTTTGGACGATCGGCACTAAGAGATCCATGCATGGACGCCTCAAGGCCACCCGTTAGGACAATCGGCACTAAAAGATCCATGCATGGACGCCTCAAGGCCACTCGTTTTGACAATTGGCACTAAGAGATCTATGCATGGACGCCTCAAGGCCACCCGTTTGGACGATCGGCACTAAGAGATCCATGCATGGACGCCTCAAGGCCACCCGTTAGGAGAATCGGCACTGAACTCTGCAGCAAGGTCACCAAATCTAGGACACTGCCGCCTGTGTGGGGACGGGGAGCATAGTCTGGCAGTGAAGTGACCAATCATCAGAACCAACGGTCTGACCCCAGCCTGACAGTGAGGCGAGCCGTCCTCACAACCAACAGCCTCCACTGGCGTGGCACATGCATCAGACACCATGGAACGAAGACGATCACAGTAGTTTGGGGTCAGGAGGTCAGCGCTCTTCAAACACTGTGCGGCCACGAACTCGCTGGGGGGACAGCCATCTGCACAAAGAGTACATGTCATTTATCAACACTGAAGAAGAAAAAAATCCTGCTGTACAGTAAGTTGTTTCTGATGAACGCTAAAAGACAAAAACATTTCTGAGCTCCCATCTGCTCTCAGATAGACACTGTGGTAAATGAGATAACAGATCAGACTCCATTGTAAGTCATCAACAACAACTACTCGTCGGCCTCTTTACATCTCAGGAGATGATAGTCTGCACCAGGAGGCATTGTGGTCATGACGTGCACTTTCTGCTGTGGCTGTGCAGGCCGATTCTTGAGTGGCAATCTCTGTCACATCTGCCACATACAAATTGAGTCGCTATTGTCTGGTTTCTGGAACGTTGCTTGCGAAGAGCCCTTTTCTCATCTGCGCTTTCTGCTCTCCTCCTCTCCGCATTCACAACGCCTTGCTGAACGGCTGTCCGCCACGCTGCCCTGTCTTCTGCCAGAGTCTCCCAAGAGCCTGAGTCAATCCCTGAGCTTCTAAGGTCCCTTTTGCATGCGTCTACAAAGCGTAGCTGTGGGTGTCCTGGAGTTCGCTTCCGGTCTGCCAGTTCGCCGTAGAGAACGTCTTTAGGTATGCGTCCATCCTCCATTCGACGCACATGGCCAAGCCAGCGTAGTCGGCGTTGGCTTAGAAGGGCAAAGATGGTCTGTAGGCCCGCACGACGGAGGACCTCTGTGTTGGTCACCTTGTCTTACCATTGGATGCCGAGGATGCGTCGCAAGCAGCGGAGATGGAAGATGTTGAGCCTCTTTTCTTGGCTGGCGTATGTGGTCCAGGCTTCACTTGAGTAGAGTAGTGTGCTCAACACACATGCTCTGTACACCTGCATTTTGGTGTTCGCAGTGAGACTGCTGTTGGACCAGACCCGCTTGTTCAGTTTAGCCATAAAAGATGAGGCCTTCGCAATTCTGGCGCCGATTTCAGCATCCAGAGAGAGGTTGTCACTTATGGTGGACCCCAAGTACTGAACTTGGTGGACAGTATTGAGGTCGTAGTCTCCAATGTGTAGAGATGGTGGTTCTTCACAGCCTTGGCCTAAGATCTCAGTTTTCTTCAAGCTGATTGTGAGACCAAACTCTCTGCAAGCGTGGGCGAAGCGATCAACGAGCCTCTGGAGATCTTGTTCCTGTGGGAAGCCAGCGCAGCATCATCTGCGAAGAGAGCTTCTCTGATGGTCTTCTTTTCCACCTTGGTTTTGGAACGAAGCCTGGCAATGTTGAAGAGCTTTCCATCGGTCCTTGTATGAAGATATACCCCTTCTTCAGATCTGCAGAAGGTATAGGTCAGCAACATCGAGAAGAAGATCCCGAACAGAGTTGGGGCCAAAACACATCCCTGTTTCACTCCGCTGCTGATTCTAAAAGGCTCTGAAGTGGCACCATTATAGCACACAGTGCTATGCATATCCTCGTGAGAAGACTCGATGACAGCTGATAGTCTTGGGGGGCAGCCGATTTTCTTCAAAAGATTGAAAAGACCACTCCGACTGACCAGGTCGAACGCTTTCGTGAGATCAATGAAGGCGAGGCAAAGGGGCATGTGCTGCTCGCGGCACTTTTCCCGTAGTTGCCGGACAGAGAAGATCATGTCGATGGTCGATCTTCCGGCCCTAAAGCCGCACTGGGACTCAGGGTAGATGCGAGCTGCCAGCCTCTGAAGACGGGTTAAGATGACTCTGGCGAATGCTTTCCCAACAATGCTGAGGAGTGAGATTCCGCGATAATTATTACAGTCGCTGCGGTCGCCCTTGTTCTTATATAGAGTCACTATCCTGGCGTCTCTCATGTCTCTCTGGAATGAAGCCTTCCTTCCAGCATAAGCACAAAAGTTCATGCAACTCGTTGAGAAGAGCAGGCTTCCCGCACTTGATGACCTCTGGAGGTATTCCGTCTTCACCAGGGGCTTTTCCCGTCGCCAAACCGTCAATCGCCTTGCTTAGTTCTTCAAGGCTTGGCTCAGCATCCAACTCTTCCATGACAGGCAGGTCCTCAATGGCATTCAGGGCAGCATCGGTGACAGAGTTCTGCGTGGAGTACAGCTCCAGGTAGTGCTCTACCCATCTCTCCATCAGCTTTGCTGAGTCTGTGATGCTTTCTCCTGCTTTGGACTTAAGGGGAGCTGACTTGGAGGCTGCTGGACTAGTCACTTGTTTGATGCCAGCGTACATGCTGCCAGTGTTGCCTGAATCTGCAGACTGCTGAATACTTGCGCTCAACTGTAGCAAGGTCACCAAATCTAGGACACTGCCAGGGAGCATAGTCTGGCAGTGAAGTGACCAATCATCAGAACCAACGGTCTGACCCCCAGCCTGACAGTGAGGCGAGCCGTCCTCACAACCAACAGCCTCCACTGGCGTGGCACATGCATCAGACACCATGGAATGAAGACGATCACAGTAGTTTGGGGTCAGGAGGTCAGCGCTCTTCAAACACTGTGTAAATCATCAACAACAACTACTACAACAACAACAACAAATCGATTCCTATAAGAATAACCCTGCAAAACAGACAGGATGACAGACAGATAAACAAAGAGATAGAAAGAGAGAAAGACAGAAGAAGACAGAAAAAAATATACAAGTAACTCACCTGTCTGGGTGTAATATACATATCTCACCTGTCAGGGTGTGGTACAACTGTTAAGGTATGGTATAACTATAATTATCTCACCCTCAAGATGTAGCCGAACTGTAATTATCTCACCTGACAAGGTGTAAAATATTAATATAATTATCTCACCTCACAAGGTGTGGTATAACCTGAATTATCTCACCTGACAAGTGTAGTATTCTCATCTGTCAAGGTGTAAAATGATTATAATCATCTCACCTGTCAAGATGTTGCGTAACTATAGGTATCTTGCATGTCGTGATGTAGTATAACTATAATTATCTCACCTGTCAAGGTATGACATATTGATAATTATCTCACCTGCCAGGATGTGATATAATGATAACTACCTCACCTGTCATGGGGTAGTATAACTATGTCAATTGCAAGGAGTGGATTAACTGTCGGTATCTCACCTTTCAAGGTATAGCTATAGGTATCTCACCTGACAAAGGTGTAGTATAACTGTATCAATTCACCTGTGAAGGTGTAGTATACCTATAGTTATCTCACCTGACAAGGTGTAGTATAACTGTATCATCTCACCTGTGAAGGTGTAGTATACCTATAGTTATCTCACCTGACAAGGTGTAGTATAACTGTATCATCTCACCTGTGAAGGTGTAGTATACCTATAGTTATCTCACCTGACAAGGTGTAGTATAACTGTATCACCTCACCTGTGAAGGTGTAGTATACCTATAGTTATCTCACCTGACAAAGGTGTAGTATAACTGTATCATCATCTCACCTGTGAAGGTGTAGTATACTTATATTATCTCACCTGACAAAGTGTAGTATAACTGTATCACCTCACCTATGAAGGTGTAGTATACCCATAGTTATCTCACCTGACAAAGTGTAGTATAAATATATTATCCCTTAGTCTGTAGCACAGTTACAGAGGTATCTCACCGACATGGTGTAGTATAACTATAGTTATCTCACCTATCAAGGCGCAGTATAATCATAATTATCTCAACTGTCAAGATGCAATATAACTATAATTATCTCACCTGTCAAGGCGTGGTGGAGGTATCTCACCTAACAAAATGTAAGCGCTATAACAGAACACAATGCATAAAAATCTGGACAGACAGACCGACAGACAAAGTGTCTCACCTGCCAAAGAATAGTATAATCATTTCATCTGTCAAGATGAAGAATAGTTATCTCACCTGCCAAAATGTAGTATAATCATCTCACTGTCAACGTGAAGCATATTATCTACCTGCCAAGTGCAGTATACCTATCTCACCTGTCCACCTGCCAAAGTGTAGTATACCTATCTCACCTGTCCACCTGCCAAAGTGTAGTATACTTATCTCACTGTCAATGTGAAGTTTAGTTATCTCACCTGCCAAGTGAAGTCTAGTTATCTCATCTGCCAAAGGGTAGAATAATCATCTCACCTGTCAAGGTGTGGTACAGTTATCTCACCCTTCAAGGTGAAGTATATTTAACTGGCAAAGTGTGGTATAATCATCTCACCTGTCAAGGTATGGTACGGTTATTTCACCTGCTCAAGTGTAGTATAATTATCCCACCTGCCAAAGTGTAGAATAATCATCTCACCTGTTAAGGTGTGGTACATTTATCCCATCTGCCAAAGTGTAGAATAATCATCTCACCTGCCAAAGTGTAGTACAGTCATCTCACCTGCCAAAGTGTAGTACAATCATCTCACCTGCCAAAGTGTAGAATAATCATCTCACCTGTCAAGGTGTGGTACAGTTATCACACCTGCCAAAGTGTAGTACAATCATCTCACCTGCCAAAGTGTGGAATAATCATCTCACCTGTCAAGGTGTGGTACAGTTATCACACCTGCCAAAATGTAGTACAATCATCTCACCTGCTAAGGTGTATTGGTTGGTAGCAATGTAGGTGACAACTGGAACACAGTGTTGGGCTAGACCACAATCCTCTGCTGCCCCGCTCACTTCCGACATCCACACAGGTAGAACTACTTGATTATAGTGCTGCACAACATATACTGATCATTATTTTAACAGGTAGAACTACTCGATTATAGTGCTGTACAACACATACTGATCATTAACAGGTAGAACTATTCGATTATAGTGCTGTACAACACATACTGATCATTCACACGTAGAACTATTCGATTATAGTGCTGTACAACACATACTGATCATTAACAGGTGGAACTACTCGATTATAGTGCTGTACAACACATACTGATCATTAACAGGTGGAACTACTCGATTATAGTGCTGTACAACACACACTGATCATTCACAGGTAGAACTACCCGACTGTAGTGCTGTACAACACATACTGATTATTAACGGGTACATCTACCCGACTGTAGTGCTGTACAACACATATTGATCATTAATGGGTAGAACTACCTGACTGTAGTGCTGTACAACACATACTGATTATTGACAGAACTACCCAATGTAGTGCTGTACAACACATACTGATCATTAACAGGTAGAACTACTCGATTATAGTGCTGCACAACACATACTGATCATTCACAGGTAGAACTACTCGATTATAGTGCTGTACAACACATACTGATCATTCACAGGTAGAACTACTCGATTATAGTGCTGCACAACACATACTGATCATTCACAGGTAGAACTACTCGATTATAGTGCTGCACAACACACACTGATCATTCACAGGTAGAACTACTCGATTATAGTGCTGCACAACACACACTGATCATTAACAGGTAGAACTACTCGATTATAGTGCTGCACAACACATACTGATCATTCACAGGTAGAACTACTCGATTATAGTGCTGTACAACACATACTGATCATTAACAGGTAGAACTACTCGATTATAGTGCTGCACAACACATACTGATCATTCACAGGTAGAACTACTCGATTATAGTGCTGTACAACACATACTGATCATTCACAGGTAGAACTACTCGATTATAGTGCTGTACAACACACACTGATCATTAACAGGTGGAACTACCCGATTATAGTGCTGTACAACACATACTGATCATTAACAGGTGGAACTACTCGATTATAGTGCTGTACAACACATACTGATCATTAACAGGTAGAACTACTCGATTATAGTGCTGTACAACACATACTGATCATTAACAGGTAGAACTACTCGATTATAGTGCTGTACAACACACACTGATCATTAACAGGTAGAACTACTCGATTACAGTGCTGTACAACACATACTGATCATTAACAGGTAGAACTACTCGATTACAGTGCTGTACAACACATACTGGTCATTAACAGGTGGAACTACTCGATTATAGTGCTGTACAACACATACTGGTCATTCACAGGTAGAACTACCCAATGTAGTGCTGTACAACACATACTGATCATTAACGGGTAGAACTACCCGACTGCAGTACTGCACAACACATACTGATCATTGACGGGTAGATCTACCCGATTATAGTGCTGCACAAGACATATTCATCATTAACGGGTATAACTACCCGACTGTAGTACTGCACAACACAACACAAAGACTGATGAGAATTAACAGGTAAAACTATCTGACTGTCATTAGAATGGATTGGATTTCTTTTCTCTTCTTTCTCCCTTCTTCTCAGTATGGGTCTTTTTTCTCAATGAAATGCAGACTGCTTTCCCAAGGGAAAGTAGATTTTTCCTCTACAGAATTTTGCCATGGACCAGTACCAGGGAATCCAAAATCTTCAGGCGTAAGTAGTTTTGAGTTTGGCATTTATTCAAGAGGGATTCATCACACTCAGACAATTCCATATATGCTCCATCCAAATCTGCCAGCAATAATCAGGCAGATTTCATGAGCCTGCTAGTATGCTGCAAAAACCCTTTGTGCTGGCAAGGTCTTGAAATGAAGACAGCAGAAGGGGAGGGGAGGGGAGGGGCAGAAAGAACCTATGAAGCAGTAAGCTGACACCACCAGAATGACTTAAACGTAAAGATGGGCAGCTAGTGATATTATTATCATTGTTTAAAGCCTAACTGACTGCGAAGAGCCATATCAGGGCTGGCTATAACCGTTTCAAAACAGACACTTAACATTTCAACAAGGAATTTAAAAAAAGGGAAAAGAAAATTGAGTACACATATCAATGCATTCGCGCACATAATCTAACAGCCCAGTTTTCAATGTTGCAGGCTGGGCGTGAATTTTTGAAGACATTGGATCTGAAATCCACAGCTCTATCAAAAAACAACAAGAAATAAATGAAATAAAACAAAAACAAAAAAAATAAAACAAAAAGCAAAAAACAACAAACACACAAAAACAAAACAACGAACAAAAAATCCCACCCAGTCTGCAAAAAAAAAGGACTATCTGAGGACTAAACCTACAATCCCTGCGTTAACAGTATGGCAACTCTAACAACTGATGCCAGTAAGCCACAAAACAAACAAAAAACAAACAAAACGAGACCTGTTCACAATCCCCATGCTATGAGCATGGCCTTCTACCAAGCGAACAGGCCGCAGACGTAAGCAAAAGCAGAAGAAAGAAGAAGAAGAACAACAAGAACAATAAAGAAAGTCATGTTGGACATGAAGTCAAACCATAGTGAGAAGACAGACCTGGGGTGCCCCAGTGAAAGCGTCCAAGGAATCCAGTTCTTCAGGCGTCAGGAGAAAGACACAGCCCTCCACAGAACTGAAGGGGTGGAACATGATGTTGGCCAGCCCCCCGCTCCCCTCCTCCACACCTGCAACACACAGGACACTACAGGTTAGCACAATGTTTAATGCAGGGAGAAGAGTGGCAATTTGTTTCAGTTTCTCAAGACAATGTCTCCGCGCTTGGAATGAATTCCATATGCACTACGGTGCCACGTGTATGGTGACCGTAGCACATGCCTTAAGCCTGCACATAAACCCATGAGCTGGCCAGGTCCTGAGGCCCTACCTAGACTATGTTTTACCTAGTCTATGGTTTTAGACTGGTATTTTATCAGCCTACCACTGGAATATTCTTGGTTACAAGTAAATGACATGTGTATGTGTATATCATTCTTACCTTCAAAAAAGGAACATATGTATAAAGAAAATAAATAAAAATTAAAGGTCTGAAGCACAACACAATTACCTATTCTGTATAAACTCGTCTCACGTGACAGAACCCCCCCCCCCCCCCCCCCCCCTAGTCAATGCCCAAACGCTCAGCCGTCCATCAACTAGGCGAAGACAATATTTTCTTAATCATAGATAAGTAAGTACGTAAGTAAGTAAGTAAGTAAGTAAGTGTAAGTAAGTAAGTAAGTAAGTAAGTCCAGTCAGTCAGTAAGTAAGTAAGCAAGGCAGTAAGTAAGCAAGCAAGTAAGTAAGCTAAAGAGTGGCAGAATGGTTCAGACGTTTGCCTGCCAATAACTAAACTTGAGGTTCCAGGGTTCACTCCCTGCACAGGCCTCGACTTTTCTCCTCGGTTTGACCGGAAAATCGAACTGAACGTCTGATCCTTTGGAAGGGAACGAAAAACGTGTCGAACCCGTGTGCCTTCTGGCTGCGCACGCTAAAGATCCCACGCAGTTGAAAATCGTGATGAGCAGGGCATTGCCCAGCTGCCTTGGTATAAAACATTGGAGAGGTAGGTTGATTTCCCAGGTCCCACCCCTTAAAGACCAACTAGCCTTCTTGCTTTTCTGAAGTCTTGGTCAAAAAGTGTGATTATGAATCTGAATTTGATGCGAGGGAGAGGGGATGAGCGCTGCCCTCATAATGCTGACCCGGGTGAGAGAGAGACAGTGTGTGTGTGTGTGTGTCTGTTTGTGTGTGTGCGGGTGCGTGCATGTGTCTTTTGTTTGATAGATAGACAGGTGTGTGTGTGTGTGTGTGTGTGTTAAAAGACAAAGAGTCTCAACATGCCAGGTGTACATGTACCTTGTTTGTTGAAGGCCAGCTGAAAGCCAAACAACACAGCCCAGTACCGCTTGTCCATCTGTCGCTGAAGCAGCGAGGTCATTCTGCAACATGGAAACACACATACACACACACAGACACACATACACACACACAGACACACACAAATGGATACACACACTCAGACGTATACACACACATATTCGTACACACACACACACAAACACATACACAATGCATACAAAAACACACACGCACACGCACACACCACACACACACGCACGCACGCACACACACACATACTCGTCCGCAAGAGCACAGACAACATGCACACATGCACGCACATATACACACACACAGACACAGACAGAGACAGAGACACACAAAATCGCACACATACAAACACATAGCCACCCACACAGCACACACACACACACACACACACACACATGTCAAACTCAAGTTTGGAAAACATTTCAGCTATCCCGCATCTGGCAGTCACATATGCAAACTGACACACATTTAATAAACACGTGTTTAATTCCAAACCACACACACACTCACACACCACCCCTCCCTCAACACATGCATACAAAGGAACATTAATCCTGAACACATACCCATCTGTACTCATACCG
>JAPXFY010000028.1:23870903-23958403 GCA_030674185.1 Monoplex corrugatus
TGTAATCATAAATACGAACAACATGAAATCATACAATATGAACAACATGACCCCGTACAAACTACAATATAAACAATATGAATACATACAATACAAAACCATACAATATGACCAATACAACACCATACTAGATGAACAATGTAAAACCATACAATATGAAGAATATGAAACCATACAACGTGACCAATATAATACCACAGCATGAACAACATGGAACCATGGAATATGAAACCACACAATAAGAACAATATAAAAACCAGACAATATGAACGATATGAAACTGAAATATGAACAATATGAATCCATACAACACGAACAATATGAAATTATACAACATGAACAATATAAAACCATATAATACGAACAATATGAAATTATACAATATGAATTCATGCTTCTTGTAGGAAGCTGGTGGATAGGGTAAGGGAGTCAGAGGGTTAAGTTTTTGCACTGCTAGCACGGATGACAATGCAAGATGCTGGTGGACAGGGTGCAGGAGTCAAAGGGTTAACAATCACTTTCATGGGTAAACAAATAAACAGGTAAAAAAAAAAAGTAATGCGGGGTACTCTGCTATGGCCATGTGCTTACCCCAAGGAAAGTACCCCACATTTCATGCACAAAAGTTTTGTTGTGACTAAAAACCAAAATAAAAGGAAAAAACCCAAATCAGATCCAATCTATCAGGAAAGTCTATCAGAATGTTAACAAATATGAATATTGTGAAAAGAGTGAGAGACATGCAAATCTTAACAAGGATGTGAAATCGAAAACAAGTGCGACCACCTGCGTTCAAACTAACAGGAACCAGAAAAACACGGAAACAGAATCAGAACGCGAATTTGATACAACCAGGCAAGACAGGCGCAAAATTTCAAACAATGGCCTTTGTCAAGCGTAAACGTACGATCACAAACGAACAAACAACAAATACAAACTTGGGAGGAGAGAAAAGGATGTGAAAAATGTACACTATCTCAAATGACAGGAGAAAAAAAAGATGTGAAAAATGTACACTATCTCAAATGACAGGAGAGAAAAAGATGTGAAAAATGTACACTATCATCTCAAAGGGACAGGAGAAAAAAAGATGTGAAAAATGTACACTATCTCAAATGACAGGAGAGAAAAAGATATGAAAAATGTACACTATCTCAAATGACAGGAGAAAAAAAGATGTGAAAAATGTACACTATCTCAAATGACAGGAGGAAAAAAAGATGTGAAAAATGTACACTATCTCAAATGACAGGAGAGAAAAAAGATGTGGAAAAATGTACACTATCTCAAATGACAGGAGAGAAAAAGATGTGAAAAATGTACACTATCTCAAATGACATGAGAGAAAAAGGATGTGAAAAATGTAAACTATCTCAAATGACAGGAGAAAAAAAAAAAAGTGAAAAATGTAAACTATCTCAAATGACAGACAGGAGAATATGAACTATCACGCCAACAAATGTGATATTAGTAGAGACAGGTGAATACGATGATAATTATAGTAAACACAATCAACATGAAAAGAGAGCGATGATAAACATGAACCATGCAAACAACATGAAATTCGACTTTACCGGCCACTTGGTGGTCGACTGGCCGTTACCCTGGTTACTGCACCTCCAGTGCTCTCCCCTTTCCTCGTGATGCTCTCCCCTTCTTTACAGGGGGGCCCGGTGCCTTCAGCGCTGGCTGAATGACTGTTGGAACAGCCAGACGACACGCTCTCTCCCGTCACTGACAGCAGGCTGTTCCAGTGACCAAGCACCTGCCCTCCGTTATCTGACGCTTGGTCGCTCTCCCACCCGCTGTCGGACTGGCTGACGGGGCGGGGAAGGTCGGTCATGTTGGAGAGAGTGTGATGATGTGTGGCGGTGACATGACCACGCCGTCTCTCTGTCAAAGTGCGGAAGGCTCCTCCGGCACTGAAAGGTCGGGTCGGCAGCGAGTGACGAGGGTGGCAAGGCTTGCCAGGCTCTACGCCATCTGACAGGTTGCTGTTTGAAGCGACCAGAGGCCACGTCAGCTTGTCACTGATGACCAGATTTCCCTCCCCTACCGTCATGCACTTCCGGCGGTACTCGAGTAACAAAGCGCGGTAATACGTATTGTAGGCATCGTCATCGTCGTCTTCTTCGTTATCATCACCTTTATCATCGTCACCACCACCATCACCATCATTCACAGGTGACTTGTGGGTATCGTTGTTCTCCTGGTCATCGTTCTCATCGCTGGTACCATCATCCTCGTACACAAAGCCATCGTCATCATCATAATCGTCAAAGTCATCATCAACAAGTTGCTGATATTCCGAAGGGTGTGGTGCATGAGTGTCCTCATTTCCGGCGTTGTGTACACCTGACTGTTCAGGATGTCCTGCTGTAGCTGTGACCTCACCGCACTCAGTTCAGCCTCCAGTTCTTCAAAGCCCATTCCCAGCCCTTCCTCCATCCCCTGGGTGTTGCTGTCAGCATGGAAACGTCCACAACAGGCAGGAATTCTTCACAAGTCACACCCGTGTCAAGGGGTACCAGGTCAGTGCAGATGTTGCTCTCATCAGACTTAAGCGTCCACCTAACACCCACCTCTTCACTCTTTTCCAAACCTTGACCTTCATCCCCCTCGGGTGTCCACAGGTCAAGGTATGTGAGCCTTGACACTGACACGTGGACACACCTGCATCTTGCTCCTCAGACAGCTGTGGTTTACATCCAGGGTGTGCGACTGAGCAGTCTGCAAACTGAACTCGGTTGCCATGATGGCGGCGCTGAGCTGCTCTGCTCACACCTGACTTTTTCTCCCCGCGTCTCAACAGCCGCGCCCTCTCCTTGCTGCTGGTTATCTCCCCTGACTTCCCAACACCCACCATGTCTCTGCTCTTACTTCTGTGTGCTGTGCTGGAAGATAGCGTCATCTGCTGGAGGTAGGGAGAGTCCCCAAACTTGAGCTGGTTCGCCACGGCCTGTGAGAACGGATCGCCTGATTGGTACACGAACGGCTGTTTGCACAAGTGAGTGAACATGTGGCGCCTGTGCGTGACCTTTGACCTGGCTTGGGGCTTCCCTTCACAAAGTTCCTGAACATTTGAGCGGAGGTTGTGCCCCCTTGCAAGTTTTTCATCCGCGTTTCTGCCGCGGAGACAACTTTGTTTTTCAGTATCCCTGCCACTGTGGTGCTATCAGTGGTTTTGCCTTTCCTCCAAGACTGCTGACTGGGTCCCTTCGCCTTGTAGGAGATCAAAGGGGCAGATGTATGTTCGTCCATGCCCAGAGAGAAATGAGTGAACAGTTCTGTTAAACTGGTGCCATGTTCGGTCAGGTCGAAGCCCTGTTCAGTCATACTGGTGCCCTGTTCGGAAACACTGGCGTCCTTCTTCCGAACAGACAGACATTTGCTAGGTTCTTCCCCAGCACTCTCACCATATCCTCCTTCCACCCTGTCCTTGAAGGACAATGGGTCTCGTTCATCAGCTTCACCACGTCGATCCTCCTCTTCATCATCACTGTTGTCGTGTGAGTCCCTAGTAATGAAGACAGGAGGTTGTGACCTTCTGGGGCTATCATGGTGGCGACAGATGAACACGCCCACCTGAGGGTTGACGGTCTGGCCATGCGGCATCATCTTCATCGTCACGGGCCCGTCACGCCGCTTCTTTCCGCGGGCTGGTTGTTTTGGCCTGTCTGTGGGCTGGGTGGGATGTTGCTGTGATGTCTGTCCGTTTGCTGGCTGGTGCTGGTTATACACTTCAACGGCCAGCTGGGTCCCTGAGTGACGTACATCTGAGCTTTTTACCTGAGTGTGTTGTGTCATGCCCCTACTTTCCGCCTGACTGTGTTGTGTGTCATTTCCCGCCAAGCTGTCTTCAGCAGATCTGCTGTGCGATATCTGTTGTTCATCTTCACACACACCGGCACTTATGTCACTGATTCCACGATGACCCCTACGGCCAGCGTCTACACTGTCTGTGACATCACATGGGGACGTCCTGGACATCATGGCGTCACTGGTAACCATGGGAACACCGTACCGATTGACAGCTAGGTTCTGTTCACCGTGGTGCTGGGCAGTGCTGTCTGTAAGCTGGTTAGCAGAGGTCTGTGGCGTGACCAAGTGAGTGTTCAGCTCTGATGATACTGGGTTCACCTGTGCTGATACTGGGCTCACTTCTGTGGATACTTTATTCGCCGGCGGCGATACAGAATTCAGGTGTGCGGATCCTGGACTCATCTCCGCGCACACCTCAAGCAGCAACTTCAAGAGGTTGGAACTGTCCGGCACGGTGCCGGGTGCCAGCCTTTCCCCTCCCTCCACATCAGAGTTCCATGGCAGGGGGACAGACAGCCAGGTGTTGACATACTCTTTGTTTTCCTCGGGAGGACCCAGAGGACAGGGTGCGGTCAGAGCGGTGGACTCTGGTGATGCATGCACCAGTGAGGTGATGGTTGAGTTGACACATGTTGATGCATCTGATGACACAGTCGTTGTGTCTGAGGTGGTGGACGGTGTGGGTTTCTCCAGACAGATGGAAGCCATGTCACCGCCGTAATGTGGCATCGACGATGATAGGATCTGTGACTGTAGTAACATCCCCTCGTTCGCATCCTTTTCAGCGTCACCTTTTCTCTGACAGTTTGGGGCCTTCTGAATGTTCCGTGTCCTTTTGACGTTAGAAGCCCTGTCGCCAAGTGAGAGCTGTTATTGTTGACCATCAGAGCCGCTTCAACTGTCAACACACTGACCAGGATCAGAGACGCTGGGGTCAGGGTTCATGAGGTCAGGGTCAACTTGCTCTCCGTGGATGGCAGAGAGGGAAGGTTGCTTGTCAGTGGTTGTTCTCGTAGCGGTCGCTGCCATTTTCATTTCGTGCCTCTCCGCGCAACTTTCCTGCTGCTGTGGTTGTGAGGAAGAAGATGAGGACCCAGCCCCTACGGGTGTTCCTGCTGTACTGCTGGTTGCTGCCCCTGCCTCACCCACAGGCTTTCCACTTCTACTACCACTGCTACCCCCCACCACCACCACCGTGTTTGTCGTTATCATCACCATCATCATCATCGTTTCTCTTTGTGTTGAAGTCCGCTGGTTTGCAGCCTTCCTCATTACCTCCCTTCTTTTTGTCCTCCCCCTTACCTCCCTTTTCTCCCCCCTTCCCCTTTCCTTCCTTCTCTTCTACCTCCCCTTCCCCATCTCTGTGCGTCCAAGACGCTGACACGATCTCTGGCATCTGTCGGAAGAATGTATCTGGTCGGCAAAGCGCACGGACTTGATCGAAGTGGCAGTTCTAGGTCGCGGTTTAGTTGGTGACCTGACCGGTTCAGGGTCGTAGTGCACCTCGCGCTCTGGGGTCGTCTCGTCTCCATAGGTGACCTAGACGAGGGCGCGTTGACCTTGACGTCGGTGCGGTTGGTGTTGGTGATTTTGCTGGTGCTTACGCTGCAGTGGTGCGGGTTTCCATGCTCCTGTCTGTCGGTCTCGTGGGGGACATCTTTGCTCTCTGTACAGCTGATGCCCGTGCTGGCGCCTGTGGTGAGCCAGAAAGAGTCTTGCACAGGCCCTGTTGACCCTTCACTGACCTCCATGTGGCTTCACCTGACTTCTGACCCCTGCGGGTGAGGTCAGGGGTCACCGCCGCTGCCATGGTTTCTACCTCTGTGAACATAAACACAAGGAATGTTTTGTACATTAAAACACACGCATACACCACACACACACACACACACACACACACACACCCCACAACACACACAACACATAACACACACACCCAGACAAACACACTGGTACATATTATCTGCATCAATGGTTTCATAGTGTGCCTGTTTTTCTCCTACAGACACGACCATGACACACACACAACAAAGTATACATAAAACATATTATCGCATCAAACACACTCTCTCATCTCTACAGTGCATAATACACATTTATACTACACTACACGCACAAACTCACACACACACACATCTTGTCACATATATATACACATTACCACACAACACACACACATACCCCGTCCACACACATCACACACACACTCTCTCAACACACATACATACAACACACTCACCTCTCCACAAACACATACACACACACACACTCTCTCACATCTTTACACATTACCACACATACACACACACATACACACACACATCACTACCTCTCTCTCCACACACAACATGCCATACCACCCACACATACATACACAACACCACATCTATAACATATACCTAAGCCAGGTGAGCCCTCATTACAGGTGCCTGTTGTTTCAGTGTGTGTGGTGGAGGTGGCGGCGGTGGCAGTGGTAGTGGTGGTGGTGGTGGTGGTGGTACTGTCATGGTTCATAGTTGCCCTCTCCTCTCTGTTCACTGGCAAAAACCAGTTTAACTAGATCTACCCGTTTTGTTCAAACCTTGCAAAGTTTACATATAATCCATTCACTAAATCTGTCTTTCTTGTTTATGCAAATTTATAACATTTACACACTTTTACTTGTCCATCCTTTTATTCAAACCTAAAATTTACATATTTTTTTACGTCTTTTATTTTCATTCAGAACTTACAGAACTTAAAACATTTACTAGATCTATCTTTATTTTTAGAGCACCTGGTCACAACAAGAAAGCTGACGGGAAAGATTGAACGGACTTGCAGAGTGGCTGAGGACAGACATGGTGGGAGATATACTTGCAGTGACATGGGATAGATTCGTATGGAGGGCCAGATCGCCAACGCTTGCGGCAGGGCACATGATGATGATCTTTATCATTATCATTTATTTAAATCTTTTAGAATTTACACAGCAGATCTGTCTTTTTTTCTATTCAAATGTTATACAATATATACCCCTTTGCTACATCTGTCTTTTGTCTATTACCCATACATTAACCCTTTGACTCCCACACTCTATACACTAACTGCAGAGACTTTAATCCTTTGACTCCCTCACCCTATCCACCAGCCTCCTGCAGGAAGCTGGTGGATAGGGTGAGGGAATCAAAAGGGTTAAGTTTTTGCTTTGCTGCATGGGTGGCAATGCAGGATGCTGGTGGACAGGGTGGGTGTCAAAGGGTTAAGCAGGACCTCAGGACCTGCTTATGGTTTTATGTGCAGGTTTTAGGCTTGTACCATGATCCTTTGGATCTCTCCATCACATGGCACCAGTGATGTCAGGGCATATGGAACTCACTCCCACAAGGAGACGACATCTTGAGAAACTCAAAACTGAAACTGAAACTTCATCTATTGATATTCAAATACAATAGAATTTGCACACAATCTCTAGATCTGTCTTTTTTTAATTTTTTATTCAACCCATACTTTTACTGCATTTTCCCCAAACCTCATAGAATTCACACACTGCATCTGTCTTGCTATATTCAAACCATATACCTATAATATTCAAACATTCAAAAGAAATGAAAGAGAAGAAAAAAGAGAATGACTACCTAGAGCAGCATTGCTAAATAAGGTAAAAATGTGAATATACTGGTACAGGCCCAAATGAGGGAAAGTTGGGTTTTCTTCTTTGCAATAATTCAGCAACCAGACAGAAAGAAAAAAAAACAAGCAGAATAAATAAATAAATAAATAAATAAATAGATCAATAATTAATCTTTTTTCATTTATTCATTTGTGTGTGTGTGTGACGCGTGTGTGTGTGTGTGTGTGTGTGTGTGTGTGTGTGTGTGTGTGTCACTGTGTGTGTGTGCGCATGCATGCATGCATGTTGCGTGCATGTGTGTAAGTGTGTGTGTGTGTGTGTTTGTGTGTGTGTGTGTTGTTGTGTGTCTTGCTGTGTGCGTGTGCATGTGTGTGTGTGTGTGTGTGTGTGTGTGTGTTAGATCAAACAGTTTATTCTGTTCAGTAAAATATCTGCATTATTTGCTTGTTCTTAATCTCTCTGTCTGCGTGCGTAACAGTGCAAGGGAGACAACACTGCCTTCGCTCCCTTCGGGCTGTAAGAGTGAGTTATCCTTGCATTTATTCAAACCTTTATAGAATTAATATACTTTTACTACAATTATAACTTCACTTTCATCTGTGTTTTCATTTTAACCTTATAGAATTTACGTGTTTTTTTTTTAACCATATCTCTCTGTTTGTTTAAACCTTACTGAATTTACACAATTCTACAACATCTGTGTTCATATTCAAACCTTGTCTAGAATAGCCTAGAATTTACACACTTTTGTTGCATCTGTCTTTTCATTCAAATCGTATACATTTACACATTTCTATGAATCAGTGTTTTTATTCAAACCTGACAGAATTTACACACTTTCACCATATTTATCTTTTTATTTCACCTCATAGAATTTACACACGTTTCCTAGATCTGACCATTTTTTCTAATCTTACAAAATTTATATACATTACTTTACTAAATTTTTTCATTCAACTCGTACTAAATTTGCACCCTTTTATTGGGTACGTTATTTTTATTCAAACCATATGGCGATCACACACTTTGAATAGATCTGTCCTTTTCAATTCAAATTAACAGAATTTGCGATCTTTTTTTTATTCAAACTTTCGTATAGAGTTTACACATATTGTATTGGAAAATTCTATGCATGATAAATCCTGAAGTACAAACCCCAATCTTCATGCCAGTTCAAATTCACCAGAGATGTAAGAAGGACAATGAATCCCACTAAACAAACTCCAATTTCAGTTCAAATTCAAATTCACCTAGGGCACAACAGGGCCTTGTTTTTCATTCTGTAAATGGACACATTTTTCTCCACTTCCACTGAATCTGACAGGCGGTGTGGGTGTTACTATTTCTTATCACAATACATGTTAGTATTCTTATCACATTACAGTGAGATCCTGGTGAAGCATGAATTCAGCAAACACATGAAAAGATCCCACGGCAGCGAAAGACCTGCCCCCTAACTAAAGTCAGTAGAAAAATTTAACAGGGAAAAAATACACACTGAGGGAGGGTTCAAATCTGGACCCTCCCTACCCCTCTTCCCCCCCCCCCCCCCCTCCATATATGTACTGTCATCATCATCATCATCATCATCATCATGCACCCTGCCGCATGGCATTGGTGATCATGGCCCTCCATACCAATCTATCCCTTGTTGCTTCAAACATTGCGCAAGTCTGTCCCATGTTTTGTTCCTGGCTCTACCTGGTGCTCTCTTTCCCTCCAGCTTTCCTGTTGTGACTAGGTGCTCTAATTTTTCTTGCCTCATAAAATGTCCTATAAATGTTGCTTGTCTTTTCCTAATCTTCTTCATTAACGTTCCTCCTTCAAGACTGCCTTGTTTCATTTTCTTTGCTGTCCATGGAACTCTTAACATTCTTCTTAGAAACCGCATTCAGCTGTCTCAATCTCTGTCATGACTAGGTGCTCTAATTTCTCTTGCCTCATAAAATGTCCTATGAATGTTGCTTGTCTTTTCCTATTCTTCTTCATCAATGTTCTTTTTGTGTCTGCCTCCTTCAAGACAGTCTTGTTTGTTTTCTTTGCTGTCCATAGAAGTCTTAACATTATTCTTAGAAACTGCATTTCAGCTGCCTCTGTCTTGTTCCGATTTTGCGTGTCACACACACACACGGGGGGGGGGGTTGTAAATCACTGCTAGTCTTCCACTCCAATTAAAAAAAAACTAGAAATTATCCCATGGCCAGGAGATTATCAGGGAATGAGGACTAATAGCACATATAGTAAAAAGACATTAAATCAAAGAACGAACGAACGAACACACAAAACTCACAGACAACGTTGTTCAGCATCCTCTTCCATGGCGGCAAGCTCTGCCTGAAAGTCTTCTATCTCCCTCTCCTCTCTCCCCATTCCTGTCACATCCTCCAGGCTGGATGCAGCAGACACACGGTGGACAGATTGCAAGCCGTCAGCGTTTTCATTGAGATGAAGGTCTCCAGCCCTGAGCTGGGTGATAATATGGCGGCGACGCTGTAACGTGCGACTGCCACTGGGCAAGTAAGTCTTGGTTTCTGTAACAGAGATTATCGATTTGAGGTCACAGTCCTTAGTAAAATGTATCCAAATTCGAAAAGAGCATATTCAATATAATAAATCGTTTTTGAAAAAAAAAAGTTTGCATTTTAATACAAAACGGAATGATACCATGTAAAACTAATGTTAAGTCTTCATGTTTTTAATTTATAGAAAATCATTGCAATAGTTCCCAGTAATCAGAATAGAATTTATTCAGTTTGTTTAGAGCTATGGAAAGTAAATCAGTGACGGAGAGGACAGGGACCAGTCCTCATTCCCTGATAATCTCCTGGCCATGGGATAATTTCTAATTTTTTTTTAATTGGAGTGGAAGACTAGCAGTGATTTACCCCCCCCCCCCCCCCCCCCATCCTCATTCCTCTCCTCCACAACTCAATTTTTTTAATTGGAATGGAAGACTAGCAATGATTTACCCCCACCCCCTCTGTTTCTATCTCTCTCACACACTCACACACACATACATAAACACACACAACACACACACGTATGCACACACACACAAACACACACTCAAAACACTCACACATGCGCACGCCGCGCACAACACACACACACACACACACCACGGTACACACATACACTCACACACACACACCACATAACACAAACACATACCACACACACACACACACACAAACACACACGTACACAAACACACATATATATATATATACACACACACTACACACACACACTCAACACACACTAACACACACACACAAACAACACAGACACACACACACAAACAACACACACATCAACAACACGCACACACACACACACACTCACACACACACATACACACAAACACTAACACACTCTCTCTCTCTCTCTCTTCCCTCTCTCTCACACACACACAGCACACAACCACACACACACACACACAACACAACACACACACACACACACACACACAACACACACACAGAGAGAAAAACTGACCAGCCAGAATGCCTCTGCACTGTGAGATAGAAGGGCCGGTGATATCCACAGGATACATGGGCTTCAGGCGTCCTTTCTGCATTAATTGTTGTCGCTGCTTGGGCCGTGTGGCACTCCTGTTGGTCGCCAGCAGACGATTGACATGGAAGGTGGCCAGTGCTGTTCTCTCCTTCAGCTCCTGACATGGCTCCTGACCAGGTGTCTGGTTTAGAAACATACACAGTTTTTTTTTTTTTGAGTGACAACAACAAAAACACACAACAGCAACAACAACACCGAATGACGCTATCTAGTATAGCCAGCGACGTTTCTCTCCTTCAGTTCTTGACGTGGCTTTTGACTTGGCGGTTTTTATGATTATCAGTGTTTAACCCTTTGACTCACATGGCTTTTGACTTGGCGTTTTTATGATAATTAGTGTTTAACCCTTTGACTCACATGGCTTTTGACTTGGCGTTATTATGATTATCAGTGTTTAACCCTTTGACTCACGTGGCTTTTGACTTGGCGTTATTATGATTATTAGTGTTTAACCCTTTGACTCACGTGGCTCTTGACTTGGCAGTTATTATGGTAATTAGTGTTTAATCCTTTGACTCACATGGCTCTTGACTTGGCGTTATTATGATTAGTGTTTAACCCTTTGAATCACGTGGCTCTTGACTTGGCGTTATTATGATAATTAGTGTTTAACCCTTTGTGTCACGTGGCTTTTGACTTGGCGTTATTATGATAATTAGTGTTTAACCCTTTGACTCACATGGCTTTTGACTTGGCATTATTATGATAATTAGTGTTTAACCCTTTGACTCACATGGCACATGACTTGGCGTTATTATGATTAGTGTTTAACCCTTTGAGTCACGTGGCTTTTGACTTGGCGTTATCATGATAATTAGTGTTTAAACCCTTTGACTCATGTGGCACTTGACTTGGCGGTTATTATGATAATCAGTGTTTAATTTAACCCTTTGACCCTTGCAACTTATTCACAAGCTGCAAAAACTTGACACTTTGACTCCCTCACCCTATCCACCAGCTTCCTGCAGATTTTGTTTTGCTAGCATGGTGGATGATACAGGATACTGGTATCAGGGTGTGGCAGTCAAAGGGTTAAAGCTATTCACCACCTGCAAAAACTTGACCCTTTAACTCCCTTGCCCTATTCACCAGCTTCCAGCTTGAGGGAATCAAAGGGTTAAGATTTTCCTTTGCTAGCATGGTGGATGATACAGGATGCTGGTACACAGGGTGTGGGAGACAAAGGGTTAAAGCCCAGTCAACTGCTCACAGCCACATTATAGCAACAACCATCTCAAACAGAACACACACATCTACTTGCATCAACGACACTGGACACAAAATATGGAAAAGAAAATTAACAACATATGTCATTGCATTCACACAAATAATTCAAGGATATGCCCCTGGTGTTGGCCATTCTGCCAAATTTATCACCAAGAAAATTAAAAAAGTTAAATACAAAATCATAAGCATAAGTAAGTAAAAAAAAAAAAGCATATAGAAACTGGACTACACCATATGCTGTTCACATCTATTAGAGCTAAAACTACAGAAAATATATGTATCCAATTGCCAATCCCAACAGACAGAAAATGTGCTCATCAGGAAGACTAGGACCAAGCAGTTAAGTGTCATCTACTTCGCAGATGCAGGTGTGTGTATCTCTTGGGCCAGTCTGATAACAAGATACATAACATAAGAAAGTGTACAGTACAGACATGTCACACAGTCTCGATCTGAAATTTAACTTCACAGCATCATCACCATTATCCCCATTCTCTTTAATGTATATAAAAACGTTTTTAATTCAATATGAAACTTAATATATAATCAAACCTTACGAATCAACCTGGTTAGCATGCATCATCAGTGTTGTGAAAAATTGTTTCAGATTTTGTGATGACCTTAGTTTCATGGGTTTGGTAGTGTGTGATAGAATTGAAATGCATGGTGTGGGAAGACAATGGCACATGGGTGCTGCTTTAAACAGGGCAGCAAACAATAACAACAAGAAGAACAAAAATCACAACACCAAAAACAAACCAAGAAAAAAAATACACCCTATTAACCCTTTGACTCCACACCCTATCCATCACCAGCAAAAATTTAACCCTTGTCCTGCAGGAATCTGGTGGATTGGGGGTGAGGGAGTCATAGGGTTAAATTTTTGCTTTGCTGTCATGGATGACAAAGCACGATGCTAGTGGATACAGGCTGAGGGAATCAAAGGGTTAATTGGAAACAAAAAACAAGAGAAACCACATAAAAACACCAACAGAAATATCTACCTGTGTGGGTTGTTTGACGCTGTGCTTGAACGGCATCTTCACATGGGGGTTAGGACGTGGGGTCAGACTGTTCGGTGACACATACATCTTGAACCCTGACCTCCGACCCTGGCTCCGTGCACTGTGACTTCTGTGGACAACACCAAAACATTGTCATGCTTTGACATCCCATAATACTGGGTCACAATGCAGGATTATCAGTAAAATGGTAAACAAAGACATGATAATTAGACATCCAACAATCCCATATACTGGTCACAATGCAGGATTATCAGTGAAATGGTAAACACAGACCATGATAATATAGACATCCAACACATCCCATAATACTGGGTCACAATGCAGGATTTTCAGTGAAATGGTAAACACAGACCATTATAATATAGACATCCAACACATCCCATAATACTGGGTCACAATGCAGGATTTTCAGTGAAATGGTAAACATGGACCATTATAATATAGACAGCCATACATCCCATAATGTTGGGTCACAATTTCAGGATTATCAGTGAAATAGTAAACATAGAATCATGATAATGTAGACTGCCAATACATCCCATAATACTAAGTCACAATGCAGGACCATCCATGAAACAGTAAATATAGAATCCAAAACAAGTGTGACTGCCCGCGTTCAACAAACAGGAACCAGAAAAAACATGAAAGAAGAATTCAAACACTTATTTAATATATTATAGTAAATATAGACCTTGATAACACATATGTGACCTTCCACCATGAAATCAGTCTTAACTAGCATTTTTGGCATTTTTAGATATACATATCACTGGAAAGTGTACATTCTGCTGATTATTTTGGTACTTGAATAAAGCTTGCACTCAAACAAATGTAAAGTTATGTATGTTTTAAAGCATTAAGTTGTATGACGGCCATTTTGAGAAAACGGCCTCTAAAGTTTTTGTGTGCTCTCCTACACATTTTCCTTAAATTTCTTTATTTGGTGGCTTTGACCCAGTTTGTTTCTAATTTTCGCTGTCATTATCTGAAAGGTGCACCAAAGAGCTTTCCATCAGTATATTACATGTGCGGGTACTGTACAGGTTACGGTTCATAATAAGAGATAAAAATAGGTACTTTTGGTAGGAAATTGCGTTCTTTCTGCTGCAATCAGTGCATTAAAATACCAATTTAAATTGATTGATAATATTTTTTCAAGAAAAAATTTTCTGTGGGGGATAGATTATAGTCTACAGAAATCAATTTTGAGAAAAAGTCAAAACACCCCAGATAGACCCTCAGTCACCTTTTCAGCTCCTAGTGCTGTTCAACTGACTGCGAGTTAAGACTGATTTTGTGGTGGGAGGTCACATATAATATCCTGTACTTGCTCACAACATGCTGTGGCAATGAAGTGCCAAACATACACTATAGAAATATAACTACCCAGTATATCCCATAATTGTTGTGATAAACACAGATATCCTTCATTCACATATCAACAGTCTTTACATTTCTGAGTTCTTAATGCAATGCTTGAAACATTCCCACATTAATTTTGATTTATTGTGCAACAAAATATTTGGTATGACATGAACTAACGGCATAAAAAGAAAAGGAAAAAATAGGGTGATAGCACATTTTAGTATTTTTGTCAAAAAACAAAACACACACACACACACACACACACACAATGCACACACACAACATGCACACACATACGTATATACACACACACGCACACTCTCTCTCTTACACATACATACACAAACACACACATAAACTCTCTCTCTCTCTCTCTCTCTCTCACACAACACACACACACACACACACACACACACACACACACACACACATGCAGACATGCACACACTCTCAGCCTAAAGCTACAATCTATTTCTGATTACCCAGCTATTTTTATTGAAATGTCGAAACATTGAAAAAGGACTCTGGTCAAGATACAGCCTTTTCAAAACAACAACAACACAACAACAACACCACCACCATCATCATCATCAACAACAACAACAACAACAAAACTGATCTGATGAGATTGTGAAGAGGTGTAGAACTGTGAAAACAAGAAGACAACAAACAAACAACAACAATAACAACAACAACAACAACAACAACACATTGCTGACATACCGTGATGATGGTGCAGAACTATGCGACTACGCAGCGAGCAAGACAGGGGGCGCTGAGGTGTAGGGGTAGAGCACTCCTGTCGTCTGATTGCTGACCACCGAACAGGACTGCCTCCCCTGTGATCTGCGGACTGTGGCCTGACCTCTGCCCTCTCTCGCCCTGTTAACAATCGCAGGTATGTATGTCCTTATTGTTTGAAACTGTCAGTCTGAGATACTGAACTTTTTGTTTTATCAGACTCATACATCAATGCTAATATCTCTGATATCAACATATCTTTACTTCAATACAAGTGATGTTTAACTCTCTCGCTACGAGCGTCAGGATTTCCTGACCATGTCTCAACAACGCTTGTCTACGAGCGTTGAAGAAATCCGACTTGATTTTGAAAATTTGCGGGACTTTCAGTAGTTCCATCAACCAAAACTAATAGCCAGAAATAGATTGTCTGGTCATTCTTGCCGCATTTCAGGCCACGAGGTCACTGTACTACGCAGTTGGTGAGTGGTCAGTGCAAAGTTCACGACCCGCTAGCTCCGAAGCGAAGCAGACGATGGAAAAGTAATTTGCTGAACAGTACTCAACAACTCAGCGCTGTTCAACACACTATCTTCCTTCAGTGCATGTGGAGTGGTTGGATAGTATCAAATTTCATTCAAAATGTGACTGTAGGAACTGATGTATTGACCTGACTGTGTATTTTGTAAGACATTTTTCACCTCAAAATGTCTCTAATTTTACTTGTACCATTACTCAGCAACCATGAGGGTTAGACAGTTGAACTTTCAGCATGTTATACACAATCTTTTAATATATGACCCGCCAAATTTCAAAACTCTCTGTTTTTGTTTATTTGTATGAAAATTTTTTTCATGACCTATACAAATGCTGCATATCAGGGAAACGGGAAGGGGCATAATCGTACATAGCAAGTGAGTTTACAGCCACATATATTACTGTAGCTCTACATTTAGTTTCATACATTATGTCCACACACACACACACACACACACACACACACACACACACACACCACACACACATACACACACACACAACAACATACTCATTCACACACACATACACACACACATTGACATACACACACACTGCATACAGAAAGACACATTGACATACACCACACACACTGACATAACAAAAAGACAGCCAGCATCAGAACACACACACATACTCACTCACTCACACACACACAACACACTGACATACACAACACTGACATACAGAAAGACACATTGACATACACACACCACTGACATAACAAACACAGCCAGCAGTCAGACACACACACACACATACTCACTCACTCACACACACACACACACACACTGACATACACACACACTGACATACAGAAAGACACATTGACATACACACACACACACACACACTGACATAAACAAAAACACAGCCAGCCAGTCAGACACACACACACACACACACACCATCTATCTATCTATCTATCTATCTATCTGTCTGTCTGTCTGTCTGTCTGTCTGTCTATCTATCTGTCTGTCTGTCTGTCTGTCTATCTATCTATCTTTCTACGCAGACACACAGACAGACAGACACACACACACACACATATAATATATATGATATATAGCTTCCCATTTACTCATACCCTTTCACATATCTCTTCACAATGCGAAATACAGCTTTATCTTATTGTTGTTAACATTATCAATAATATCATTATCATTTTTTACAACATCAACGTTCACTGGCATATCTTATTTATGTTTTCTACTTCTCATGTACTGAGTCAACAATCACATCTGGATAATGGCTAGACTGCAGTGGTGTGAATGCAAAAAATGTCTTTTTTTGTATTCAGTCTGACCTTTTTTCAGTAGGTTTTTGTCTACCTAACAGAATTGCTCACTTGTGTCACAACTTGTGGCAGGTCTTGAATTTGCTGCTCTGTCAGTGTCTGGAATAATTGAGCCCACAGCCAGGAAAGGTTCACTCTGAAAATAAACAAACACTCATTGAAGGCCACACGACAGGTATTCTGTTGACTTCACGTTTGCTGTAATAATTAAACTGTGAGATACAAAGACGAAACATCATATCATCATCATCATGTGCCATGCCGCATGGCATTGGCAATCATGGCCCTCCATACAAATCTACTCCTTGTCACTGCAAGTGCATCTCCCACACTCTCTGTCCTCCGCCACCCTGCAAGTCTATCCAATACTTTCACCCTGGGTCTACCTGATGTTCTATTTCCCTCCAGCTTTCCTGTTGTGACCAGGTGCTCTAATTCCACTTTCCTCATAAAATGTCCACAAATGTCGCTTGTCTTTGCCTGATCTTATTTATCAATAAGCTTCTTGTGTATGCCTCCATCAAGACTGTCTTGTTTGTTTTTCTTTGCACTTAGCACATGTTAAAGATCCTATGGAGCAAAATAGTCATCCTTGGAAAAATCAAGCAGAAAATAATCTATTTTCACAAGAATATAAAAATACAAACACCCACCACCACTCATGCTGGCACCACTCTCAACACTAGTACTGTAGTAGTACAACAGTAGCACTAGCAGGGACACAAACTGTATTTTTGTTGTTGCTGTTGATTTGGTACAAAGTTTTACGCTGGTGTGAGTGGTACCCACCTCTGGTGATATGGCCGATGGGGATAACCATCCCAGGGAAGTAAGGGAAGGGGGACCTATTTAATCTTACACTGACACCATCAGAACAACAATGATGTTAAGATGGGACAGTAAGAAAAACAATTTTAATGTAGCGCAACCCGAGATTCGAACCCACAACCATTAGCATATGAATCTGACGCTCAAACCAACTGAGCTACTGAGGCCCACTACAAACTGTATAGACCTTGCAGCCTTTATATATATACACCCGTTCTTTTGTTGGTACTTTTTGGCAATTCTTGCATTCATTTGCACAGGCTTACTTTAACAATAATATATGTTTTTTGTTTTTTTTTGTCCAGGTTTTCCTGGGGAAAACTACGATGGTGGTTTCCCCTTGCCTTCCATCGGTTTTTTTTCAGGGTTAACTCCCTTAGCCTTACTCTCTCCCGAGATGTCCACAAGGCAGTGGAGCTATTTACCCACAGCTTGGGAATCTGGTTCGTGGGCACCAGGGTGTATCCACACGCCGGTGGGCCTGCATGCCTCACGTCTGGGGGCCAGACCTCCTCCGAGTCCTATGAGATTCAGCCTGAGTCCGTGAGGTGCTCAGTTACCGCCTGTCGCCACAAGGAGGCACAGCGTAGGGCTTGCTGATGGAGAGGCTATGTACTGACAGGAAGAGACGCCTTCTGCTCTTCTTTTCGCACAGCAGTGCAAGCCAGCGGTGCAGGCTGAAGCTGACACACTAGACGCATCACATCTGCCAATATGACAAACAGATGACACCGTGCTAATTGCAGAAAATGAAAGGGACCTACAAAACCTTGTGAATATACTAGAAATTGAAAGCAAAGGTAAGGGGTTGGAACTAAACAACAGGAAGACTGACATCATGGTGATCAGTAAAAAACATGAAATCCCCTCATGCAAAATAACAGCAAATGGCACAACCTTGACACAAGTTAATAAGTTCAAATACCTGGGAACGGTCATTTCATCAGATGGCAGATGCACATCGGAAATAGCTGGCAGAATCGGCCAAGCCAAAACAGCATTCAAGAAGATGACAAGCATTCTTACCAACAAATGCCTATCAATTAACATCAGAAAGAGAGTACTTGAATGTTAAATAGAACCAATACCGTTGTACGGATGCGAGGCGTGGACAGTCAGCAAGCAAAGCCAGAGCAAGATTGAGGCAGCCGAGATGTGGTTTCTCAGAAGAATGTTGAGAGTTCCATGGACAGGAAAGAAAACAAACGAGACAGTCTTGATGGAGGCAGATACAAGTAGATCACTCATAAGGAAGATTAGGAAAAGATAAGCAACATTTACAGGCCATTTTATGAGGAAGGGGAATTTGGAGCACCTGGTCACAACGGGAAAGCTGGAGGGAAAGAGAGCACCAGGCAGACCCAGGGAGAGAATGCTGGACGGACTTGCAGAGTGGCTGGGAATGAGGAGGGTGGGGGAGATGCTGGGGGCAATGAGAGATAGAGATGGTTGGAAGTCCATGGTCGCCAACGCCATGCGGCAGGGCACCTGATGATGATGAAGATGATATGTATTATACTACACATTGTTATTAATCAGAGCTAAATTTTAACTGTTTACATTTTGCACGTGAATCCAAGGCCTTGTTTGTTGTTGTTGTTGTTGTGTTACTGTTTTTAAGAGCTGAGGTTTGAGCAGTAACATCTTTGGCTCTGAGATATTTCTTTCATAGATTCTACAATTTCGTTGTGTATTCCAGTGCTGTGAGACTGTGCTTGTAAATCCATATTTATGTGTATTTGTCTTTATAAATCTTATGAGTAAAAGAAATTATGCGTTTTATCTGTTCATGCTATTTTGCAAAAGACCTACTGGGACCTACCTCGACCATTTCACTCAACCAAGAGTAGGCAAAATGTGGGTAACTTTCCAAGTCAATGTATCATGCCTACCTCGTGTGGTTTGATGGGTCTGGCACGAGATCTGTGTGTAGCGGCAGACGTCCTGGCAGCCAGGTAAGCGCTACCTGCGCTGTGCACACGACGAGTCTTGGCGGGCCCCAGCCCCAAATTGCGGCCTTCCCCAATCCACCCCCATTCCAAACCCGTCAAGGTCAAGTCCAGATCAACGTTCGACAATTCATCTCTGCTGCCATCAACGTGGATAGGAATGCTCTGGCTCCATTTGCTGAATGAGGTCGGGTTCTTCTCACGCTCTTGCTCGCGCTCTTGGCACGCGCGGTTTCGGCATTGGAAACCTGTCCGTTGATCTGATCAGCCATGGCCTGGGCCCGCCGTTTTCAAAGCCGTTCAACCGTGATATCACTGACTCTACATTTCCACCTAAGCTCTCTTCATGGTACACACATCTCGTCTGGACATCAGCCAAGCTTTGTTTGAAGGCACGGAACCGGAAAATGTATTGATTAGGCCTAATCACAGCTAGCAGCGCCTAAAGCAAAGTAGAAGCCATGTTGTTTACACCGCTTTACCAACGGAAACCAAAACATGCCGCTCGGGAATATAAAACCTATGTTTAAGTGACTAGAAGCTGAATGGTTGCTTTTGTAATAATTCTACATGGCTCTATATTGTGCATTAGTTTTGCTTTTCCCTGTATTAATTTATGTGTTAGGTTACAATGTCTAATTTTCTTTCTTGACGATGTTACCATGTGTCTTTGATATCCTTACGCATTTAAAGGGTACTAACTCTATAGTCAATTTGTGTTTGTTGACAAATGATTTTATCCCCTTCCTGTTTGCAGCCAGCGGTCGACACATTGTCTGTGTGTGTGTGTGTGTGTGTGTGTGTTGTGTGTGTGTTATGTGGTGAGCTGAGCTGAAGTGTGTGCCTGTCTGTGACAAACTTAGCACATTTGGGTCAGTGGTGTGGGTATCTTGTTTATTTTGGAATCCTACATAAATTTTGTCAGCCTAAGCAATGGCAACTGCATTTTCCTATATACCTTTTTCTGTTCTAAATCCTACCCTTAGATGGGAGGGAGTATGTTTTTTTTTCTTTTAGATCCCATTGCTAGTTCTTTTGCTATCTAATACATTCTCCTTGTTAACTTTGTTAACATTCTCGTCCAACATCAAATCATACATATTGCTGGCCAGCTTTAACCCTTTGGCTCCTGCACCATGTCCATTACTTGCAAAAACTTAACCCTTTCATTCCCCAAGTTTTTGTTTCGCTAGCATTGTTGACAATGCAGGCTGCTGGTGGACAGGGTGCGGGAGTCAAAGGATTAACTGAAAATTTCATTTTGATGAATTAACATGCTGATTATTCCATTTGAAACCTCTCTTCTACACACCCTGTGGTAACGAATTTTCTAATCAGTCTCATTACTGCATACAGGTCCTCATATCTCAGCCCTGAGCACTGAGTCCTCTGCATTAAAATAATTGTTAAATATTTATTAAATTGCAGGTCGTTCAAAATGAAGTCATTGCGCTCAGACAATTTCATATGTGCTCCATCCAAATCTGTTAGCAATTATTAGGCAGACTCTGATCCTGCGCAAAACTCTATGCACTGGCAGGGTCTTAAAAAAAATGTCTTAGCCAGAAAAAAAGAATTTTGTGGCCTGATTTTCAAGCCTGCGTGTGTGCGCAAATTTCTATCACACAGTTATACAGATGGCCATTTGTGTGTATGTTTGTGTTTCAGTGTTTGCTTCTTTCTTCTCTCTACATATGCTTTTGTGGTTTGTTTTTATTTCATTTCTTTGTTTTAGTTAATGTTTTTTAAATCTATTTTTTCGTTTTCTTTCTTGGTTTATTTCTGATCAGCGCATTTCATTTTTATGTGTACATACTTATATCTTATCTGTAGAATATCAAGGACTAAAGGACTTAAAAAAAACTGTTCTTTCCCATACTTTTTGTTTTGTTTTGTCTTTCATTTTGTTGTATTAGCTTTTCTTTTCCAGTTCAACCCTTAGGTGGACCACAGTTTTCACTGGACCCGTTAGCGCAGATAAGTTTGAGCACCAAGCCGATAATGCGGGTGTCATGAGTTCAAACCTCAGGCCAGCCACTGGGAGATACGCAGGCGGGATCGAACATTGACCTTCCGACTGGAAGTTTAACATCTTACCCTCTTGACCTTCACACCTATCCATGACAATTGTTTGATATTGTAGAACTTGTGGTTTCAAAGGGGGAAAAACAGTTACAAGGGTTTGATGGCAGGGTAGGGATAGGATGGGCGGGGTGTCTAGAAGGCAACCCACCAGTGTCTAATAAGTCAATGAGGTAGCCCCAAGCTGACGTCTTGGTTTGGAAGGGAGATAATTAAGTGTTATTAGCAAGACAGAGCAATATCTTTATTGTCTCCCTTGAAGTCAGGCTGACTACAAGACCTTTTGTTTCTGTTACAGAAAAAACGAAAACACACAAAAAACTGCATTTATGAGCAACAAAACCAGCATCGTCCTCTCCTCATATTTCCACACACACACAATGTAAGAGTGAGAGAGAGAGAGAGAGAGAGAGAGAGAGAGAGAGAGAGAGAGAGAGAGAGGGAGAGAGAGAGAGAGAGACACGCACACACAAACACGTTTTTATATGTACACACATGTGCAACAGGAGTATCAATGCAGAAACTCTGTGTGTGTGTGCGTGCGTGTGTTTCTCTTTGTTATTTCTTTTAATGTCTATTCACATGTGTGTGTGTGTGTGTGTGTGTGTGTGTGTGTGTGTGTGTGGTTGTTTGTGCATGTACATACATAATTGTTATTTCTTTTAATGTCTATTCACATGTGTGTGTGTGTGTGTGTGTGTGTGTGTGTGTGTGTGCGTGCGTGTGCGTGTGGTTGTTTGTGCATGTACATACATACGTGTATGTTTATGATAAAAGCTACGCATCCACTGATCTAGACCATCCACATTTTCTGCTAGAGCTCTCTCTCTCTCTACATTTAAACTTACACACACACACACACACCACACATGGAGTTATGAAAATCAAAACATGTTAAGTTTTCAGTGTGTAAGTTTATTTTCAATACTGTTAGCTCTGCTCCCAGGCAACATTGCACACATAAGATCCCAATCTTCACCTACATGCAAAGCACAATGGAGCAATATTGGCTGTACATTCTCTTCACATTCTATCCCCCCCCATCCCCCCACCTCCCATTCTTTACTTTGCTCAATCTGTTCCTCTCCTCTGACTTACCTTGCGCACACACATACACAAACACACACACATATGTATAAACATATATACTCACATATGCAAATATACACACACACACTGTTCATCCTTGTGTCTTCACACATCGCCTATGCATGCACACAAGACACACAGCTAGACCATTTCACTGCATTGTGCAATATACATTAACATCAATTTGTTCCCCTTCTCATCACAATGGTGTACATGTCAATTTCTCATTTTTCTCATCCTCTTCACTGGACCTTGCGATTAAAAATTTTTTTTTAACACACATACTGACACATAACGCTCTCAAATACAAACACACATAGTAACACCACACACAAGCACAGAAAAACACAAAGCAAGCACCAACAACGACAACAACACAAAATGTCACCACAAAAGGAGAATAAATCATGTTGAGATATGGTGATGACACCTGTCATTTTGCGTGACTGACCGAGTGAAATTTTAATAAATAATAAACATGTAAAGGAGGATTTCTGGATGATTTATGACTGAAGTTCTTCAACACTTTGGTCAGAAATATGGCATGCGTTCATCGTTCAAGTTTTCAACAAACATCAAAACTATTTCAGCATAGGCATCACATGATATAATCTCTTCATCTTGCACTGTAAGTATGGCAGTGGATATTTTAATTTGCTGTAACATTTCCAGAGTGCTGTTTTGCTGTGAAGCTTTGTGACTGATTAAAAATTTTAGAGAGAGAGGGAAAAAAATCCCCCCCCCCCCCCCCCAAAAAAACTGTCCAGTATTGGCACTGAGTTTGAGCTCCCACCTTTCAGTCTGACCACATAATGCTAAAATTCTTGAGAGAGAGAGAGAGAGAGAGAGAGAGAGGAGAGAGGAAGGAGAGGAAGAGAGAGAGAGAGAGAGAGAGAAGAGAGAAAAGATGAGAGGAGAGATGGAGAGAGAGAGAGAGAAATGAGTAAGGAAATGATGGAGGGAGAGAGGAGAAGACAGAAGAGGAACAAAACAGACAGAGACAGACAGACGGCAGACAAACAGAAATTAAATGTAATAGCTTCATTCACTATGGAGACTACAAACTAGAATTAACATCTGATCCCCTTTGATCATCCATGGAAATAAGTTTTGTTACGTATACATATGTATACATCCCCCACCACCACCCCCAACACACACTTTGATCATCTATATAAACAGTCATAAAAGTGAACATCAATGAATACAAAACATATATAAGTGAACATAATAAACAGAATATGTATCAATGAACATCCATACAGCTAAACTGACAACTAATCAACCCTTTTCACCCCAACACCCTATCTACCATTCTCCTGCAAAAGTGGACAGATATTCAGACAGGGTGAAGGAGTGAAAGGGTTGGAACAAATTGAAAATAATACTAATGTTAATACTCAGCTCCATTTTTCATATTTCCAGTCATCTTTTTAACTTATGCTACAAGATGGCTGGAACTTGGCGAGCAACTTCAACTATAACGAATAAACAGAAAAAAAAAAAAAACTGTAATGAATAAACACAAACAAATAATTTGAAGAGCAATTAAAACACAACTTTCAGGACTATACAATGGTATGCTCAGACTTAAGGGCTGGAGCTAGAGCCAGTAAATGCATACAGACTGAATGACTGGAATTTTGTAAAGAAACAAGAACATAGAACTGGACTCTGCAACAATGACAAACATAATCAGTGAAATCTGTACAAAGTCAGTACACCAAGACACATCCAGAGTTTGCGATAAAATATGGGTGATCACACAGAATTTCCCAGATGGAAAAGAAAAGAACTCCATCTTACAGAAACTTCCTGAAGGACATAACAGAACTACCTCTCTCTCTCTCTCTGTGTCTCAACACACACACACACACACACACACACACACACACACACACACACACAACACACACACACACACATACAACACACACACTCTCCTATTAATTCTACACTGCACATCTCAGGTAAACACAGCTGACCTTGTAGAAACTTCCCAAAGGAATGGACCAGAGCAAAGAGCAGTCATCATCACTTACAACCCTTGCCAAACTCACTACTATTATACTGCGTATTTCATGTCAGCACATCTCTAGCCATCTTACAGAGGACGTCCCATCTTGGGAACTTTTTGAAGGATGGAATCAAATCAGAAAACAGTCTTCATCATTCATGACGTTACCGCACACATTACTATTACTCTGCACATGGCATGTACAAACGCTTCTGATAATTTTCCACATGACATCTGATCTCAGAAATTTCCTTAACCTTTTGACTCCTGCATCCTATTCACCACCTGCAAAAACTTAACCCTTTGACTCCCTCACATTATCCACCCCTTCCTGCAGGAAGCTGGTGGACAGGTTGAGGTAGTCAAAGGTTTAAGGTTTTGCTTTGAAAGCATAACTGACAATGAAGGATGTTGCTTGACAGGCTATGGGAGTCAAAGGGTTAAGGAAAAGCCTTGAGCAGAATCTTCATCACTAATGCCTAAACCACACACACAGCTCTATTACACTGCACTTGGCATACAAGTACACACACTTCCAGGAGTGTTACACAGGACGTACAATCTTACAGAATCTTCCGGAAGGAAAGACTCAGCACAGAGTGTAGAACAGTTTTCAACTAATGCCTTTAACACAGCATGCCTGTAAGCTCACACTGCACATCTTCCATGCTTACATGTCCAGTAGAATCACCAAGGACACACCTTCCTAGAATTAAACAGCACACCCAACCACACCTAGCGTTAAACAGCACACCAAGCTCCAGACAGCAATAGCACCCTGCGTTAATAAACAGCCAGCATGGACTGCCAAGCCTTACAGTCGTTGTACCTCAGGTAAAATGCGAATGATCTCATGGTATGTAAGGCTGACTGTAACTAACCTTTGACCTCACGGTGCCTCAGGTCAAATGCAAGAGACCTAAATGCAAGTGACCCAACGGTACCTCACGTTAAATGTGACTGACCTCATGGTACCTAAGGTCAGACGCTAATGATCTCAATGCAAATGACCTCATTGTACCTCAGGTAAAATGCAAGTGACCTACATGCAAATAATGTCATGGTACTTCAGATCAAATGAAAACTTCCACTTCAAATTGCTGATTAGTCTCTTGTCAGACCTCCACTTAGAACAACTTACAACAAGCAAACATCAACCTTTGTTTTGCAATGTAGTTGTCTGCAGAAAAGTTTACACATCTGTTTCAAGACTCATATGCAGATTAAGACAACAAAACATCAAAACACACATCTGTTCCAAGATGCAGATCAAGACAACAGCACATTAACCCTGAGACTCCCACACCCTATCCACTGACTGCAAAAACTTAACCCTTTGACTTCATCACCCTATCCACCAGCTTCCTTCAGGAAGCTGGTGGATAGGGTGATGAAGTCAAAGAGTTAAACAATGCAGGATGCTGGTGGACAGGGTGCAGGAGTCCAAGGGTTAAAACACATCTGTTCTAAGAACAGATGAAAGTAAAACATAAAAAACACTTCATGATCACAAGCATTTTGTTTTCGTGATAGAGACAATGTATCATTTGAAACACTTCAATTTCCACCAGTGCACATCTGTGGTAGTAAGCATGTGCAGAACATCGAAACATGTTATAATCATTAGCTTAACGAGGCAGATAACAACAGAACTTCAAAACGAAACATCATCGTGATGTATGCATATTACGGAAAACATCACAATAAAGTAATATTTACCACTGCCCCGCCTGTTTCACAATGTCAGAAACAGCAGAACATCACAGTACATCTTCATCAGAATTCCATTTTCATGACCAGACAATGTTGAACTTGAAAACAAAACACACTAACATTTACAACTAATCAGCTCCGTTTCCAGATGCTCGTTGGGACAGAGAATTTTTAAAACTATACACCATCACCACCATACCTTCAGAGATGTTGGCGTTTGCGGAACATCAAAACATCTCACCATTATTCATCATATAATGCCTATAAACAGCAGAACTGAACTTCAAAATGAAACACTGTCACCACTCATTTTATGATGCAATCAACAATGAACAATAAAACACAATAACGATAAAAAAGTCATCACTGCACTATCTGTTTTAATGATGCAGCATGATGGAACATAACATTAACATCAACTCAAAACATCACCACCACCATTTGTTTCATGATGGAGACAATGCAGATTTTAAAACGCATTATCATATGTAGCATGACCCAGATGGCAAACTTTTAAACATCATCACCAAAACTAATTTTTCTGGGACAGACAACAGTAGACTACAGGGAGAGAGATGCGTCCGATACAGAATTGGTGAACCAATGCAGCAGCACCTTAGTGTGTACCACAAAAAGAAACATGCACCAACAGGGAAGTAGTGAAATACTGCAGTACCTTCATGTGCACCGCAAGGAGACAGGTGCACTAGACACACTAATGGTGAACTAATGCAGCACCTTAGTGTGTACCACAAAAAGAAACATGCACCAACAGGGAAGTAGTGAAATACTGCAGTACCTTCATGTGCACCGCAAGGAGACAGGTGCACTAGACACACTAATGGTGAACTAATGCAGCACCTTAGTGTGTACCACAAAAAGAAACATGCACCAACACAGAAGTAGTGAAATACTGCAGTACCTTCATGTGCACCGCAAGAAGACAGGTGCACCAGACACACTAATGGTGAACTATTGCATCACCTTCCACAAAAAGAAACATGCACCAAACATAGAAGTAGCGAAACACTGCAGTACCTTTGTGAATATCATGAGGAGACAGACGCACCAGACGTACAAGTTGTGAAATATTGCAGTACTTTCATGTGCACTGCAAGGACACAGATGCACCAGACACAAAACTGGTGAAATACTGCAGAACCTTTGTGAATACCATGACGAGACGGGCGCACCAGACACAGAAGTGACGAAATACTGCAGTACTTTTGTGAATACAACAAGAAGACAGATGCACCAGATACACAAGTCATAACAAACTGCAGTACTTTCATGTGCACCATATGGAGACAGGTGCACCAGATACAAAAGTCGTGAAATACTGCAGTACCTTTGTGAAGACCACGAGGAGACAGATGCACCAGACACAAAAATGATGAAGTACTGCAGTACCTTTGTGTGCACCGCAAGGAGACAGATGCACCAGACACAAAAGTGATGGAGTACTGCAGTACATTTGCGAATACCATGAGGAGATAGATGCACCAGACACAGAAGTCGTGAAATACTGCGGTACATTTATGTGTACCACAAGGTGAGAGAGATGCACCTGAAATGGCAAAGTACTGCAGCACCATAGAAACCATGCCAGTTGGAACTTATGAAAGACAGAATCACATATAGTGTCGCTCCAACAGTATCAAGAAGCCATCGCTCCAACAGTATCAAGAAGCCAATCATATCAAGAGACAGTCACACACACACACACATGTTTTGCCCCTAGCTCTGAAAAACCACTTTGTATTCAATCAAGACATAGTGCCCCATAACCATACTCTCACTCTTAACACTGTCAAAAGCATTTCGTATTCACTTATGACTTAATGCATATACAGTTTCTGCTTAAGACGGCAGACGATGACATGAAAACAGAGAGAACAAAACCAGTCCCCTGAACGAGAGAAAAGCTGACAATGAATACAGATCAAATGTTTTTTCCTATATCACCAAGTCAGGTTGGCTAAAAATTTGTATGTCTTGTTTCCCTTAACAGGCGTGAATCCTCATTCTATGTGCTTCTGGTTTCTATTAACCTTTTGACCCCCACACACCTTATCTACCAACTACAAAAACTTAATTCTTTGACTCCCTCACCCTACCCACCAGCTTCCTGAAGGAAGCTGCTGAATAGGTTGAGGGAATCGAAGAGTTAAGTTTTCGCTTTGCTAGCATGGTTGACAATGCAGGATGCTGGTGGACAGGGTGTGGGAATCAAAGGGTTAATCAGAACTGAGAAGATTTGAAGACAGAAGCAATGTCGTCACTAATGTTGTGTTACATTATTGACTGTACAGTGTGTCCACTTCACCTGTCTGATCAATATCAATCTCCCCACCCATTACAACTCTTGGGACTTTTTCACATTATCAACACAGTTATCCACCCTTCCTACCATTATTACTTCCTTGGGACTTGAAACAATGCAAAATAACACTGTCCAATACTATCACTAACCTAGTGTCAGAATCTTTGGGACTTGAGACAATGCAAAATAACACTGTCCAATACTATCACTAACCTAGTGTCAGAATCTTTGGGACTTGAAACAATGCAAAATAACACTGTCCAATACTATCACTAACCTAGTGTCAGAATCTTTGGGACTTGAGACAATGCAAAATAACACTGTCCAATACTATCACTAACCTAGTGTCAGAATCTTTGGGACTTGAGACAATGCAAAATAACACTGTCCAATACTATCACTAACCTAGTGTCAGAATCCTTGGGACTTGAGACAATGCAAAATAACACTGTCCAATACTATCACTAACCTAGTGTCAGAATCTTTGGGACTTGAGACAATGCAAAATAACACTGTCCAATACTATCACTAACCTAGTGTCAGAATCCTTGGGACTTGAGACAATGCAAAATAACACTGTCCAATACTATCACTAACCTAGTGTCAGAATCTTTGGGACTTGAGACAATGTAAATGATACTGCCTGATGCTCACTGCCCTAGTAGCAAATCTTCGGGACTTTGTCAAAGAACAGCCTCAGGAAGAAACTGTCACCCGCTTCCATTATTGGTGGTGTCTCATTCACACATCTACATGCATGATACACATCTATCCCTCATCCCAACAGACAACAACGCCACACCATGTTGATGCTTCTCCTTTTGGACTCAATCAACAGGAATGTTCCACAACCTCCACCCTGCCGAGCATGTCATTCATACAACTACATGCATGATACACATCTATCCCTCATCCCAACAGACAACAACGCCACACCATGCTGATGCTTCTCCTTTTGGACTCAAACAACAGGAATGTTCCACAACCTCCACCCTGCCGAGCATGTCATTCATACAACTACATGCATGATACACATCTATCCCTCATCCCAACAGACAACGATGCCACACAATGTTCATGCTTCTCCTTTTGGACTCCTTGACCATGAATGTTCTACAACCTCCACCCTGTCCTGTGTCATTCACATTAAATGCCTGATGCACATCTATCTCTCATCCCATCAGACAAGGCCACACAATGTTGATGCTTCTCCTTCTGCATAGCTGCCAACCTTTGAAGTTCAGAAAACAGGAATCATCAGCCGGGGGGTCCAGGGGGGCTGCTTAGGTCCCCCTGGCGGGGGACCCTGAAGGCCCCCTGAAGCTATTGATTTTTCACCAATTCAAAGTACAAAAATGGCCTCTCCTGGCATATTTAAGCATGAAAAAGCAGCTTTTCCACTAGACTTTCAAAATCCGGGATTTTTTTGACAGATCGGGGATTCCGGGATCGTTTTTCAAATACAGGAAATTCCTGGGAAATCCGGGAGAGTTGGCAGCTCTGCTTCTGGATTCAACCTCTAGCCCATCCTGTATGTCATGCACACATCCACACGCATGATACACATCTATCCCTCACTCCGACAGACAAAACTGCCACACAATTTTGACGCTCCTCCTTTTGGTGTCATGACTCCATCAACATGAATGTTCCACAAAATCCACCCTGTCCATGTTATCATATATACATGTACAATCATCATACAAGTCCACATACCCACAACTCAACCTCACAGACAACAAGACCATACACATGTGGGCAGCCAGCTGTACATATATCTCCAATCAACCAGACACAAATCCACACTGAAAATGATGAAACACTCAAATCATCTACCACTGTCTCCAAAACGCTTGTATATCACATAACATAACATAAAATTTCTTTTTTTAACAACACAACAAGTAAAATTGGGATCAAGTAGATCTCATTGTGAAAGAGTACATAACAAGTGTTGCTTTCTTCACAACACAATGCTGCTACAGAAAATTCAAATTCCTATTCTCTCTGCTTGTGATGTATGTAAAAAGGAAATGTTGGACTTCATGTTTTAAAAACAAGTAAAACTATTAACACCAGAATATACATTTGTGTAGACATTTTAGTTAAAAACAAAACAGGCCAGCATTCCCTTATGGATAATGATACTATGTCTGCAATAGTCATCTCAAGTAGTCCTTGTTAAAAAAAATATGACAAAATACCTCTCCTGTGTTGTATTTTTTTTCAAAAAGTACTCTTGTAAAATAAACAAAGTCAACAAACCAGTGGTCTATGCTATAAAACATTTTAAACAAATAACTTATTTGAAATGTTGGTTCTTGTAAAATGAATAACATTATGTAAAATGAAAAACTATCTAATATTAAATGATAAAACTATTAAATAAAAATGAAATAAAACTGTAAAATGAATAAATATAAGATAAACTATGTGAAAATGAATAAAACTATGTAAATGAAATAAAAACCTTTATTCTCCTATGATCAGTGTATATCAATCAAAGCCTTTGTTTGTTAGTGCTTCTAGTTAAATCAATGAAACAAATCAACATTCTCCAATATTCCATTCTTTCTTAACACACACTTGTTTGTAACTGTGCTCCTTGTTAAATAGATAGGCAAAACAAAACAAAACAAACAACAACAAAAAACAACAACCAACAAACCAACCCTGTTTCCCGTGATCAATGTGTTTCTAACACACACTGATTCAAAGTGTTGATTCTTGCAAAATAAACAATTTTGAATAATCATTTTGTTTTTCACTGTGAAATTTTCTTTTCTTCATGGAAGTATATATACAAACACTCAGCCTTCCGTAAACTACTACGAGTCCGTGTCTTTAATCTTGCGTCCCATGTAACATGATAGAGCAAACCTGAAACTTGCTTTCTGGGCAAGAAAAAAAACACTATCACAGGATGAAAAACAAGGAAGAGAGAGAGAGAGAGAGAGAGAGAGAGAGAGAGAGAGAGAGAGAGAGGAGAGAGAGAGGAGTGGGGGGGGGGGGGGGGGCAAGGGTGACAGAGAGAGGGAGTCAAGGGCTGCAGCCAATGCATCTCAGAGCCAGCGAAGGGAGCGTGACAAGTAAATACATGAATGTAAAATCTTAAAAATGAAAAGATAAATATGAAATCTTACAAATGAAAAGATAAACAGGGACAATGGGTTCTGATGGTCATATGATGGATCTGTTTCCCAGTCAAAGGATAAGACAAAAACTGAGGAGACTGCTAACCATCCAACCACACACACCTCTCTACCCATCTACCCATACCCTCACACACACACACACACACACACACACACACACAACACACACACACAACACACACATATTCACCCATCTAGCAAAAGAATTCAAAATAAAAGTGGGACTAGATGATTCACAATACATTTTGATTTTGATTCAGATGCAGTCAGGCTTGGACCAATCACACCACTCGCAATCACCATCTTTTTAGCTATTTGTTGAAGTTGTTCATGCAGGCCATTCAAAACATCAACAAACATGCATCAATATAGCGTCAACAAGATGACTAACACACACACACACACAACACACACACTAAAATCTCTACATGACATTTACGATAAAAAAAAAAAGTCAAACTATGTGTTATAATATGTGGCCATGCCCTCAATGTAATATAAGCTGGTGACAGCAAACAGGTGGACACACACTCAAACTTGTCCAATTTTAAAATTGTTCTACAGGTGCATAAAATCTCTTTATTCTGCTCTTAAATCAAAGATTAAAATTAAAAAAAAAAAGTGTATGAAAAACTACTTATTCTACTGCTGACTTTACGATCAAAATTAAAATTTCCATCCTTCCTCATATGCACACTGTCAATCCTGATAGCGCCGCTTTCTATAATACTGCTGTTTTCTATAATACAAAGTATGTACGTTAACTTAAAACTTGGCCATTCAAACAGTTAAAACCAACACTGCCTAAAATAAAACAAAGAATGAAAAGAGTTAATGAAAGGCAACCTCAGCACTGTTTTGATTGCATGTCAACAAGAACAGAATGGTTTGAATTCTGCAGTATCTATCCAATTATGAAATATACAGAGGTATATGAAATGATGTACAGAGGAAAAATTACATCTGTACTACGAAATGCAGAAAGGGAAAATTAGATCTTTTGAAACAGATGAAGAAAAAATTACAAACACATCAACAGATGATTGCAAGCATGAAAGAATGGTCAAACTTAAAAACAATGGCCAAATTTTAAAACAAGCAGGCCCCATTTATCTGACACACACACACACACACACACACACACACACACACACACACACACACACAACACAAGAGATCAGCACAATACAACAGAAAAATTTACAACGAACAGGTCCCGGAATTAATAAAATGCGACTCATTTAACTCTTTGACTCCCACACCCTATCACTACCAAAACTAACACTTTGACCTCACTATACTACTTCCAGCAGGAAGCAGGTGAATAGGGTAAGGGAGTCAAAGAGTCAAGTTTTTGCTTTGCTAGTATGACTGACAACGCAGGATGCTGGTGGACAGGGCTGGGAGTCAAAAGGTTACATGGTAATAAATACAAAGGGGAAAAAAAGCACAAAGTTCATCTTCCTATTACCACCTGGTTCGGACTTCCCACACCCCTTGCGTCCCACAAAACTCTGCACTGTCCACACCATCTGGTCAAAAAGAGTCACTATTCAATCAATACATACTAGGTCAATAACAAAGGATTGCCATCTGTTCCTTACTTGGTCAGAAAATGTTGCCTTACTCAAATGATACTTGGTCAAAAATCTTTTGTAGTAACTCAATCATTCCCCGGTCGCAAAAAAGTTTGCCGCTCACTCATCACATAATGAAAAATATTGATGTTAATTATGATTATGGCCTTTGGCTGACAGAAACTGTGATTTGAATAAATTCAGGGAGGACACGGCCCACTGACAACATTTGGGGAAAATGGTGAGTGGATCATTTTCATTTACAATTGACTGGAGAAAATATACCAGTATCATATCATTCCAATTTTCAAAGTGCATCATTTAATTTAAAAATGTGAAATTTAAAAATGTGACCAAAACATCAATTGCTCTATCTTTTTTTCAATGTACACGTTTATGAAATAATTTCATAATCATCCCCCTGTAAGTCTTAAGAGTTATAGCATACCAAGCGCATGCACACACACACACACACACGCGCGCACATACACACACAGACCCATTGGATCAGTCTGAATGAATCACCCTTTTTAAACTGAAGACAGGCAATAGGGATTCAGGGCAAGAAGAGAGAATACAGAAATGAAAGAGAATACAGAGAAAAAATGACAGCAAAGAATGGTATCCGTTCAAAAGGCCAATAGACAAAGAAGAAAATGGAAAATACAACAAAAAGAAAGACAGAACTCTAAAACTTCTAAACAAGGTCATAGTTCAGGCTAGCATGAGAGAAAACAGAAAAGAAATCGAAGAGAGAGAGAGAGACAGAGACTGAGAGAGAGAGGAGAATGTGTGTGAGAGAGAGAGAGAGAGAGAGAGAGAGAGAGAGAGAGAGAGAGAGAGAGAAGAGAAAGAGAAAAAAAGAGAGGAGTGGGGGGGAGTAGAAAGGATTGAATGATTGTCATCCAACGTGTGTACCTTGTCATAAACCAACCTAAAAGTGCAGCTGTGCCTGTGGAGGGCAGATGTATCCTTACTGAGTGCTGACAATCAGTTCTTGGTCTACAAATCCAGCATTCTTACCACTAAGAAATGACAAACACAAACATCTCTCTTTCTTACCACTACTGTACATCTGTATGCCAAGCTGGACACACTATCTTACATAAAAGTCACAGGGCTGAGATTTCCTCGACAGCAAGGTAGCCAGAGGCTATTATATTATACATGTATACGCATGATGATACATGCAAGAATGAATACGTTTTACTTCAACTTTCAGTCTTAGCCTGGCAACCTAAAACTTTCAGGCCAGGAAAAAAGGGGAAAATTCAAGCCAAATGTGATTAATCAGTGTCAGGGCTACCCGCAGATCTGTCTGGATAGCTGCACTTCCTTGTTAACCCTTTGACTTCTGCAGCCTAGCCACCAATTGCAAAAACTTAACTCTTTGACTCCTTCACTCTATCTACCTGCTTCCTGCAGGAAGCAGATGAATAGGGTGAAGGAGTCAAAGGGTTAAGTTTCTGCTTTGCTAGCATGGCTGACAATGCAGGAAGCAGATGGACAGGGTGAAGGAGTCAAAGGGTTAAGTTTCTGCTTTGCTAGCATGACTGACAATGCAGGATGCTGGTGGAGAGGATGCGGGAGTCAAAGGGTTAAAGGGGAAATCTCGGCCCTGTAGGTCAAGTCAGTGTACTGCACAAACCATCTTTAATCACAAACTCTGGCTCCTGTTGTGTGGTATTGAATTCACTGTGTCTGATCCACATCTCCAAGTTCAATGTTACACAATACTGTAACACTGACACAAGAGTGAAGAGGATGGTGACATGTGCATTGATGTGCTGTCATTTCACATCAAATATGGCAGCAAGCATTGTAAAGCCATGTTTCTACATAAGTGTCTCACACACGAACACAATTGTACACACTAATGCAGGACTACAAAGGATAGCGATATTTGCATGCATGTGCTCTCATTTCACATCAAATATGAGAGTGTTGTGAGCCATGTCTGCAAGTCTCTCTCCTCTCTCTCACACACACACACACACACATTACTGTATATATAACACAGGATTGAAGAGGAGAGTCACACACACACACACAAATGTACACACTAACATAAGACTGAAGAAGATAGTAATACATGCGTGCAATTGCTATCATTTCATGTCAAATATGGCAACAAGTGTTACTTTTACTTTCCACAGGCATAGCAATGGCCAAAACTGTTCCATTATATTACTAACACCAAGTGACCCCAGATCTGCAATACAGGAAAATTAGTGATCCTAATGTTGCACGGCAGTATAATATAATGGCAAGTGCAGATTTTTACAATTTGCTGACTTATAATAACACTCAATTGTTCTGATGGCAGTGACCTCGAAAGTTGATTTGTTTCACACTTGCTTTCTTGAACACCAGGTACCAATGGTCTGTTTCTGTACTTTTCTTAAACGTCCTATTTACAAACACATACTAACTTCTGACTTGTTCCCAGGACTTTTTACAATGACCAAGGAGCCATGACATGTCAAGGATGTGTATTTTTTTTCTTGGCGATTTCTTCCAAAGGTTTGCATGACATCAAGTTTGCATACATTTGATTCTACTCTTGACCGTACATGTGATTTCTTCCTTCATCCAGTCATGTTGACATTTTCATGGTGATGTTATATTTTGAACACTTACAATTTATGTCATTGTCTTATTTCTTAATGACACAGTTACAGCAACACACACACATACACACACCATTCCGACAATAAACTTGATCACACTGTACACCTACTTACAACTCAACACTCATACTTTACACACACTTAAAGCTGTTAAAAATTACAACACACAATTTACACTCATTTACAGCCATATATCTTTACAACACTCACACTTTACAGCAGACAATCTTTACAGCACTCACAGCAGTCAGTTCTTACAGTTTTAACACTTTACACTCAACCACACTAACGGCTGTCAAATCATAAAGCACTCACATTTTGCATCCACTTACAGCTATCAATCTTTACACACTGTACACCCATTTATTACTTCTTAACAACACTATAGACATTAAGAAAAACCATAAACCCCATCCCATCAAAAAAAAAAAAAAAAAAGTACCCATTTTATACCTATCTTAATCCATGCACGCCACAATTAACACCCACTGAAAGACGTTTGTGAACTGACACACACGCTGTACACTCCTCTACACCTGTCAATGTTTACAACAAACTTTACACTTGGTAAACAGTACTTACAAGTACCATACAGGCTGAGCACCATGGAGACAGGCAGTTACAGGACATTTAAAACGGACCCCTTCACTCAAACGTTCAATGGAAACGATGATTTTGGAGTTTGTTTGTTCAAGAACAAGTTCATCACACTCTGACCATTAATTTTCATGTGCCCCCTTCCAACATTTGTCTGGCAGACGCCTTAAGCCTGCTGAAATCCCTATGCACTGGCAAAGTCTTGGAATAGGCAGGAGAGGGCAGGATACAGGAGCAGCGAAACTGACACCACAAGAATGACTGGTGCATCAAGGGGAACAAGCAAGTTTTTCATTCAGTGACAGTTTGTTACAGCACCAAACCACTATGATAAGAAATAATACCATCATTTCTTAATACAACATGAAACAATGCACATTTAACAAAAATATGTTACAATACAAAACAGTGCAGTCCAATACAGTACAATACACAACAAAACACATACAGTACATCATGAAATGACGCGACACAATTCATTACGACACAGTATGGTGGAATAATGCCGTAGAATAATGCTGTCACTATGGTAAGCAGGTACTGACAACCAAATCCACAAAAAGCATTATGAATACTCTTATAGTAATGCTGTCACAAGCGTATGTGTATAGTGACAACCACATCCATGTCAGTACTGTGCTACTTCTCACAGTTTACACAATCATTTTTTTTCTATTAAACCGGAAGACAACGACAACATCGAAAAAATGATCTCAGGCTTTTTCAAATGATTGACCCCGACCTGGTTTCTTACCCCCTCTTCCCTTCCCACTCCCTCCCCTCCCCTCGTGGGTGAACCCTGACCCAGGGTACGATCCCTTACGTGGTGCGGTGTGCGCGTGGTCAGAGGTGGCCATCGTTTTGGTCTGCCTTGTCTCCCCATTGACCAGGGGCGGGGCTTTTTTCGACCTGCTCCACACCGACAGCTTGTGAGTAGGGGTGGGACTTGACAGTGAGTGAGGCTGGCACTCTTCGCAATGATAGGGCTGTGGAGGGGGGCTACCGTTATCCAGAGAGTGGGGCCAGGGATCCTTCCTGCTAACCCCCGCCCCATCACAGTCCCACAACTGGAGCGGAGGATCAGGGGGCGTGGTGAGACTCTTGCTACGCTGATTGCGATTGGGTACGGGCGGTTTGGAGGCCAAGGGTAGGGAGGTGGGCTTGTGTGCAGTGAGGGGTGGAGCAATGCAGTAGGGCAGGGACACGCCACTCCCTGACGCAGAAGGCTCAGAGCCGGCCGGCGGGATGACCTGACTTCCGATGGAAAATTTCACCTCTTTGCCTCCGTCCACCTTCACTTGGCCCACCACAGGCGGCGACTCCGCCAAGGAAAAAAAGCTGGCCGTCGCCGAACCACATCGTCTATGACCCAAATCCACACCACCTATTGTCCTGGTGGTGGTGGCGTCGGTGGGGTGGTGGCTCGAAGGCCAGGATCAGAGTCTGTCCCACCGAGACTCTCAGCATCAAGTGATCCCCCTTTGTTGGCCTTGTGTTTTTTCCGTTTCTTTTTCTTGGCGCATGTGTCGGTCTTGTCCAGTAGTAACAGTCCTGCATCTGTTGCTGGCCCTGCTGTAAAGACATACACACAGGGACATGTCATTCTAAACACACACACAGGGACATGTCACTCTTAGTATCGACCCACGCTGACAATATTGTGCCCTATTCTCTCCCATACACACATACTATGACACAGACATGTTACCACAACCAAGTGGCCAAGTCTGATAAAAAAAAAGTTGGTGTACATTGTTTTCAATTTCCCTCATTGTAAACAACAAGTATATATCGCACATAACACATATAACCACACCTAAGTATGTATCCAACTTTGTTATATTGATCCCTTTTTCCATGATCACACATGTATCTCTCTCTCTCTCTCTCTCTCTCACACACACACACACACACACACACACACACAACCAACCAACCAACCAACCACCAACCTAACCACCCACACCACAACCACCACCATCATACCACCACCACCAAGTTGGTCATTTTTGTCTTGACAACATACAACATAATAACAGATCAACATATACATACTAACAGATTCAGTGTTTCCTCAGTACATAAAATCAATCAGGAAGATCAAGTTAATGGATTCAGTGAAGGAGTGGATGACTAATACCCGCAAATCACCACACCATTATCTACTGAAGATGGCTAAGCAGGAAACCACTGGATGAAGCATGGAACTGAAAGAGTTAATACCTGTATACCACCACACCTCAATGGAACTCTGAGCCTCAGCAGATGAGAGTGGGACAAGATTGCATACTGCCACCACACTTGAAAAATTCCAAGTGCCGATCAGGCATACAAGCAAGACAGAACAATGAGGCCACTGCTGCAATACAGTATGCCCCCAACAGCATGGCACAATCACAGCTGAACACCACAGAACAGCTGCCATTCAACAGAATTATTGTAATTGTTGTTTACAGCCCAACTGACTGTGTAAGCCATATCAAGGCTATAAACGCTTCAAAACATACAAAACGTTCAACAGGAAAAAAAGAAAAGAAAGAAAATTAAGTAAAAATATCAATGCATTCACGCATATAATCTAAGGAGATGCCCCTGGCGCTGACCACTCCATCCAATTTATCGCACAGGGTATTTAAAAAAAACATACCTGAATATAAATTTAAACATAATTAAGGAAACTAAAACATATATAAAAACCAGTCTAAATTACCTAAAACTGCTTCCGCATATAAGAAACAGAACAGCTGCTACTGAACAGAACAGGCAGAAGCAACACACAAGTCGCAGCACTCAGTCCCAAACAGTGTCTGTCAATGACCATGTGCTTTCAGGACAGGCCTTCTGACGGTGCTGAATACCATAGATGCCCACTCATCTGTCAGACTGATGGAAAAGTCCATCATTACCACACCACTATCTACATAATAGTGGTGTGGTCATTACTCTTCTCATGCAGGCCAGAGCTCCAACAAGAAATCCTATGTAAGCACATAAATTCATACAAACCTACCTACCTAACAGAGGTAATGGAATTCTGTTTTATGACTTTATCACGCCATAAAGGCAGTCATACTTCGTCTTTGGGGAGCTATGGAGAAAACTAGGAAGAAAATCAGGTGAATGCAGAAATAACAAGAAGCCTTGTGAGGGGAAAAGAGCATTAACAGGAAAGACGAACCCTAAACTACCTAAAAGCAATATGGATGGCTCCTGTGATTGCAAAACAGAAAAAAATTAACTCCAACACCCTATCCACCAACTGCAAAAACTTAAGCCTTTGACTCCCTCACCTATCCACCAGCTTCCTGCAGGAATCAAAGATTAATTTTTTCCTTTGTTAGCATGGTTGACCATGTAGGATGATGGTGGACAGGGTGAGAGAATCAGAGTTAATCCGCATTCACAGTAATTGCAGGTGTTTGTGGTGTGGTGATAACGGACTCTGAAAGATGGTGAATCATCATCATCATCAGGTGCCCTGCCGCATGGCGTTGGCGACCATGGACTTCCATCTGTCTCTATCTCTCATTGCCCCTAGCATCTCTCCCACCCCCCTCTTCCCCAGCCACTCTGCAAGTCGTCAAGCATTTTCTCCCTGGGTCTACCCGGTGCTCTCTTTCCCTCCAGCTTTCCTGTTGTGACCAGATGCTCCAAATCCCCCTTCCTCATAAAATGGCCTATAAATGTTGCCTGTCTTTTCCTAATCTTCCTTATGAGTGATCTACTTGTGTCTGTCTCCATCAAGACTGTCTCATTTGTTTTCTTTGCTGTCCATGGAACTCTCAACATTCTTCTTAGAAACCACATCTCGGCGCCCCAATCTTGTTCTGGCTTTGTTTGTTGACTGTCCACGCCTCACATCCGTACAACAGTAACATTCAAGAACTCTCTTCCTGATGTTAATTGATTGGCATTTGTGGTAAGAATGCCTGTCATCTTCCCGAATGCTGTTTTGGCTTGGCCGATTCTGCCGGCTATTTCTGATGTGCATCTGCCGTCTGATGAAATGATCGTTCCCAGGTATTTGAATTTATCAACCTGTGTCAAGGTTGTGCCATTTGCTGTTATTTTGCATGAGGGGATTTCAGTTTTTTTTACTTTTTCATGTTTTTTTTTACAGTAAAAAACAGTAAAAGATGGTGAATATAGCAGTGAGAGGGTTATATACCTGAATCACAACACCACTACCTACCTAAGTTTGCCATGCTGGCGCCTTTTTTCCTCAAACCCGCAGGATCCAGGGAGAGGTGCGGATGGAGGTGGTGGAGAGGGAGAGCCACGTCAGAGTTGCGCCGGGGAAGGGAGAGGGGGTGGGGGGTGACGGGGCATGGTGTCCAGGAGGAACTGCACATCAGGGTGCAAGGGCTTGTTCTGCATGGCGCGGCAACACAGCACGGCTGACACGACCAGTACCAGCAGGTTGAGGGTGGTGAAGATCATCTGACGGTCCGACATCTGTTCACCACACACACACACACACACACACACACACACACACACACACACACCACACACAGAATCTGTCATGTCATATCTTGTTATGTACATGATCGTTATGTACACACAGTGTCAGGGGTGTATGCACTGCAATGTATATATCCTGAAGCTATCATCAATAAACACACTATGATGTGGGGTTATTGAATACACTAATAGACTTTTGTCTGTCTGTCTGACACACACACTGACAAAAAGACAGCTGTTACACACACACACACAAACAAACACAGACACTGACAAAAACATCTATCACACACACATACTGGTAAAAAGACACCTGTCTCTCCTCAAACACACACACATGCATAAAAAGACATCTATCACACTCATATACACACACATACTGATAAAAAGACGCCTGTCTCTCCTCTCTCACACACACACACACTGATAACAAGACATCTATCACACACATATATACACACACACATATACAGATAAAAAGACACCTGTCATACACAAACACACATACACAGTGTTTTACACTAAACTGATCTAAAGACACTGAGCTACAAAGACACAAGCTACAGACACCTACCTAAAAACATAAAAGACAGCCAGCCAAAGAAAACTGTGACTCACCTGCTGAGAGAAAGAGTCAAAAGAGTCGGTAAGTCGCTGCACCACAAGCGTCAAGTTGTCTAACCGGTTCTCCAACTGGTCTAGTCTCTGTTCTTGGTGGGTGATCTGCAATATCATCTTCATCTTCATCATCATCATCGTCGTCGTCGTCATCATCATCGTCATCATCATAGTCGTCATCACCACCACCACCACCATCGTCGTCGTCGTCATCATTGTCATCGTCATCATCATCATTATCACCATCATCATTATCATCATCATCGTCGTTTCAACATCATTATAATCATTGTCGTCATCATCATCATAAGCGTAATCGTTGTCATCATCATTGTCTTCAACATCATCATCACTATCATCATCATCACCATTATCATCGTCATCATCATCATCGTTATTACCATGATCACCATCATTGTCATCATTGCCATTATCTCTCTCTAACCTGCACTTTTGCAAAGTGGATAAGGACAGAAAGGGTAGGAGATAAACTTGCAGCAGCGAAAAATAAAATTTGTATGGAGAACTATGACCGCCAACGCCATGCGGCAAGGCACATAGTGATGAAGATGAGCCTGCATGCACACACAGACGCTCACACACACACACACACAGAGGCACCGGCCTGTTTATAAGAAGTGATAACTGCAGTGTTGAGTTGGGTCAGTTTTGTTCCATATTATCATCATCTCTCCCTAACACACACATACACACACCTGTCTATGTGAAGTAGTGGCACTGGTGCATAGCATGTAGCATGGTGGTTATTGTTTTGTTCAGCATTTTTCATCATCATCATCATCATCACCACGATCATCACACACACATACCCCTGTGTGTGTGTGTGTCTCACACACACACACACACACACACACACACGTACATCTGTGTGAAGTGGTCATCGTCTTGTTCAAAATTATCATCATCATCATTATCGTCATCATCATCATCATCACACACTCTCTCTTTCCCTCTCTTTCAAACACACACGCATGCACATACTATCATCATCATCTCCACACACCCCCTCTCTCTCCCTCTGACACATGCATGCCCATACTCAGGCAGGCAGGCATGCACGCACACACACCCACACACCTGTCTTTGTGACGTGGTGGCAGTGTTGTTGAGTCTGGTCATAGTCTTGTTCAGCATTTTCATCATCTCCTCTGTCTGTTTCTTGAAACGTGTACTTAGCTCCTCCAGAAATCTGTGACATGCACATGCAATTAGTGAAACTGTATGGACAATCTCTCTTTCTAACTATACATATATGCTATAAAATGAGTGCTTAGCTGCTCAAGAAATCAGACATAAGCTTACATGTATATACAAACACAAATATACATAATTACACATGCAAACACCAAGCAAAGGTATATATACATCATATTCCATCTCCTCCCCACCCACTCAAATGTTGATACATCCATTCACCATATACACATACTGTGACACCATACACGTGTGCACATTGTATAGCACACAAGGACAAACATGTATGCTCTTCTCTCTCACTCACACACACACACACACACACACACACACACACATATGCAGGTACACACACACACACAGACACACACACCACCTCCACCATCAACCCCACCATTCAACACACCTGCTACTAAGCGAAACATTCAACTCCAAGGCTTTGATACGGTTAGTCAGTCGCATGACGGCAGACTCTCGCTTAGCGTTAGGCGTAAGAGGAACATGGACCAGACCCAGCTTCTCTCCCTTTTTCCCCTTGTCGGTGCGATTGGTCTTTGTGTCCGTTTCGTTCTGCACAGTCCCCACATCCTCTGCACTGGGTGGTGTTGATGGTTCACTACTGTCGGCGTTCACCACAGCTGCCTCTGTAGACTGGGGGTCCTGTGACTGGGGTGCTGCTGGTTTGGACACCTGATACCACAACCATAAATCATTTCATATAAATTCTAAATTAATCAATTAATAAATGAATAATAATAATAATAATAATAATAATAATAACAAGTAATAATGATAATAATAATAATAATAGTAATAATAATAATAATAATAATACTTACAGTGTTTATGAGGCATACCAAATGGCCTGAAAGTCAGATTTCTCAAATGTTTAATCAGGCCAGTCATGATTTCTGGCTGCGAAGCCTGGACTCTTCAGAAAAACTGATTGCAGAAGAATTGAAGCAGCAGAGATGTGGTTTTATCGGAGACAACTACGTGTAAATGGATGGACAGAACTACAGAAAGTGTCCTGGAAGAACTTGATACCACCACAAAACTACCAGCAGACATCAACAAGAGAAGACTAAAATACACTGGCCATGTGTCATGCAACAAGAACATGGACCTCATGGCAACAACCTTTCAAGGAAAAACAGTGGCAAAAAGGAAAAATTTATACAGTGCCAAATCTTGACAATTCAAATCAAAGCATACTCACGCACCAGGCATATGCATACAGTCGACAAAGATACCTTACAAAATTTGATATTTAAATTAAAAAAAAAACAACAACAAAAAACAAACAAACAAACAAAAAAACATACACAAACTGAGGGAAAGAAGTAGTTGTAGAATTCACTGTTGGGAAAAGAGGTGGGCTTTTAAATTGGATTTAAAACTAAAAAGGTAAGTGTTAGGCGAAGGGATTATGTGAGTCTATCCCAGGCTAAATATTCAAGAAGTCGTCTACAGAAGTCAAGACAGCCGTTTGGAGGAGAGTAGCAGTGTCAAAGAGTGCAGCAGCCAACACCTGAACCCGGTGATGCCGACAGGTGAGACAGTGTTAAAGCTGTAAATTCTCAACGTTATTTCCTATTTTATCCTCCTCCTCTTTCTCCTCATCAGCGTGTGTACTTTGATTTGTGTGTTTTCAATATGTTGCTTTCTTCTGTGACCTGAAAAAAAAACATGAATTAGAACAAAACACAACAAACAAGTATATGTGCACGTCTACAATACTGGAATCACCCAATAGAATGATAGGGCCCTCACTTCAGCTTTAGTTATAGCTGCCTTTGCATATGTTGGTGGAGTTTTTTTTATTTCAGTTGGTTTGGCGACATGTTTCTTCAACAAAATAAAGCATTGTTCATCACCATTTGTGTTTGCCTGATTTTTTATTGTTTTTATTTTGTCTGTGGTTGTGACAAAAAAGGTGCCAGAAAGTGGGACATGGCTTGGGTTGAAACTTGTACAACAGTGTAACTTAATCAGAACAAGCAACACACAAATGAACTGTGTGTGTCCTGCTAGTAAATAAAACATTAATCCCACCCAAAATAAGCCATTGCAAAACTTCATGCAATAAATTGCGTTTGGTGCATCCAAAAATATGGCGATCGTGCGTTTCATTAGTTTCCACAGACAACGCTTGAATTCCGTTCTACCCACACAACACAGTTGTGCTTCAACAGATTCAAAATTACTCCAAAATGCATCTTTGGGGATCATTCTTCCTGGTCATGATTCAGTTCGTTGAAATACGAAGCTCAATGCAAGTTTCTCTGAAGGTGCTTACAGCATGGCACGTTTTGCTTCCTAGTGTAACGCACACAACCTATCCTTCTTGCTCATCATCAAAGTCAATTATCTTGGCCCCATCCTTTGAATCTAAAGTGTTTGAGAACAAAGAAAATGTGTACGTGACAAGCGGCACATGGCCCATGTATGCTCAAACACAAGCTGGACATTGGTTGACTCGTCTCCACCCGACGGTTTGAAATGCACGTCACACCTGCTTGACGTCACCACAAGTGTCGGCATCTTCAGTTTGGTGTGTGTGTGTGGCAAGCAAACTGAGGTAAGGATACAATTTTGCTTTTGTTGTTTATGAAAAATAGATAAGATTTACTGGATAAAACTCAGTAAAAGAGTAAATAATGATTGATTCTCTCTAAATGCGAATCAAATGTGGGCATTTGCGATTGTTTCTGTAGTAACGCACAAACATTTCAATATGATATCTACTGTGCATGAAAATGTGGAAACTTTTTTATGTTTACAGTGTACAGGCAAGTCTCTTATATTTCGCAAAACTTGGCATGCATTCATGATCTTACGTGTACAACGAATCATAGTCGTGGGATTCTGCAGAAAGGAAAGCGGTAATTTGTTGTTTCTCTTGTAGCGCACATAACGAATAAACGTTACATGGAGCATTTTTGTTTATACAAGCTTTACTGCATGTGTTGTGACTACTAAGAATATTGTGAGCCCTACTGTTTGTGTTTTGGAAAGGAACACTCTCAGCAAAAAGGAAATTTCGTGGAATAGTTTGAAGTGCCACTGGTTTTAGATTCTACGGCAACGCACGCTTGATGAATCTTTGTTATCAATTACCGTTTCGCAACAGATTGATGTCTTTGGACAGAAAGCAAACAATTATGGTATTCCAATTACATGGTCCAGTTAAAGACATACAGCTGTTGAAATCTACAGAGAATTTTTAAAAGTCGGGGAGTTACTGCAGAGACGAAACATTGTTGCAGATTTTGTTTCAAGGTGTGCGCGTCATAGTCTTTAAGTATTTTGTTTCTTTTTCCCCAGCCACTGAACTGTAGATCTAGTAGATTTATTCTTTCTTTGAAGATTAATACGGAGAAGGAAAGCCATATTAGCTATCTAAAATCTTGCCAAAAGAAAAGTTCGTTGGTTACAGTGGAAGTGATTCAGATCTATTGAGATGACAGTTGTGCTTCCTCCTTACGCACATTTTTGATCGGACTTATCTGAAACTGGCTCAGCATACAGATCTACATTGTGCTTTTTATGCCTTACTTTTCAGTGGCTATTAAAAGATTACTTGTTAAAACAACGGATAGGATTATACTTCTTGTTTGTGCGCTACAGAGAAACCACTCTCACTCCTTGTCTTGTTATTATCATTACTATTATCATGACAGAAATTAATATTAGTATTATTGTTGCTAGTCATTATTCTACAACGGACTGGTAAGGATACATTGTTTTGAATGCAGTACCATGGTCATAATTTTGTCCAATAAGACAATAAGCTAAAAAAAAATTAACCTGCTGTAGGTTTTGAAAATGTGCATAGGCATAAGATCTGATCAATACAATGTCGCTTACACTTCTTAATGTTGAAACTTTTAGTTCACCTTTTACACATACAATAATCAAAGCAGTTATTCAGAGCTGTGTGTGTGTGTGTGTGTGTGTGTGTGTGTGTGTGTGTGTGTGTGTGTGTGTGTGTGTGTGTGTGTGTGTGTGTGTGTGTGTGTGTGTGTGTGTCTGTGTGTGTGTGTGTGTGTGTGTGTCTGTGTGTGTGTGTGTGTGTCTGTGTGTGCGCGCGCATGCAATTTCCAGGTTCTGAAGTCAGAAGGTGGTGAGACGCTGGTGAAATTTGTGCGAGACAGAAGTGGACACTTCAGCTTTCCAGATATTGATGACATTGCTTGAGTGGCCAGTGACAACCTGAGTATTCTGCAGCCACTGACCATTAACCAACGCGGGCACCATATTTTTACTGTTTAAAAGCTACACCAATGCAGTGACTTTACAGCTCAAGTTGTGAAAATGTGACCAAAAATGGAATCTCAACATGAACTTCCATCAATCTGAGAATGGACCAATTCAAAGAATGAATTAGTGAAAGGATGAATCAGCTGAATTAGTGCATTTCCACTTGTATACATGTATCACTGTGTGACATCTAACAAATAAAATTCAATATTCGCTGAAATGAAATCCAGTCAATTTGAATAAATTGCTCAAAATCCAGCAAAGTCATTGCATACAGCATATTGTAAAGTCCTGCAAACAAAAATTAACAATGTAGAGAACAATCTAATGCATCAAGAGCACCTAAATGTAAAAACAGTGATTTATTCTGATGTTGCTCGATGGAATACAAGAATGGTTTCCCATTTGGATTCCACGTAATGCATGCAACATTTCCCAGTTACATAAATATGGCTATGCCCAAATGCTCATCATTGTCATAGAAAGAAAGCTTTTAATATGTTGTCTAAGATAAATCAAGATACCTCCATATTACAGTTCTACCATTGTCAGCGAAAAATTGTCAAGCCGCAATGTTGTGTGGGTTACGGTCTCCACCTATACATAAGTTTATATACAGGACATGGTTAAGTTCTTCTGTTCAGGTTTAATACTGAACACATGACCTTAGGTGTCTGTATTGATCATGGCATCATCCTTTCCATGAAGCCTGGTTATTTTATCTAAAAAAGCAGTACCAAGTGGAAACCATGTAATGCACATCACGCCGGTCACTTGGTCTACATTTTGCTGATTTATAGTGAAGTCTTTAAATGAACTCTGTTTACTTTTTTCCCTGTTTATTAAAGGTATGTCTGAACTCTTCAAAAATGTGTTTTGCTTGCTTTTTTTATTACTTTTAATTTTTCACCCTCATGTCCCAGGTCTTGTTCCAGTATTGTAGACGTGCACATATGAATTAAAACGAAACAAAACAAAACAAAACAAAAACAAAACAAACAAAAACAGGGTTCGTACACATCAGACCTTTACCAATATAAGGACCTTATAAGGACCTTATAAGGACCTTATAAGGACCATTTTGGTTCTTATAAGGACCATACTCGGCATATATATCAACCTATTTTACCTACTCTGAGTATGACCAACGTGTAAAATTCAGCACAAAAACATATGTTGTATATTAACACAAGACTTAACATAGGAGTGCAGGACATAAGACAAGAATATAGAAAGGAGTGTACTTATAGCGATCTTCTTTTAACCAACGATCTTGAAAAGAACTTTCCTGGCATTTTGATAGCTTCGAAAATGTCGGTCAGATTCACTTTCCAGGCATGCGCACTAAGCCAGTACCGAGAATTACTTCCCTTTATACGTCGTCGGCTACGGCCTCTTCACTAAGTCAGGTCCAAGATTTACCTCCCTTCACATTTCGTTTGCTACGATCTCGTATGTCGGTGAATGATCCAAAATTTTTATTTGTTAAATATTTTCACAGTTTACAACATCAGGAAATGTGCACTTACCGCGATTTATATGTGCTTATAAAAATATTGAAGACAATTTTCATTTTATAAGGACCTTAGTGCTTTTTATAAGGACCTGCTGTGCTAATATAAGGACCTATAAGGCCTTATGAGACTCTACGTCAAATATAAGGACTTATAAGCACCTATAAGGACTGTACGAACCTGAAAAACAACTCATAATTCGCCGCAAGGAACCCCACCCTCAACCATGACCGGGGCCGACACAACCTGCCATTGGTGTACTCCTCACTTATTCAGTCGCACTGTCGTGAGTACGGCGGTGTGCACTGAAGCCAGTTCTCAACCCAGCAGTTGCGCTGAAAAAGTCGGCTGGATCGCCGATGAAAGCTACACAGTAAGTAGCTTTTTTGTCACTGAGAGACAGGTTCAGCCAGGTAGCCATTATAAACTCATAATTCATTTAAAAAAATGAGAAAAAACAGCCCTGCAGTGAGGGTTGAATAATCAAAGAGAAGTACCTACCACTGGTAAATCCTTCCACACACACCCCCCCCCCAAAAAAATTACACACAACCATGCACAGACTGAGAGAACAACTGACCTGCACGGTGGGCTCAATGATCTGGGGAAAAGCAGAGGAGTCAGGCTGTTGCTGTGCCGTGTGGGAGGTAGGGGATGGGGAGAGACTGGGCGTGCCCGTCTCCCTCCCTGCTCCCCCTTCTCGGGTGTCCTGCACGCCCACAGAGGCGGCAGCCATGTCCAGGACAGGGGTAGGGCGTGTGAAGGTCGGTGACTGCACGGACGTTGTGTCCACCTTCACGCTGGGCTCCAACACTTCCTGTTCGGCCTCCTTCCTTCCTGCATCCGACCCGCTCCTGTCTTCTCTCTCCCCTTCCTTTGGCGTCTCTGATTCTGGCACTGTTGTACTTTCCAAGCTGGTGTCTGATGTCACCGATGCTGGGATTTCTCCAGGATCTGTCTCCACCACCTGCCCGGAAGCCTGATCCTCAGTCACCGGCGGTTTGGGTGTTGGCAAAGCCTCCTTGGAGACAGCATCCTGTGTTGATTCATCCACACGTTTGTGCAGTGACATCAGCTTTCAGTGGTTCTTGTTGGGCAGCAGAACTGGGGGTGGCGGGAGCCGGAGTAAGGGTGGTGGTGGTGGTGGTGGACTGGTCAGGGATGGCGGAGGTGGCCTCAGCAGAGGACGACCACTCTTTGGACGTGACCCAGGAAGGGTCGACCAGCACGTCGCTGACGGTAGACCCTCCTCCATCCTCCTTCTGCGACCCCGACTCTTGCGGCTGCGTGTCTGATGCGGGACTGCTGAAGGAAGGCAGCAGGTCATGGTGGGGGACGAAAGGGAAGGTTCATCGGAGAGGGGTGGGGGATGAGGGTGTGAGAGGAGAGGCCCTGGGCAGGGAGATGGGTGGGGGTGTGCCTAGCAAGGCCTGCACGTAGAGACAGCTTGGGTTGTAGGGGCAGGACGTGGTGCTCAGGTCTCCCCTTCCCTCGCACCAGGAGAGAGCACTCAGCCAGCCCTGTGTGTGTCCTGATTCTAGGAGAGTTACTAGCCCTTGACCTGCCCCTGCTGCTGTTTTGGCTTTCTCCTCGATCTCCAGTTGTTCCCCCTCCATCAGCTTGGTTACCATGGGAATCTCTCCTTGGGAACTGCTGGGTGACAACTCCACTGTACCTACACACACATACATACATGATATGTATGTGTACACAAATACACATGTATGTGTCGAGCACATACACACACACACACCATGCACACGCATGTGCCCAAACACACACACACACACACACTCTCTCTCTCTCTCTCCAACTCCCTAAAAACTACTGGGCCAAACTCCCAATGTACCTGCACACACACACACACACACACACACACACACACACACACAACAACACACACACACATACACACCACAGACATACTGTCCAAACTCCCTAAAAACTACTGGGCTAAACTCCCACTGTACCTGCATACACACACACACACACACACATGCACACACACACACACACACACACACACAACACACAAACATACACACATCCAAGCAAACATATACACACACACAATTTCTTCTTGACAACTACAAGGTAAAAATATCACTGCATACACAGAAACACATACACACCCATGCAGGCGTACACAAACGCACAAAACAACTGAATGACTTCAACTTCCTTTGCCAATAAAATTTCCAACAAGTTTTTCTTTCAACAAAGTTACACTCTTCACTATCTTTATTTTTCATTCCTACAGCAACATCAAATTCAATGACAGTTCCTGTCCCTCCCCTTGAAGGTCAATTAGCCTTCTTGCCTTTTTGAAGTCTTAGTTTAAAAAAAAAACCCATTGGACGGTGCTGCACTGCAGTGATGGGCGCTTAAAGGAAATAGCAGCCTGAGTTTCACATGGTAAATCCACTATGACAAAAGAAATTGTTATTGTTACTGTGATTGTTGTTTAAAGCACAGCCAACTGTGTAGAGCCGTATCAGGGCTATAACCGCTTCAAAACATACAAAACTTCAATAGGGGAAAAAAAAGAAAAGAAAATGAAGTACACACGTCAATGCATTCGTTCGCATAATCTAAGGAATGCCCCTGGCGTTGACCACTCTGGCCAATTTATCGAACAGGGGATTTAAAAAACACATCTGAATACAAATTTAAGCATTCCTAAGGACACCAAAACATTTAAAAACAGGCCTAAACTACCTGAAAATACTTCTGCATATCTCACTTCCCTAGAGCCAAAAATACACTTAATACATGTACCCAATTATCAATCCTAAGAAAAAGTACGTAAGACTTTATCGAACACATACAAGTGAATGGACCAACAAGGCAGAAAATGACAGGAATAAATGAGAGAAAACAGAAGAACAAGGCAGAAAACAAAGAGAGTGACAGAAAAGAGGAAATCTCTAGCACACAATTTCCAGAAGGTGGGGATACTACTTATACTGAAAGAGCCCCAGCATCCTCACCTGGGGGATGGGAGGTGGGGGGACAAAAGAAATGAATGTGAGCATGAAATCCGTGAGTGAACCAATTAAAGGGAGAAAACTCACTGTGTACAGTGTGAACAGTGGGCTGTGGGTGATGGACAGTGACCAGTGTTCCTTCAATGGTCTTCTGTGGTGACCTGCACACATTACAGGTATACATATGTGGTGACATGCACACATAACAGGTTTATATACATATGTGGTGGCCTGCACACATTAGCACTTTGGCATCGTCAGCTGGCTATTTGACCTACTTCCCTGCAGAGTGCCAGCTGCCACTGACTACTTTCCCTGGAAACGTGCATGTTTAGGCCACTTTGAATTAATTTTCACAAGCGCCCCAAATGACTAACATCAACATGTAGGGTATGGTTAGAAAGGTAATTTAATCCTCTTTTAGGATATCTACAGTATAAGGTTTGTTCAGACACACTTTGAGGTTATTTGTGCAATGAAATATCATGGTTGAGGAGCATTTCATACAAGCATTTCATCCATTCAGCAGATGTAAACAAAACAGAAAAAAAGAGACACCAATTCTTCATGACGTATAATCTGATCAGAAGCTCAGAAAAGTACACACACACACACAAAAATTCCACAATCCTGAGTGAACAGCAACACTGCACATTCACAGGGCGCTCCATTTTGCCTTTGTTTCAGTGAAGCACGCGGTTTGGGTGACGTTGTTCTCGCGCCTGAAAAATTCTTCAAATAGACTTTTTACTTGGGAAATCACACTCACAGTATTTAGAAATGGTTACTTGATGCTATAATAGAGGTTGTTACCCTTAGACCGTAACTGGCTTCACGTAGGAATTTTCTAACGCAAGACACTAGAATCCTCGCGTTACGTTGTCAGCGGCAAGCTTGCTGAACGCTATACCCCTAGCGTTCCGGCGCCTGCGGTTCTCCGCGAGAACGCTAGCGGGCTAGCGTTACGATGTGAAAAAGTTAGAGGTATGCATATGTGATGACCTGCACACATTTTATACACACACACACACACACATATATCGATCTATCTATCTATATATATGGTGACCTGCACACACTACAGGTACACATATGTGGTGACCCACACACATTACAGGTATACATATATCTGGTGACCTGTACACATTACAGATATACATATTATGTATTGACCCGCACATGGTACAGGTACATATATATGGTGATCTGCACACATTACAGGTGTATATATATGTGGTGACTGCACACATTACAGGTATACATATATATGTGGTGATCTGCACACATTACACTTTACAGGTATACATATGTGGTGATCTGTACACAATACAGGTATATAGATGTGGTGACTTTCACACATTTCAGGTATGTATATAAATATGGTGCCCTGCACACATTACAGGTATAAAACAGTACAGATGGTCTTATGTTCAGTACCTTGCATTTTCAAGGTTAGGGTCACACGGCACGGCATCTTCCCCGCTAAAGTTGGCGCGTTTCTCCACACTGTCTTCCCCTGCACACAATGCATTACACATTACTCACTGAACACACAAATCAAATCAAACACATGCATTGATTTTGAAAGATCATGGAATTGTACTGGAGTGGATCTGATGTACAACTCCTGATTTTATGCTCCAGTGCACAAGTGTGGACAGGGACATACAAAAGACCAGCTCCTGCCCATGAAGCATATCTCCCTCTCCACACCCCTGAAGAAGTCTACGCAAAAGACGAGCCAGTACAGTCTGGCACCAGTGATGTCGCAGGAGTTGCTGGAACTAGGCTGGCAACAGCAGATCACCATGACAATGGCGATCATGGCCCTCCATATGTATCTATCCCTTGTTGCCGCAAGCACATCTTCCACCCTCTCTGTCCTCAGCCATCTTGCAAGTCCGTCCAATATTTTCTCCCCTGGGTCTATCTGGTGTTCTCTTTCTCTCCAGCTTTCCTGTTGTGACCAGGTGCTCTAATTCCCTTTCCACCATCTTTGGCACCCAAAATCCCAATTCCCTGCCCAGTTTACTCTTAAGCTCTTTCTGCCCCTTAAGATTACTATAAGGCTGCAAGGTTTTGTGAGTGGCCTGTGTAACTGTTGATTCTAGTTGAGCTCATCTGCATTTTCAAAGGTTTTGTTTGTTTTGTGCTTAATCCCTTCAGGATTCTATTACCATCCTCACATACCAAGTCAGGTGGCAGTGCTGGTTTGGTCACTGATGACTTTTACTTTTAATAAACTTTTTTGTTCTTTTTTTGCTTTACACCAAATGGACATCAAACACACAATGTGGCAACGAAAACAGAAACAAAAAAAATTATACAGATATGAAAAGACACTGTTGACATATAAACTCCATATAGCATTCAGATATATACATAATGATACTTTACATATAGGAGGTTTAAAAATGAACATCAAGACCTAAGCACAGGTCAACACTTTTTCATGATTTTTTTTTCCAAATTATATCTTTCTGCTGTATGATAATCAAGCATCAACGAAAAATGTGATAACAGAAATGATATCAGCTTATACACATAAAACAAGTATTTTTCACATAGAAACAACCTATAACATACAAAACATATATGACAATATTCTAATCAATGGTTTTATTGTGTACATCAAGATTTGAGAACATGTCATGAAGAAAATCTCTGCTACTGCATCCAATCAGTCCCCCCCCCCTACACACACACAAAATGACCATGGTTACAGGATTAGATGATAATGATAATAAACCCTATCACACACAATTAACTCTATCACACATGAAGACAACAATCATGCTGAAACAAATAAGAATCAAAGTGTGAAGACGATTATAAAACCCTGTTACATATCATCAACTTGTATAACACATGAAAACCGGAGCTGACAGAAACAGAACAGAAATGGATCACCACAGGTCTCTCAGCCTATTGTTATTTGGACAGAAAGACAGACAGAAAGAAAGACGGGCAGACAGAAACTGAATGGAAAAGACGGACAGACAAAAACTGAACGGACCATCACCATTCACACACTTGTTTTTTTTATTTTTTGAACAAAAAGACAGACAGACAAGAACAGAACAGACCATCATCAGTCAATCCCCCTGTCGTGTTTTTTTTGGACAGACAGACAGAAAGAAAGACAGACAGACAGAGACAGACAAGAGCAGAACAGACCATCACCAGTCAATCCCCCTGTTGTGTTTTTTTTGGACAAATAGAAAGACAGACAGAGACAGACAAGAGCAGAACAGACCATCACCAGTCATTCACCCTATTGTGTTTTTTTTAAAGACAGACAGACAGACACACTCACACAAAAACACACACAGACAAAAAAAAAAATAATCAGTCACACTCACCCTGTTGTTTTTCTTTATTCTCTTCATCTTTGTACAGCACTTTTTTCACTAGGCTGACCACAGTGGCTGAAAAACAAAATGTTCCCCATTTCTTTATATGTGTAACACACAAACATTACACTACTTTTACACAATGGTCTACAGCCTTGAGCTGAAATCAGAAACATGAAAACACAATGAGAATGTGTGCTCAATTTATGAAACAAGACAGGTGCAAAACTTCGACCAGCTGGTCTTTGTCAAGTGTACACAAAAGAAAATAAACAACAACAACAACAACAACAAAAGAAACCACCAAAAAACAAAAAACAGAACCCACAATAACACCAACAACAATAACCAACCATTCATTTGATTCAGAATGAAAACAACATATCACTTAACTATCCTGGCGTTTCACCGAGCTGGAAAAGATAACTGACACGAAATCACATAGAGTTTGTGAATTATAAAACTGGCAAGTAAGGGAGGGAAACAAAAACTGATATAAACACGCACACATTACCATGTACGTAGGTACCTATTCATGGCTGAGTAGAATGGAGGACACACGCACAAAGTTTCTCCAGAACTAGAATCGAACCCAAGCAAGCACAAAGCAATCGGATTGGCAGATGGAATGACTGGGCAAATAAAACTACTAGGCTATAACAAAAGACACATATGTCAATTACAAAAGAACTGATCACAATTCAACAGTTTGATGTCTCATAGATAAATCATGATGGCAGAAATACTGACCTTTGGTTTTGGCGAAAAGAGTTTCTGCCTCTTCTTGCTCCATGTTCATCTGTAACATCATCATTTTCGTCATCATCATTACCACCACCATCACCACTATCATCATCATCATCATTATCACTATCACCACCACCACCACCATCATCATCATCATCACAGTGCTGACAAAAAGAGTTTCCGTCCTTGTCCCCGATACCTATATCAACATCATCGTTACCATCTTTATCATCACAGTTCTGGCAAAAAAGGTTTCTGTCTCTCCTTGCCCCTGTTCATCCTACCAATATCATCAATATCAATGCCACCATTACCACCATCATTCTGGTGAAATGTTTCTGACTTGCCATTCCAAAGTTGCCTCTAAAAGTTTATCATCATCATTATCATCATGGTCCTGGTGAAATGAGTTTCTGATTCTACATTCCCTTCATCAGCTTAACATTATTATGATCATGGTTAACACTATCATCATCATGATGATGATGATGATGATGATGATGATGGTTCTAGTCAACAGAGTTTCTGACTCTGACTTTTCCCCGGTCATACATGGTATTATCATCATCAACATATTACTACTCTCATCATCATCACTACCACCATCACCACCACCATTATCACTATCATAATTGTCCTTATCATCCTCCTCCTCCTTATTATAGTTGTCATCACCACCTTCATCATAGTCATCATCATCACCATTGTCATCAATACATCAGGTATGCATGTTAACCCTTTGACACCCGCATCCTATCCACCAACTGCAAAAACTTAACCCTTTGACTCCTTCACCCTATCCACCAGCTTTCTGTAGGAAGCTGGTGGATAGGGTAAGGGAGTCAAAAGGTTAAGGTTTTGCTTTGCCAGCATGGTTGGCAATGCAGGATGCTGGTTGAGAGGCTGCGTGAGTCAAATGGTTAAAGACCCTGTAAGTCATGTCAGTGTCTGGTGGCCTATGAAAACTTAAAACACCCAGCATGTACACCCACCAAAGACGGAGTGTGAAGAATGTGCAGCAACATACTGCCTGCACAGTGTGCACAAAACAATATGCACGCACACATTCCAGATAAATTACAATGCTTCCAAGAAAAAGAATTCCAATGTTTAATCCCATTTCCATCACTATCATCATAAAAACAATACTGTTTCTATAACAATGAATATATGTCACTCAGAATGAACACAAACTTGTAAGTAAACAAAACACACTGCATAAAACAACTGAATGCTAATCAGCAAAATGACACACACACACACACACAAACACTCTCTCTCTATCTCTCACACATGTACACACACACACACACACCACTCTCTCTCTCTCTCTCTCTCTGTCTCTCACACACACACACACACACACACACACACACACACACTACAATTACCTTCAGACTGCGTGTGATGCTGTACATTATCATCGTCATCGTCTTCCATGGGCAAGCCAAACACCCTGTGGACAACAAACATCACATTGTCATCATCATCACTGTCATCATCATGGGCAAGCCAAACTATCATCATCATCATATGAGAGAGGAGAGAGAGAGAGAGAGAGAGAGAGAGAGAGAGAGAGAGAGAGAGAGAGAGAGAGAGAGAGAGAGAGAGAGAGAGAAGAGAAGAGAGACTGAGACAGAGACAGAGAGAGCGAGCGACAGACAAAAATGAGAATGAGCACACGAGAGAGTAAATACTGGAGAAAAAGAAACAAAAAAACACTTCACGCTGAGGGAGGAAGGCTGAGCATTTCTTTTTCGTTTTTTTTTTTTCATTTGAGAGAGGGAAGCCGAGTAGGACCCCCCCCCCCCCCACCCCACTTCTTTTTAAAAATTTTTTTTTAGATCAGCATGAATTTTTATTTCCTCACTACAGTCTACAGAACAGAAATACCTACTTCAGTAGATGATGGGAACATAAATTACAGGAAGTTTAGGTTTTCTGGTCTGTGTGTGTGTGGTGTGTGTGTGTGTGTGTGTGTGTGTGTGTGTGTGTGTGTGTGTGTGTGTGTGTGTGTGTGTGTGTGTGGGGGGTTGTGTGTGTGTGTGTGGTTGTTGTGTGTGTGCGTGCGTGTGTGTGTGGTTGTGTGTGTGTGAGTGGTTGTGAACCTTTCCATACATAATGTTACCCCACACTTCACCGACCCCAAACCAGTCTCACCCAACTGCTTCACACAGCGCCCAATCCCCCCATTCCCCTCTCATTCAACCAACCACCCTAACAGTGAACCAACCACCCTAACAATGAACAAATGTGAAGACAGCGACGAGACTGAAGTGTTTGTTGCCACTGTGATCCAAAATCTACACAGACACACAGACAGACAGAAAGACAGAGACAGACAGACACACACTCACACGAAATAACCATACCAATTATCACACAAACCTGAACAGAGTGACAGGACAGAAATGTTCACTGCCATAGTGATCCAACATTTCCACACGCAAAAACTTGACGTAGGGAGACTTCACTTTCAGGTGGAACAACTGTGGCACTTTGTCGGCTGTCATTTCGTACTGTCCATCACTCACCCAGTCTTTGGTGGGATATCTGTAATTATTAATCATAGTTTTCATCATATACATTATCATCATCATCACCACCATTGTGGCACTTTGTTGCTACCATTTTGTATTGTCTCCACTCGTCAGTCTTTGAGTGGGTATCTATAACTGTCATTAATTTCATCCTCCTCCTCATCATCATCACTGTTGAATTATTTATAACTATCTGTAATTATTTTCCTCCTCCTCCTCATCACTTGCATTATCATAACTATCTGTAGTGTTATTATTTTATCTGCCTCTTCCCCCTCATCATCATACTTGTTACATTATCTATAACTGTCATTTTCCTCCGCCTCCTTCTCATCATCATTGTTACATTCTTTCAGGTGCCATGCTATCTGTATACCTCTTTAGTCATCATTTTCATTCTCATCCCCAGTGACGATGATTATCACTACATGCATGTGTTACCTTTCTACATCCTTGTAACCTATACATTTTATGCCTTTCATTATAACCTTTTGCAGTATTTGCTGTGTCAAAGGTGCACTGTAAGGTGCACCAGGCACTTATCATGACTTTCTCCATGGGGATGCCGGGGGCTCTTCCAGTATAAATAGTATCCCCACCTTCTGGAAATTCTGTGCTAGAAATTTCCTCTTTTCTGTCCCCTTCTTTGTTTCTGCCTTGTTCCTTTGCTTTCTGTTCATTTCTTCCTATCATTTTCTGCCTTGCTAGTCCAATCACCTGTATGTGTTCGATAAAGTCTTACATACTTTCTCTTAGAATTGATAATTGGGAACATGTATTAAATGCATTTTTTGGTCTAGGGAGGTGAAATATATGGAAGCAATCTTAGGTAATTTAGGCCCGTTTCATGTTTTGGTGTTCGCAGGTATGCCTAAATTTGTATTCAGCTATGATTTTTAAATCCCCATGTGCGATAAATTGGATGGAATGGTCAATGCTGGGGGCATGTCCTCAGATTACGAGCACAAATGCATTGATATGTGTACTTTAATTTTATTTTCCTTTTTTTCCCTGTTGAAGTTGTGTATGTTTTCAAGCGGTTATAGCCCTGATATGGCTCTATGCGCCCGCTGGGCTTTAAACAACAATAACAATAACAATAACTTATCATGACACTGTACAAAACTCATTTGTTATTATTGTTGTCATCGTTTATCCATGTATTGATCAGGAAAGTTTTTACCTAAAATTATGTTTAATAAAAGCGCTTACCCTAACTGATGAGTGCCAATACTGTATGGCCATTTATTAATTTTTTTTAGCATACATTAGCCATTCTTGCCTCATAAAAAAAAAAAAAAAAAAAAAAAAAAAAAAAAGAAAAAGAAACCACAGCTGCTGACAATACAAGAACATCAATTGTGCCTCTACATAATCGCAACAGATGGTTGCATTCATCAAACAGTCTCATTATCATAGACCACTCTTTTACAGTGCTATTTTGCAAACTTAATTGATACACTGCCATTAACAAACAAGTTTGCATACACAGCATTTTACAAACAGTTGCTATCATTGCTGTTTAAAGCCTAGCCAACTGTGTTGAGCCATATCAGGGCTATAACAGCTTCAAAACATACAAAACTCAACAGGAAAATTAAGTACACATATCGATGCATTCGCGCCCATAATCTAAGGACATGCCCCCCGTGCTGACCACTCCGTCCAATTTATCGCACAGGGGATTTAAAAAACACACCTGAATACCAATTTAAGCATACCTAAGGACACTAAAACATAAAACGAGCATAAATTACCAAAAATTGCTTCCACATATCTCACTTCCCTAGAGCCAAAATGCACTTATTACATGCACCCAATTATCAATCCTAAGAAAAAGTACATAGACTTTATCAAACACATACAGGTGAATGGACCAGCAAGGCAGAAAATGACAGAAACAAATGACAGAAAGCAAAAGAATGAGGCAAATACAAAGAGAGTGATAGAAAAGAGGAAATTTCTAGCACAGAATTTTCTGGGGATACTATTTATACTGAAAGAGCCCCCGGCATCCCCACTGGGGACTTTATAAATAATCAGACTTTTTAATGAAGCACGGAGAACTCAAACTGTTTGGTGAGCTGACCACATTCCACTGTGTTGCTGCAGCATCTGCATCTTTACTGAGTGTTTTCATGACATGACTCACAGATCTTTAACATGCATGCACGTTTGATGTTCTGTGAGTGTGTATACACATGCAGGCGGTTAAGGCACTGGCTGGTGTGCACACATGCTGACCTACAAGATCAAAAAAATCCCCACCCTTTGCCCAACAGGCGGAAATGTCTAGACAGATTGAACCCAGGACTTTTCTGACCGGAAGTCAGAACATTTACCCACCTGAATATCGCTCCAACTTTACAGACAGACAGAGAGAGAGAGAGAGAGAGAGAGAGAGAGAGAGAGAGAAAGCAGAGAGGAGAGATCGAGAGACAGGAGTCAGAGAGAGTCAGAGATCAGAGAGAGAGTCAGAGAGAGAGAGGACACAGTGAGTGAGTGAGAGAGAGAGAGAGAAAGAAGAGAGAGAGGAGAGAGAGAGAGAGAGAGAGAGAGAGAGAGAGAGAGAGAGAGAGAGAGAGAGAGAGAGAGAGAAGAAAACGAGAGACACAGACAGACAGACAGACAGACAGACAAGACAAGACAGACAGCAGTACACATGCAACAGTTTACCTGTCAGTAAGAGAAAGGCGAAAGGAACGAGGTTGGGATGAGAAGAGTTCCATACTGGCCACTTCAACCGTTTTGACGCTGATGGGCTCACACAGCTCCACCACAAACCTGTTGTCACACACATCGTTGTCATTACTACTGTCATCATCATCATCACCATCACCATCACCACTTCTGATGCTTATGAATTCACACAGCTCCACCACAAACCTGTCATCATCACATCACTGTAATTACTGTTGTCATCATCATCATCATCATTACCATCACCACCATCATCATCACCATCATCATCATCACTTCTGATGGTAATGAATTCACACAGCTTCACCACAACCTGTTACTCACATCACTGTAATTACTGTTGTCATCATCATCATCATCATCATCTCATCATCACCATCACCACTTCTGATGCTAATGAATTCACACAGCTCCACTGCTGTTGTTATCATCATCTATCATCATCATCACCACCATCATTATCACCACCACCACACACACCACCACCACACACCACCACCACCACCATCATCATCATCATCATCATCATCATCATCATCATCATCATCATCACACCACCATCAATATCACCATCGCCACTTCTGCATGCCCAACCAAAGCAAGAGTATACAAACTGCGCAGCAACACACTGCCCACACAGTACGGGCAAAACAACATGCACACATGCATCTAAGAAAAATCAGAATGCTTAATAAAACATACCCATTATAAATAAATAAGTAACATTATATAACTACTACCTACTCACCTACAACCATTCACATCATTTTGACACTACAGGGGCTGAGCAATGTAATCATCCATTATATAATACCTACCTACCTTCTCACCTACACCATTCACAACGTTTTGACACTTAGGCTGAGCATGTATCACCCATTATAAACTACCACCTACTCACCTACAACCATTCACAATGTTTGACACTATAGGGGCTGAGCATGTAATCATCCATTATATAACTACCTACCTACTCACCTTCAACCATTCACGTTTTGACACTATAGGGGCTGAGCATGTAATCATCCATTATATAACTACCTACCTCTCACCTACAACCATTCACGTTTTGACACTATAGGGGCTGAGCATGTAATCATCCATTATATAACTACCTACCTACTCACCTTCAACCATTCACAACGTTTTGACACTATAGGGGCTGAGCATGCATCATCCATTATATAACTACCTACCTACATCAACCATTCACAAGTTTGACACTATAGGGTGAGCATGTTATCATCCTTCTTAGATCATAACATCATCAATAAAAAAATAAAAAAAATAATAATATTCAACTCACAAATCAGCTACATATCATATACCTTTTGGGCACTACATGGGTTGGTCAAATATTTATGTTTGTTCAAGGTTGTCACCATTCCATCATAAACAAATAGATAAACAAAACAATACGAAAAATACTCTTTTGACATGACAGGTATTGTCACATCTTCATCCCTGTTAGAAGTTGTCATCATTCCATAACAAACAAACAAACAAACCCCAAGTAAACAAACAAACCAGCAAGCAAACAAATAAAACTCTGGTCATTTTTGGTGCTACAGAGGTTGGTCATTTATCTGTCTTCTGTTAGCAATCATAACTATCATCACCAATGAATGAATGAATGAATGAATCAATCAATATTAGGTAGTTCTGACCTTGTTCTTTTTTTGGTACTAAAGGGGCTGATTATGAATGAATTTATCCTTGCTAATGTTAGCAACCTTAACTAATATAAAAAATGATAAATAAAACACAGAACATGACACTGCCCTTTTTTGGCACTATAGGGACTGATCATGATTTCATCCTTATTAGTGTTAGTAATCTTAACCAATATCAAAAATAACAATGAAAATAAAACAGAATATGACACTGACCATTTTTTGGCACTACAGGGGTTGATCATGTATTCATCCTTGTTAATTTTAGCAATCATAACCAATAACAAAAATAATGAAAAATAAAACAGAATATGACACTGACCATTTTTTGGCACTACAAGGATTGATCATGTATTCATCCTTGTTAGCAGTCAGCATGTAGTTGCCGTTCTCCATCTCAGGGTTACAGGTCACGACCTTCGCCCCACACTTCTCAGAGGCATAGTTGACCCTAAGTTTCTGACTGCTGACCGTGGCGCTGCCCTGGTTCTCCCGCTGGCTGGCCTCTGGCAACACAAGAGTTTGTTAGTTGTCTTTTTACCATGAATTATCTTCACACAAAATAATGGAAAGGTAGTCCCTTTACACTGAGGTCAAAGCGGAGTGAGGTGATATAGACCTCAACTTTTTCTGAGGCCAATATCATGAGGACAAAACCCATCTCCTCTCACACTCTGCATTACCTTCCTCAACCCTGAACAGGGGCAGGTACTCATTCACAGCAGCTGGACTGATGATCATATGCACAAAGTTTTTCAGGGGCAAGAGCAGCACCCATGGGAGACTGAAGTTCTAATGGCAAGTGCTATGAACAAGATTGAGGCAACTGAAATGCTGTTTCTAAGAATAATATTGAGAGTTCCATGGACATTGTTATTGTTATTGTTGTTTAAACCCTAGCTAACTGTGTAGAGCCATGTCAGGGCTCTAACGCTTCAAAACATACAAAACTTCAACAGGAAAACAAAAAGGAAAAGAAAATTAAGCACACATAGCAATGCATTAGTGCACATAATCTAAGGACATGCCCCTGGCGATGACCATTCTGTCCAATTTATTGCACAAGGGATTTAAAAAAATACCTGAATACAAATTTAAGCACACCTAAGGACACCAAAACATATATGAAAACAGGCATAAACTACCCTAAACTACTCTCGCACATCTCACCTCCCTAGAGCCAAAAATGCACCAACACATGTATCCAATTATCAATCCTAAGATAAAGTATGTAAGAATTTATCGAACGCATACAGGTGAATGGACCAGCAAGGCAGAAAATGATAGGAAGAAATGATCATAAAGCAAAGGTGGAAGAAAGAAACAAAGAAAGTGACAGAAAAGCACAGAAGAAAAAAACAGTCTTGAAGGAGGCAGGCACAAGAAGAACATTAATGAAGAAGATTAGGAAAAGACAAGCAATATTTATAGGACATTTTATGAGGCAAGAGAATATAGAGCATCTAGTAACACCAGGGAACCTGGAGGGAAAAATCTGTTTGATCAAAATTTTCACCTTGTTTGACTTTCTCGTTTTCTTTCTCCAGTTCCTCCTCCAAGACTTTTTTACGCCACTCGCCAAACGTCTGGAAATCCTCCGTCAGTTTCTTCACACCCTCCCCCTCTCCTTCCTCCTCTGTGACCTTGGCAGGGGCCGAAAGATCAGTGTCATCCACCACCATGCCCCCTGACCCTAGGGCCAAAGAGGGTGGGGGGTGCTGGGGCTTGATGGGAAGATTGTCACTCAGTGGAATGATAGGCGGCTGGGAATCGCGGGGCGGAGCCTCATTCTGAGTGGCTGGAGGTGGAGTGGTGGTGGTGGGTGATTCTTGTGGTGGTGGTAGCGATTCTGATGGGGCTGCTGGGAAATGCTGGTGGACAAAAAAAACAAAAAAACAAAAATCAGGACAAATCATTAGATATGGTTAATATTTTTGTTATTTACTTATTTTTTCCATATCAGAGAAAAGACAGATCATTAGATGGGGATGTTTATCTGCTTCCCTATTTATTTGTTTATCTATACATTTATCAAAGAAGACTGATCTTTAGATCAAATTTTATTCATTCATTCATTCATCAAAAGACATCATTAGATCAGGATGGTTATTTTTCTATTTACTTATTTATTTACTTATATATCAGAGAAGCCAGATTGTCAGCTGGGGCTGCTCGTTCTTTTATTTACTTATTTATCTGCTGAAAATATTCCTAGCTGCAGCATGTGGTCTATGGGTATATTGCTGTATCCCTGGCAATGTGGTTTAGCTGTGTGGTAATATGTCAGTCTGTTGCAGTATCCCTGGCAATGTGGTTAAGCTGTGTGGTAATGTGTCAGCCTGTTGCTGTATCCCTGGCAATGTGGTTTAGCTGTGTGGTAATGTGTCAGTCTGTTGCTGTATCCCTGGCAATGTGGTTTAGCTGTATTGTAATATGTCAGTCTGTTGCTGTATCCCTGGCAATGTGGTTTAGCTGTGTGGTAATGTGTCAGTCTGTGCTGTATCCCTGGCAATGTGGTTTAGCTGTATGGTAATATGTCAGTTTGTTGCTGTATCCCTGGCAATGTGGTTTAGCTGTATGGTAATATGTCAGTTTGTTGCTGTATCCCTGGCAATGTGGTTTAGCTGTATTGTAATATGTCAGCCTGTTGCTGTATCCCTGGCAATGTGGTTTAGCTGTATGGTAATGTGTCAGTTTGTTGCTGTATCCCTGGCAATGTGGTTAGCTGTATTGTAATATGTCAGTCTGTTGCTGTATCCCTGGCAATGTGGTTTAGCTGTGTGGTAATGTGGTTTAGCTGTATGGTAATATGTCAGTTTGTTGCTGTATCCCTGGCAATGTGGTTTAGCTGTGTGGTAATGTGTCAGTCTGTTGCTGTATCCCTGGCAATGTGGTTTAGCTGTATGGTAATATGTCAGTCCTGTTGCTGTATCCCTGGCAATTTATGTGTGGTATTAGCTGTCGTATCGTTGTGCTGAGGTAATATGTCAGTCTGTTGCTGTATCCCTGGCAATGTGGTTTAGCTGTAATGGTAATGATGTCAGTCTGTTGCTGTATCCCTGGCAATGTGGTTTAGCTGTATGTAATGTGTCAGTCTGTTGCTGTATCCCTGGCAATGTGGTTTAGCTGTATTGTAATATGTCAGTCTGTTGCTGTATCCCTGGCAATGTGGTTTAGCTGTATTGTAATTGTCAGTCTGTTGCTGTATCCCTGGCAATGTGGTTTAGCTGTATGTGTAATATGTCAGTCTGTTGCTGTATCCCTGGCAATGTGGTTTAGCTGTATATGGTAATGTGTCAGTTGTTGCTGTATCCCTGGCAATGTGGTTTAGCCTGTATGGTAATATGTCAGTCTGTTGCTGTATCCCTGGAATGTGGTTTAGCTGTAATGGTGAATGTTCAGTCTGTTGCTGTATCCCTGGTAATGTGGTTAGCTGTAATGGTAATATGTCAGTCTGTTGCTGTATCCCTGGCAATGTGGTTTAGCTGTATGTAAATGTCAGTCTGTTGCTGTATCCCTGGCAATGTGGTTTAGCTGTAATGGTAATATGTCAGTCTGTTGCTGTATCCCTGGTAATGTGGTTCTAGCTGTAATGGTAACATGTCAGTTCGTTGCTGTATCCCTGGTAATGTGGTCTAGCTGTAATGGTAACATGTCAGTTCGTTGCTGTATCCCTGGCAATGTGGTTTAGCTGTATGGTAAATGTCAGTCTGTTGCTGTATCCCTGGCAATGTGGTTTAGCTGTATGGTAATGTGTCAGTCTGTTGCTGTATCCCTGGTAATGTGGTTAGCTGTAATGGTAAATGTCAGTTCGTTGCTGTATCCCTGGTAATGTGGTTTAGCTTATGGTAAATGTCAGTCGTTGCTGTATCCCTGGCAATGTGGTTTAGCTGTATGGTAATGTGTCAGTCTGTTGCTGTATCCCTGGCAATGTGGTTTAGCTGTATGGTGATGTGTCAGTCTGTTGCTGTATCCCTGGCAATGTGGTTTAGCTGTATGGTAATGTGTCAGTCTGTTGGCTGTATCCCTGGCAATGTGGTTTAGCTGTATGTAATGTGTCAGTCTTTGTGTATCCCTGGTAAGTGGTTTACTGTGTGGTGAAAGTGTCAGTCTATTGGTGTATCTCAGGCAACGTGGTTTAGCTGTGTGGTGATGTGTCAGTCTATTGGTGTATCTCTGGCAATGTGGTTTAGCTGTGTGGTGATGTGTCAGTCTATTGGTGTATCCCTGGCAATGTGGTTTAGCTGTGTGGTGATGTGTCAGTCTATTGGTGTATCTCAGGCAACGTGGTTTAGCTGTGTGGTGATGTGTGTCAGTCTTTTGGTGTATCTCTGGCAACGTGGTTTAGCTGTGTGGTGATGTGTCAGTCTATTGGTGTATCCCTGGCAATGTGGTTTAGCTAAGTGGTCATGTGTTAGTCTGTTGCTGTATCCCTGAAAACGTGACCAAGTCGTGTTGTGAAGTCTGGGTCGCATTTTACTGCTCTGTCCTTAACAGTGTGGTTTAGTTGCTGTGATGTGTTGGACACATCAACCTGACTGACCTGTGCGAGGTGGCGGAGGCATCAGGTACTGCCACACCTGGCATATCACCTGTCGGCACACCTGACCCATCTTTCCCCCCTGACACCTCAGAGCTGGTCTGTACCTCAGGGATCACCACGTGTGGCTGCTGGGGGGGTACTGCTTCTTGACCCGCAGCATGGAGGTCTCCCTGCATCCCCGATGAAGCAACGGTTTCCGCACTGACACAACAACATGTACATGTCAATGAGTACATTTTGCCTGTACCGATTACTGTTACTGTTATTCTAGTTCAAAGACCAACCAACTGCATACAGCATATCAAGGCTATAATCTTTTCAAAACATACACAATACTTCAACAGGAAAAAAAAAGGGAAAAGAAAATTAAGTACACGTGTCAATGCATTCGCACATATTATTATCTAAGGAGATGCCCCTGGTGTCGACCACTACATCCAATTTATCACACAGGGGATTTAAATACAATGCCTGAATACAAATTTAAACATAACTGAGAACACTAGAACATATATAAAAACGGGCCTAAATTACCTAAAACTGCTTGTGCATATTTCATTTCCCTTGAGCCAATATTTGTACCCAATTATCAATCCCAAGACAAAGTATGTAAGACTTTATTGAACACATACAGATGACTGGACCAGCAAGGCAGAAAACGATAGAAAAAAATGACAGAAAGCAAAGGAATAAAGGAGAAACAAAGACAATGACAGAAAAGGGGAAATTTCTAGCACAGAAATGCATTCTTACTAAAAATGCCTATCAACTGATATCAGGAAGTGAGTTCTTCAGTGTTATATACAAACAATACTGCAGTACGGATGTGAAGTAAGGGCAGCCAACACACACAACAGTGTTGTAACTTTTAACGGTGACCACATGATGGTTTTTCTTTGTCCAGTGTAACAGCAACTCCATTTGAGACTTTTGTCGTTTCCACAATAAACAACTTTGTGGTAAACAAACGTGAAGAGACTTTCGTTGCTCCACCTGACTTTACACAGTCCAGTTATAACTATTTCTACGCTCCTGAAGTAGAAGTAGAAGTTCAAGTTTGTCCAATTCTCTCAAGGTCCTGATGTTCCAAGTACCAGCACTTACGACACCTCTCTTTCTCTTAAGTTTTGATGGGGAAATTTGACATGCCTGCTTCTTACAACTTCCATCAGATACATTTGTCTTGTCAACACAGTTGTCGTCCCTCCACAGTTGCTACTGAGTTCTACCCCTCTCTGGAATCCCTAGAAGGCACAGAACTATATTGTTACTTTCTTTTATGCTCTGTTTAGCAAATGTACATCCAGTAGTTTGCTATTTCAGTTTCGGTTTCAGTTTCTCAAGATGATGTTTCCGCACTCGGAATGAATTCCATACGCACTAAATCACAGGTGCCATGTGATGGAGAAGATCCAGAATGATCACAGCACAAGCCTTAAGCCTGCTCATAAACCCATGAGCTGGCCAGGTCCTGAGGTCCTGCCTAGACAGTTCTATAACCCTGGGGTCATAGGGGAGTGAGGTACCATTGCGTTTCTGGAAGTGCAGTACACGTACTGTACAAAGATCCCGACCACTGTTTCTGAAGACATCATCAGTGAGTGGCCACAAAGACAAAAGCCGGTTCCAGAGATTCTTCAGTCACCTTCTGATTTCATCCATCCCCTGTCTGCTGCCAGGATTTCACCAGAGCCTGTTGGTCAGCAACATTTCAGGGTGACCCAGGCCTGTCTTCAGGATTAGTGTAGCACCTCGGTGACATACAGTCACACTGCATTTCACCTGGTATTTCACCTGGACCTAGCAATCCTGCTTCCACACCTCCCAGGACATAGATCCAGAGTTGTAATCAGGTAATAAACCTTCAACATAGTGAATTCAGATAATAGACTTTTATTTGCTCTCACTAGGTAATAATTTTAAGACTGTAGCCAGGAAATAAATTTTACCAACTGTGACCAGGTAATAAAAGACTGTAACCAGGTAATAAACTTTAACACTTCAACCAGTTTATAACCTTCAACGTACTGTAACCAGATAATAAATCTTTATTTGGAGAGTCCGCCTCTCACATATAGATGTGATGCGACAATGACCATTGCTGAATCTGTATCACAATGCTGCTGGCAACCGATGAGCTCGCGTCACAACTTGTGCTGTGATGCTGTTAAAAATTCGCAGTTGATCCTTTGTGCGGTCAAAGGAAGGAAAATACTTTTAGTGTATCCATAACCTTTTGTGTTACTGTCATTGTTTCCCTTGAATATTGACCACTGTTTACATGTCAGTGTTTTGTGTTGCGAACAGTAATGTAGCAGACACGTTTCCGTTGTTGTAAAAATGGCATCTCATTCATTATGTGCTTGCTTAACTGTTTTGGAAGCCCTAAGAATGATCTTTAAGACGTGTTCTGAGTAGATTATTAATTATTATATAAAAGACGATCATATGAGGGAGATTAACATTTTGGACTTTTCAAAGACATTCCTATCAAAAGTTTGAGATTTAACATTTTGGACTTTTCAAAGACATTCCTGTCGAAAGTGACAGGACAGAGAGACAATGGTGATGGTGATGATGCTGTTGGTGATCTGAATTACACTGACACTGTAGTGACAGTGACAATACTGAGATCTACATCTTTGCTCAACTCTGTCTCTGGAAACCTTCGTTAAGTCAGTGGCACAGGGGATGCCAGGTCTGAGAGCAGTTCCAGTTAATGTTCCATCATTTGGTTCAGTCTTGGATGTTGCTCGACTGCCTCAGCGCCATTTTCCCACTGACAACTTTACCCGTAGTGGCAACGAGCATCCCTTCTACAATTGCTTTGTCTGCTATTATAAGAGCAGACAGACACCATTAGCTACATTCAACAGCATAAAATCTGATAATTGAGGCACCTCCCATGACTGCCAATTTGCCTCCCAGCCACTGTGCAACATAAGGATACCCACCAAAGACCTGAATTGATGATGTCTGAAAGGCTTTAACCTCGCATGGCATCCCACCTGTGAAGGCTTTTCAGCTGGTCACACACCAATGGTTTTCTTCCCACGACATTCCAAGCTGTTTTAATTAACCTTTTGACTCCCCCACCCTGAACCGTAACCAAGTCCAATAAGAAGTCATGTGCAGGATACGCAAGAAGCACCTGTGCCCAGCACCATGCTTTTAGGAGTGCCACACCAATAAGAACTAAAAATACTGAAAATGTTGTCAGCACCACACCATCAAGAACTAAAAATACTGAAAATGTTGTCAGCACCACACCATCAAGAACTAAAAATACTGAAAATGTTGTCAGCACCACACCATCAAGAACTGAAAATACTGAAAATGTTGTCAGCACCACACCATCAAGAACTAAAAATACTGAAAATGTTGTCAGCACCACACCATCAAGAACTAAAAATACTGAAAATGTTGTCAGCACCACACCATCAAGAACTAAAAATACTGAAAATGTTGTCAGCACCACACCATCAAGAACTGGAATCAGCGAAAATGTTGTCATCAAAGAAATCAACCCAGATCCAGAAATCCTGAATGAGTTATTGTTTGCAAAGAATCAGCACCTTGCACATGAGGAAAAACTTCAAGAGCATACAACTAGTCTCACACTACATGTGAACAGTATGACAAGAAGTACAGCATCAGCACGACAGAGACAATGAAACAAGGACCAAAGCTAAGCAAATGAATTCCATCTTCATTTCCACACTCACTCACCAATGTTAAACCTGAACCCTAACCAAGCCTCTCGAAAACAAAAACCCCAAAAAACAGGACCTGCAAGATGTGCTGCTAGAGGAAAGCTATCACCAAGACCTGATGAGACAAGATCTGTAACGCCGAGATCAGAAAAACAGCTGGGACAAAGCCAGCCACCATTAGCCTACATTCAACAGCATAAAATCTGATAATTGAGGCACCTCCCATGACTGCCAATTTGCCTCCCAGCCCACTGTGCAACATAAGGATACCCACCAAAGACCTGAATTGATGATGTCTGAAAGGCTTTAACCTCGCATGGCATCCCACCTGTGAAGGCTTTTCAGCTGGTCACACACCAATGGTTCTTTCTTCCCACGACATTCCAAGCTGTTTAATTAACCTTTTGACTCCCCCACCCTGTCCACCAGCATTCTGCATTGTCAACCTTGCTAGCAAAAGCAAAAACATAACCCTCTGACTACCTCACGCTATCCACCAGCTTCCTGCAGTTGGTGGATAGGGTGCGGGATTCAAAGGGTTAAGCAACAGGGTTAAAAAAAAAAAAAAGAAGAAAGCTGTTATCAACTGTGTACATAGGGATTTCTTCATACTGCTGGCTGTCATAAATTGTGTGCATGGTAGTGGTACTTTCTTCATGCTGCTGTATACCCGTGTACAAGTAGTAATGTAGGTAGAATTTAACAAAGAAGCAAACCAAATAAAATCACCTTGTGGCAGCGACCCCAAAACAAATTGTGACATCTGCTCAAATTCCACAATCAAATTGAAGCGTTCTTTGTTTTATTCAAGTAAGCATGTTCAGGGTGAGTTTGATTTGTGTGTATGTTGATTATTTGTGCATACATACAGTGCGTATGTCTGTGAATTTGTTTCCCATTTCAATGACTCTGTCTGTCTGCTATGTATTAAAACTGTATTTTTTTAATCCTTGCAATTTATACACAGTTGGACAAACAAAACTTTTCTTCTTTCCAATGATGCATAATGATTAGCTGTGTCTTATTGGAATACTTCAACACAGTTTTCTTAAATATGCGAAATGTTATGTACAAAGAGGAATGCAATCAACTTTTCAGGCCATTGTCAACCGCTAGCTTGTTACATGTAGCAGAAGAGAATGTAATCCCTCTACTATATATTGATATAACCTGGTCTGTTACCTGGTCACATGCTAATAATGTCTTCAGTCTTCCTCATAAAATTAAGTCAACCTACTGATATATAGACAGGAGCACTGACTTTGAAGAGAGCAAAATCCACAAAATCAATACAGAAAGCCTGGGAGGTATGGGCCTGCATGGACAATTACTCATGTGTGTATGTGGTGGTTGGGGCTGGGAAGTGTGGAAGGTGTGTACACTAACTTATGTAACTGTATAGGGGGAGAGAGTGGGAAAATGTTTGGAATGGGAGTAAGGAGACCCAAGTGGGTACACTAATGTTGAGTAACATAATTCAAGCCAGGCTGAGTTCATCACCTATTTCATTTCTTAACATATTTCGCTTTCTTATTTTTCTGGGCGATGTGGGTGCATGAACGTTGAATAACATCACAATTCAAGCCATACTGAGTTCATTACTTATTTCACTGTTTTTGTTTTAAACATATTCAGCTTTGTTATTTTTCCGGGCAAAGTGGGTGCACTAACAATGAATAACATCACAATTCAAGCCAGGCTGAGTTCATAACTTACTTTTTTTTTTTTTTAAATGTATCTAGCTTTCTTATTTTTCTGGGATGTCTGTATGCATGGTTGATATGCCTATACTGTGTGGGTGGTGTGGTTGCCTATACAGTATGGGTGGTACAGTTGCCTATACTGTGTGGGTGGTACGGTTGCCTATACTGTGCGGGTAGTACGGTTGCCTGTACTGTGTGGGTAGTACGGTTGCCTATACTGTGCGGGTAGTATCATAGTATGGTTGTCTATACTGTGCGAGTAGTACAGTTGCCTGTACTGTGCGGGTAGTACAGTTGCCTGTACTGTGCGGGTAGTACAGTTGCCTATACTGTGCGGGTAGTACGGTTGCCTGTACTGTGCGGGTAGTACAGTTGCCTGTACTGTGCGGGTAGTACGGTTGCCTATACTGTGCGGGTAATACGGTTGCCTATACTGTGTGGGTAGTACAATTGCCTATACTGTGTGGGTAGTACGGTTGCCTATACTGTGTGGGTAGTACAGTTGTCTATACTGTGTAGGTAGTACGGTTGCCTGTACTGTGTGGGTAGTACAGTTGTCTATACTGTGCGGGTAGTACAGTTGCCTATACTGTGTGGGTAGTACAGTTGTCTATACTGTGTGGGTAGTACAGTTGTCTATACTGTGTAGGTAGTACGGTTGCCTATACTGTGTGGGTAGTACGGTTGCCTATACTGTGCGGGTAGTACAGTTGTCTATACTGTGCGGGTAGTACAGTTGCCTGTACTGTGTGGGTAGTACAGTTGCCTGTACTGTGCGGGTAGTACAGTTGCCTGTACTGTGTGGGTAGTACAGTTGTCTATACTGTGCGGGTAGTACAGTTGTCTATACTGTGCGGGTAGTACAGTGGCCTATACTGTGTGGGTAGTACAGTTGCCTATACTGTGCGGGTAGTACAGTTGTCTATACTGTGTGGGTAGTACAGTTGCCTATACTGTGCAGGTAGTACAGCTGTCTATACTGTGTAGGTAGTACAGTTGCCTATACTGTGTGGGTAGTACAGTTGCCTATACTGTGCGGGTAGTACAGTTGTCTATACTGTGCGGGTAGTACAGTTGCCTATACTGTGTGGGTAGTACAGTTGCCTATACTGTGCGGGTAGTACAGTTGTCTATACTGTGTGGGTAGTACAGTTGCCTGTACTGTGCGGGTAGTACAGCTGTCTATACTGTGTAGGTAGTACGGTTGCCTATACTGTGCGGGTAGTACAGTTGCCTGTACTGTGCGGGTAGTACAGCTGTCTATACTGTGTAGGTAGTACAGTTGCCTGTACTGTGCGGGTAGTACAGTTGTCTATACTGTGTAGGTAGTACAGTTGCCTATACTGTGTGGGTAGTACAGCTGTCTATACTGTGTAGGTAGTACAGTTGTCTATACTGTGCGGGTAGTACAGTTGTCTATACTGTGCGGGTAGTACAGTTGTCTATACTGTGCGGGTAGTACAGTTGCCTATACTGTGCGGGTAGTACAGTTGTCTATGCTGTGTGGGTAGTACAGTTGTCTATACTGTGTAGGTAGTACAGTTGCCTATACTGTGCTGGTAGTACAGTTGTCTATACTGTGCGGGTAGTACAGTTGTCTATACTGTGTAGGTAGTACAGTTGTCTATACTGTGCGGGTAGTACAGTTGTCTATACTGTGCGGGTAGTACAGTTGTCTATACTGTGCGGGTAGTACAGCTGTCTATACTGTGTAGGTAGTACAGTTGCTATACTGTGCGGGTAGTACAGTTGTCTATACTGTGCGGGTAGTACAGTTGCCTGTACTGTGCGGGTAGTACAGCTGTCTATACTGTGTAGGTAGTACGGTTGCCTATACTGTGCGGGTAGTACAGCTGTCCTATACTGTGTAGGTAGTACAGTTGCCTATACTGTGCGGGTAGTACAGTTGTCTATACTGTGCGGGTAGTACAGTTGCCTGTACTGTGCGGGTAGTACAGTTGCCTTACTGTGCGGGTAGTACAGTTGTCTATACTGTGTAGGTAGTACGGTTGCCTATACTGTGCGGGTGGTATGGAAAGTCTGACGTTTTACCCACTTGTCTACAGTGTAGGACAACCTGAGCCAAGTTAATGAATACCACAATCTGATGCCAAGTTTGTTCCTGAACAAGGATTGTGACCAACCCATAAATCCAGCAAAACCAAATATGTTTGTATTTTTGTCTGTTCAACAAAACTGTTGTGATTGAGTCATAGGCAGAATAAATAAGAACACAACCTTGTTACTGACAAACATTTGTACGTTGGTACAAACAAAAAATTGCTGGCATCATTCTCAAGTTAGAATTACCCAAGTTAACACCATCTGTATTTGAGAAGACACAACTACATTAATCTTTTTAAAAAGCTTACTGTTGTTCATTTACAAGCTTCATTAGATAATCCGCCTGATAAAAATGATATATTACTATTACAAGAGCAAGTATTACTGCAACTACTTCTACACAACCACTACAAAGTTTTATTACTACTACTACTACTAAAAATGTTACTATTACTTCTACTGAGCCATTACTATCACTATTACATGTACTACAATTATCATAACTACTATGATTACAAACTCACTTGATTAGTCTGTAAATGTAATCATAAAACAAATAACAGTTATAAAGTAAATCACATAACAAACTATTAAATCATTAATCAGCTAGTTCAATATTCATAAACAGCAACCTAATTTAACAAAATTTTACCAATACTACTCTGTAGATTGACATCTGATTCTGCAGTACATGACAAATAAAACCAAAAAAGATACAGAAAGTTGTTCCATGGTTGCTGGTGTCAGTTTCAACCCCTACACGAGGCCTTCATCATATTAGAATTGCCCCACCCCCTTTCTCTTTTTCCTTTTCTCTTTGTTGATGCTTTTGAGTGGTGGTATGTTCCCACCGGCATCTTTAAGTGGTGGTCAGGAAGCATGTGTCACAATGGTAAAAGCAACCAATGAGAACAGAATGAGCCACACAAAAACCTTTTTGGTCTGACAAAGATTTTAATTTTTTATTTATAGGATCATTGCACATAGACAGGTTATCTTTGTGCTCACTCTTTTCATTCGTCCCATTTTTCTATGCCGCTTTGATGGCCACAAAAGCTGGCACAGTTTTAAAAAATTAAAAATTTTTTTAACAATGCGATGACGATGGTGTTGATGAGGATGATAATCATGTTGCTATGGAGTTCCATCCAGGACTGAGACTGCGTGACAGTGCTGTACTCTACGCTTACTATCATAATATATCCTGGCGTCAACCAGGCTCGAGAGATACAGACATTTGTAGTGCTGGTCAGAAAATTTGAGCAACACCCTCAATGATGCATCCCTGAAGTGGACGAGACTCGACTGTGTGGTCCCAGTCTTCCCAATGAGCCCACAGCACGCCCAACTCTGGGTGGGAGTCGGTTAGAGCAAAAAAAACCCAACCCACATTGATATATTTTTGAAGGGACTGATGGGGATTCGAACCCATAACCTTCCAGTCGGTAGTCCGTTGCATTAAAACCACTGCAATTGGTTTGGTCTGACAAAGATTGCCTGAAGGGGTCTAGAGATCCCTCCTGCATACAACTAAAGCAAATAACAGAGTCAGCCAGAAAACAAACCTTTCAACCTGACAAAAATCACATGGAGGGCTTTTGAAGATCCCTCCAACACACAGCTAAATTGAATAATAGGGACAGTCACAAAACAAACTTTTCAGTCTGACAAAGATCAAATAAAACGGTTTTGAAGATCTTTCCAGCAAACAACTGAACTGAATTCTCTAAGTACATTTTGTTTTATACTTACTACTAAGCAAACAATTTTTGGATATGACAAGTCTTTATGTAAAATCAAAAGCGGAGAGTGAGCCGTTTTGTCAACAAACACAGTCAAACCTTTCAACTTCTGTTGATGCTGAATTATTTATTGCTCCTCTTGTTCTAATGGTGGTTGGATGGGATGGAGAAAGGGAGAAAAAGAGAGGCAGGAAACTCAGGAAAGGGGAGGTGAGGGAGAGGAGGAAAGTAGATGATATAATGAAGTAAAGTGAGTTCAAAGACAATGGTACAAAGAAGTGAAGTGAGTTCAAAGACAATGGTATAATGAAGTAAAGTCAGTTCAAGGACAATGGTATAATGAAGTGAAGTGACTTCAAAGACAATGGTATATTGAAGTGAGTTCAAAGACAATGGTATAATGAAGTAAAGTGAGTTCAAAGACAATTATATAATGAAGTAAAGTGAGTTCAAAGACAATTATATAATGAAGTAAAGTGAGTTCAAAGACAATGGTATAATGAAGTGAAGTGAGTTCAAAGACAATGGTATAATGAAGTGAAGTGAGTTCAAAGACAATTATATAATGAAGTAAAGTGACTTCAAAGACAATGGTATAATGAAGTGAAGTGAGTTCAAAGACAATGGTATAATGAAGTGAAGTGAGTTCAAAGACAATTATATAATGAAGTAAAGTGAGTTCAAAGACAATGGTATAATGAAGTGAAGTGAGTTCAAAGACAATGGTATAATGAAGTAAAGTGAGTTCAAAGACAATGGTATAATGAAGTGAAGTGAGTTCAAAGACAATGGTATAATGAAGTAAAGTCAGTTCAAAGACAATTATATAATGAAGTGAAGTGAGTTCAAAGACAATTGTATAATGAAGTGAGTTCAAAGACAATGGTATAATGAAGTAAAGTCAGTTCAAGGACAATGATATAATGAAGTGAAGTGACTTCAAAGACAATGGTATATTGAAGTGAGTTCAAAGACAATGGTATAATGAAGTGAAGTGAGTTCAAAGACAATTGTATAATGAAGTGAAGTGAGTTCAAAGACAATGGTATAATGAAGTGAAGTGACTTCAAAGACAATGATATAATGAAGTAAAGTGAGTTCAAAGACAATGGTATAATGAAGTGAAGTGACTTCAAAGACAATGATATAAGGAAGTAAAGTCAGCTCAAAGACAATGGTATAATGAAGTAAAGTATGGTTACCTGTGTTGCTGTTGTTGCTGCTGCTCATGTTGCTGTTGCTGTTGTTGTTGTTGTTGCTGTTGCTGCTGTTGTTGTTGTTGCTGTTGATGTGGTTGCTGTTGATGTTGCTGTTGATGCTGCTGCTGCTGATGTTGTTGCTGCTGATGTTGATGCTGAGGTGGGTTAAGTTGTGATTTTCCTCCATCTGGTCTTGTGTGTCCATCACCACCACCACCACCACTGTCAGTCCCCGTCTGTGCCACTGTGGCCTGTTTCTGAAAAAAAAAGTGTCACACATTATCACATACTGACACGTTATGACACTAAGACATACCATGACACATGGTGCTAATGTTTCATGACACATGTCGCATCTTGATCTACTATGATACATCATAACACACCATGACACTGACACATCATGACATTGACACATCATGACACTGACACTTTGACACATACAGTGGAATGCGCGACCAAGTGGTTAAAAGCACTTGTCAAGGACACAAACTCTCCCCATCTCAGTTCAAATCACAGACTGGGATAAGGATTTTTCTCCCCTTCCCCTAGATGTTAACCCTTTGACTCCCATAACCTGTCCATCAGCATCGTATATTGTCAACCATGCTTGCAAAGCAAAAACTTAACCCGTTGAATCCCTCACCCTATCCACCAGCTTCCTGCAGGAAGCTGGCGGATAGGGTGAGGGAGTCAAAAGGTTAAGTTTTTGCAGTTGGTGGACAGGGTACAGGAGTCAAAGGGTTAGGTGGTGAGCTAGATGCTTATGTTTTAAATGAGATGATAGGACCGATGTCCCATGTGCACTACATGCAGATTAATGATCCCACAGCACCAAAGAGGTTGTTCTGGGGCGAAATTCTGTTGAAAAATCCACTTCCATAGATGAACAGAAATACATCACAGAGAAAAAAGAAATAGAAACGCGTACCACTAAACTGTCACAAAGCAGTCTCCCTGGTTGAAGTTACCTGAATTTTACATAATCAATTCATTAAAAACAACACCAACATAAAAGAATAAACAAATTAACAAGAATAAATAAATAAATATACAGATAAATAAATACAGCCGGTGAAAATGGTGAAGGAATCACAGGGTGAAGTTTTTGCTTTGCTGGTATGGTGGACAATGCAGGATGCTGGTGGACACAATGTACGAGTCAAAAAAGGTTTATTCAGCCAAGCTTTCAACAGTTTCATACTTTTTGCGAAGCAAGCAACAAACAGAGTATCTTCTCAAACAAATATGCAGTCAGATGAAATACCCACTCAAGTATTATGTTCAGACTGACAGAGAGATGGTAGAATATAGACAAATAAGCAAACGCCTATTCTACATCCTGCTCAGACTGAGAGAGACTTTTAAACAGGCAAAAAGGCATACAGATAAACCAACCAACAGATAAACTAAAATAGCCTCTCAATAGTCTCATTTAACTGCAACAGTGTGAATCATAAACTTTCTACACTATTTTTATTCTACATCAACCACCTGTTAAATAGTTTTTATCCCTTTCAGTAGCCACGTTACAATACCTCGTCACAACTGGAAAGCTGGACGGAAAAAGAGCATCAGTTAGATCCAGGGAGAAAATATTGCACGGACTTGCAGAGTGGCTGAGAACAGAGGGTGGAAGACATACTTGCAGCAACAAGGAATACATTCGTATGGAGGACTGTGATCGCTAATGCAATGCGGCAGGACACATGATGATGATGGCCATGTTACATACATATAACAGAATGATGTAACAGAGTATATATTCTGTCTCACAAATGTATATTGATGTATGTATATACTGTATGTATCCCATGTATTATGTATAGATGTACATGCAAGTATGTATACATGTACGCAGGTGGGCGTTTTTCTTTGTTTCTTTCGTTGTTGTAAAAGTTTCAAAATGATGAGAAAAGAAGTCTATCTATCAAAAAAATCTATCACTCTATTCTGACCACATACGATACAGGCAGACACACAGACAAACACACAGACAGACAAATAATCAAAATACCCATGCAGCACTCTGTTCAGACTGACATACAGACAGGTATCCGGCCAGCCAGCCACCAAAACAGACGAAGAGACCGACAGACAAAATGCCCATCCAGCAGTCTGGTCAGACCGACACACACCAGACAGACAAGCGAAAAGAGAGACTGCAGGAGAGACCAGACAATAAATGAATGAGGTAAGCCCGCCCCCATCGCTTATCACATGCTTATCAGATAACAATCATTCATTCATTGGTTCATCAACTGCCTGACAGACTGATTCACCCATTTATTTGTTTAAGTTATTTACTCTTTAACATAACCAATTATGGCGGCCCCCTGAGGGCTGATACACTTACATGATGATTAACACTGAGCACGCTGATAAGAGTGTATGATTCAAAGTCTGATAACACTAACTGATATGTAAAACCAAATGATAAAAAAAAGGTGTGATAAAGAGTGCGTATTCTCAACAACAGCAGAATGAATTCCTAAGTAGGTGACAATCCTACACACAGGACATTAACCTTTTGACTCCCGCACCCTGTCCACCAGTATCCTGCATTGCCAATCATGCCAGCAAAGCAAATATTTAACCCTTTGATTCCCTCATCCTGTCCACCAGCTTCTTGCAGGAAGTTGGTGGATAGGGTAAGGGAGTCAAAGGGTTAAATTTTAGCAGTTGGTGGACAGGGTGTGGGAGTCAAAGGGTTAAATGAAACACTACAGAATAAATTATCCAAGGGTCATGACAAAGTTCTTTCCCAGCACATGATAACAGCTCGCATGCACTTTGGTTCAAAGATCCGTCTGAATGATATGTCCTAAACTTGTGTGTGTAGTTTTGTCTCATTATTGTTCTATATGGTATGTCCCTTTGATTCAAACATAGTTCTCTATGATATGTCCTAAACTTGTGTGTGTAGTTTTGTCTCATTATTGTTCTATATGGTATGTCCCTTTGATTCAAAGATAGTTCTCTATGATATGTCCTAAACTTGTGTGTGTAGTTTTGTCTCATTATTGTTCTATATGGTATGTCCCTTTGATTCAAAGATAGTTCTCTATGATATGTCCTAAACTTGTGTGTGTAGTTTTGTCTCATTATTGTTCTATATGGTATGTCCCTTTGATTCAAAGATAGTTCTCTATGATATGTCCTAAACTTGTGTGTGTAGTTTTGTCTCATTATTGTTCTATAATACTATATGGTATGTCCTAAATTTATGTGTGCAATTCTGTCTCAATATGGTTCTGCATGATATATCCTCAAGTTGTGTGTAATTCTGTTTCACAATGGTTCTGGATGTCCTTAACTTGCGTACGCATATTTCTGATTTCACTGTTATTTTGTATATGTCCTGAACATACGTGTAGTTCTGCTTCACTATAGTTCTGTATAGTATGTCCTCAGTTTGTGTATAATTCTGCCTCATTATTATTATAATTCTGAATGGTATGTTTTGAATTAGCTTGTAATTCTCCTTCACTACAGTTCTGCACATTTTCAACTTGTGTGTAGCTCTGTTTCCTTACAGTTTTGTATATGTATACAGGGGGGTGCAAAAGTAGGTATACAGTTATGAAAAAAGAAAACACATACAATACTCTATGCATTTATTATACAAACAAATGAATATTGCATATATACATGTAATAACAAGCACAGCATTAATCCTCTCAGATACTCAAACTGCTTGCTGTCAGTATTCACACACTCCTCTAATCGAGAGCGGACACTCATGCACACTCTAGCACAAAGATATTCATCAGCATCAATTTCTTGACAAGCCTGCAAGATGAACTGAATCATGTCATTAACAGTGCGCGGCTTGCATATTATTAGTTACGATAAAATATAATTAATGACACGGAAAATATCGAAAATAAAGGCCAACTAACTTAATGTGCTAATAATTTTAATGAATTAAGCATTATAATAATGATGTGATACTTACTGTAAACCTACTTTTGCACCCCCCTGAATATCCTCGGTTTGTGTGTAGTTCTGCCTCATGATAGTTCTGCATGATATGTCCTCAATTTATGTGTATTTCTGCCATACTAAAGTTATATATATCCTCAATTTGTGCACAGTCCTGCTTCACTACAGCTTTGCCTGATCTGTCCTAAACTTGTCAGTAACACTGCTCACTATGACTCTGTATGCACTAAGGTTCTGTATGAAAAGTTTTCAACCTGTTTGTAGTTCTGAAAAAAAAACAACATTAGAATTCTGGCAGCTGACAATCACACATCAAGATGAAAAATCAATGAAATACTGGAAATAACGGAGGGCAGCCATCTTTAAACAAATATATAAACAGGTTTGAGATGTCAAGCTACATCTTCTACAGACAAGTCTTTAGAACCAGTAGTCACTGTTCAGCTAATTAACTCATTTAAGACCCCTCCCCCCACTCTGTAGTCTGTAGGGAAGCCAGGGGCTCTTTCAGTATAAATAGTATCCCCACCTTCTGGAAATTCTATGCTATAAATTTCCTCTTTTCTCTCACTCTCTTTGTTTCTTCCTTCCTGCTTTGCTTTCTGTCATTTCTTCCTATCATTTTCTGCCTTGCTGGTCCATCCACCTGTATGCGTTAGATAAAGTCTTGCGTACTTTCTTGTAAGATTGATAATTGGGTACATGTATTAAGCGCATTTTTGGTTCCAGGGAAATGAGATATGCAGAAACAATTTTAGGTATTTTAGGTCTGTTTTTATGTGTTTTAGTGTCCTTAGTTATGTTAAAATTGTAGTCAGGTATGTTTTTTAAAATCCCCTGTGTGATAAATCAGAGTGGTCAACACCAGGGGCATCTCCTTAGATTATGTGCATGATTGCGTTAAAATGTGTACTTCGTTTTCTTTTTCTGAAATGGTTATACCCCTGACAGGGCGCTACCCAGTTGGCAGGGCTTTAAACAAAAAGTAACGGTAACAATAACTTATTAAGACAGGATCAGCCACACAGACAACCACTCCACCAAACAAGGGTCCCAAGAGGGAACCCAAACAACGTCTCCACAGCAAACCACCAAAGGGTAACTTTCATACTTGACAAAAGGCTGGTGGGTGCACCGAACAAACAAAAAGAGACATTTCAATAGGGCCGATACAGTCAAATCAATATAATCAATTTAATACTGATGACACAATCAATTCAATACAAACACAATCAATTCAATATAGTCAACACAGTCAATTCAATACAGACAACACAGTCAATAGAAACAACACAATCAATTCGATTCAGACGACACAATCAATTCAATACAGGCAACACAGTCAATTCAACACACTCAAGACAACACAATCAGTTCAATAAAGACAACACAATCAATTCAATACACTTATACAGACAACACAATCAATTCAATACAGACAACACAGTCAATTCAATACAGACAACACAATCAATTCAACACAGACAACACAATCAGTTCAATACAGACAACACAACCAATTCAACAGAGACAACACAATCAATTCAAAACAGACAACACAACCAATTCAATATAGACAACACAACTAATTCAATACTCACAACACAATTCATTACACACATAATTCAATACACTATACAGACAACACAATCAATTCAATACACTACACACTAACACAGACAACACAATCAATTCACTGCAGGTAACACAATCAATTCAACATACGATACAGGCAACACAATTCAATAAATTCAGTGCAGTCAATACAATCAATTTTGGTGAGTAAGCATATGCACAGATGGAAAGATAAATTATTTTTTTCAGCTGATAATGATCTCTCGGCCACATGCAGAGCGTCAATGTGTTTTTTGCAAGAATCATTATTTTTGTGCACACCTTAATAAAAAGACCTTGTAATTGTAGATGATGTGGATTTTTCACACCGACAATGTCACACATGGCAAAAATTCTATTTAGTGTGTGTGTGTGTGTGTGTGTGTGTGTGTGTGTGTGTGTGTGTGTGTGTGTGTGTTGTGTTGTGTTGTGTTGTGTTGTGTTGTGTTGTGTTGTGTTGTGTTTGTTGTGTTGTTGTGTTGTGTTGTGTTGTGTTGTGTGTGTGTGTGTGTGTGTGTGTGTGTGTGTGTGTGTGTGTGTGTGTGTGTGTGTGTGTGTGTGTGTGTGTGTGTGTGTAATGTGAATATTCAATATCAAACTCGGCAGTGGTCTCCCCCCATTCACAGTATGTGTAATTATACTGTCATCTTTGTATAAGTGTGGTTTACATGATGTATAGGAAGTTCCATGTTGTTTTTGAGGTACAAGATCCTGAGCATACACAAGTGTCTTTTGTTTAGCGTTTGAAGGCGTATGCCCAGTAGTTCACATGAATAAGTATACCATTATTCTAGGCCTAATATGGACACTCTGTCTTTTACGTTCTTTTTGATGACTGTAGCCAGTCCTCTGCCATCATGTTTCTGAATTACTGCGAATCTTCAGGGTCTACTGGTTTTTCTTGGTGCATTCTACTTTTCTTGTAGACACAATATATCAAGTCGTATGCTAATTTCTCAACGGCTGACATCCTTTTTCTTGCACTGGTGCAGTTCCAGGTACATATTCCGAAATATTTCTTTGAAAGCCATTCAGATTTTGTCATCTTTCTGGTCACATTTGCACGTTCCCTTCTTCTTTTTCTTATTCCTTGCTTTGTCTTTGCTCTAGCAGCATATTTTTCACCCCCACCCTGGGGAAGAAATTGAAGATGGACGAGAAGACATTTTTGAGGTATGTGGCGATCTCAATGTAAGATCTGCAATGTGGGATCAGAATGGTACTAATGCCCAGGGACATGCCCTGGAAGAGACGCTGTGTGATACCCAGCTCAGCCCACTCACAACAATGTCGCCAACTGTTACGGGGTAAGATAAGGAGACACAGACAGTGCCACTGATATAACACTAATCTCTCCTAAACTGTGTCTACTTAGTGTTTGTTATTTTTTATTTCTTCCATGTTTATCTACACACTCCTTTATCTATCTAATTACTTATTTACTTAATCCATTTCCTCTTTTCTTTCCTCGTAAATGGATGACAGACTGGCAGAGCTATGATTCAGGAAATATTGTTTTCATCTTGTTGATAGGCACTGTAGGCTTTGTGCATTCACTGGAGTGGGGTGTGTGTGTGCTTTCTGTGATGTGAGAAAAGTTTATTCTAAATGACTAGTTGCGTTTTGATTCAGACCTTTCATTATTCATCTATTTTATCTATCTGTTCTTTTCTTTGAAGATAAGATATACAGACACACATGTAATGTACATGAAACCAAGACTGTTTCAATGATAGACTGATACAATACAAGTATATGATTAAAAAAGACTTGAGGCTAGGTAAAACAGACTAGGTAAGACCTCAGGACCTGGCCAGCTCATGGGCTAATGTGCATGCTTAAAGCCTGTGCCATGATCACCATCACATGGCATGTGTGATGTTACTGCATATGGAATTCATTCCGAGTGTGCAGACATCATCTTGAGATACTGAAACTGAAACATGACGTGTAGACATATATATATATATATATATATATATATATATATATATATATATATATATTATATATATATATATATGTGTGTGTGTGTGTGTGTGTGTGTGTGTGTGTGTGTGTGTGTGTTCCTCTCTGTATATTATATAATTATAAACAAAATGCAAACCATATTTCCTCTCGGCCTGAACTCTGTCAATTGACGTCATAACAGTATCGAGTCAAGACTACGTAATGTAGCCTACGTAAAATATTCTGATGTGTGTGTGTGTAGCATATCGTGGTTAGTGAATAAAGTCCCCTTGAGGAAAGCGGGTGTACCGCTGAAAATTTGGGAAAATTTTACATCGATTTGTTGCCTTTTCTGTGCACATGCTGCTTCATACACACACACACACACACACACACACACACACACACGCACACGCACGCACACACACACACACACACACACATACATACATATATATATACATAATAATTAATAATAATTAATAATTAATAATAATAATAATAATAATTACAATATTTATATAGCGCAAAATCTTGATAAAATCAAATCTAAGCGCTGAAGCAGACACACACGCAGGCACGCACGCTCGCACACACACGCACGCACACATACAGACACACACACACACACACACACACACACACACCCACACACACGCATGGCTATAAATGGGGAGAAAGAATAAAAGCAATAAAAGCAAGAATAAAAGCAATGGAAAATTATAGAGAGCATAGCATACAATTATATATTATAACCATGTGATTCCCTCCGAGCGGAGACAGGTTGCAGAGGGGAGGGTTGAGTGAGGTTAGGATTTTATGCAGGAGAGAAAAGGTGAGTTTTGAGAGCGGACTTGAAGGAGACAAAAGTAGGTTGCTGACGGACTGAGAGAGGAAGTTTGTTCCAGGAGAGTGGACCAGAAACAGAGAAGGCTCGTGGACCATAGGTATTGAGCTTAGTGCGTGGAAAGCGAAGAGTCAGAGGATCAGAGGCAGAGCGGAGGGTACGTGAGGGAACATAGATCTCAAGTAGGCTTGACAGGTAATCGGGGGCTGCGTTATTGAGGCTTTTGTAGCACATGGTGTCTAGTTTGTACTGTATGCGCTTTGATACAGGGAGCCAGTGAAGTTGTGCCAGGAGAGGAGATATGTGGTCAGCTTTTTTCTTTTTGAGTACAAGGCGTGCAGCATTGTTTTGAATGCGCTGTAGGATGTGAATGGTGGAGGCAGGAAGACCAGACAGGAGTGAATTGCAATAGTCAATGCGAGACATTATGAAGGAGAGAACGAGTTTTGCAGTTGTTTCGACAGAGAGATACTTCCTGATCAGCTTTATACGATGGAGATGATAGTAGCAGGATCTGGCAGTTTGAGAAACAAAGTTGTTCATGGAGAGGGTAGAGTCAATGCAGACACCAAGGTTTTTAGCTGAATCAGAAATTGGGACTGATGTGTTACATAATGGGAGAGAAAGAGGAGGCAGCTGAGAAAGTTTCTGACGGGTGCCAATGAGGATAGCTTCTGTTTTGTCGTCATGAAGCTGAAGTCTATTGTGTGTCATCCAGTTCTTAATGTCCGAGTAACACTCAGTGGTGCGAGTCAACAGGCGCTGTATATTATCAGGTGAGTCACTGTCTTGAAGTTGGGTGTCATCAGCATAGAAGTGGTGTTTTATAGAATGGGAGTTGGTGATGGTGGACAGGGGGGAGGTGTAAAGAGTGAAAAGAACAGGGCCAAGGACAGATCCTTGTGGAACACCACAGGTCAGGTAATATACATATATACAC
>JAPXFY010000028.1:23960903-23970903 GCA_030674185.1 Monoplex corrugatus
GCAACCACACACTAGTCACTAGCAGTCTTGCTATCTTCCAATAAGATAAATATATATATTTATACACCTTACATAAGTTAAATAAGTATATATGGGAGAAAGAGTACAAAGCTAGACATAAGTGACAGTGAAACAAGCAATGTGTACATTATACGATTTCTTTTTCCAGTCTCCTTTTTTTATATATATATATATAAAAAAAGCAAAACAAAAAAACGGAGATTGGTATCAACTGGGGAGAGGTGTGTGTCTGTGTTTTGTCTAGGAATCTGTTCCAGGGTGGAGCTTTACCAAATCTGAGTCAAGGATGAAAACCATTGAAGAGTCACACACGTATAAGTTTGGTGGACAAAATGTAAAGATGAAGGTCATATACACAAAAAAACACACACACACACCACACACACACACACACAACACACACACACAACACACACACACACACACACACACACACACACACCACACACACACACACACAAAACCACACACACACACACACACACACAATGAAAGAAAATAATCCAGAAATAGTAAAATGAAAATTTTTTCAGTTTTGAGAAAGGTGGGTGAACAGCACTAAGGAACTTCTAACAAATGCTTTCAATGTTGTGACAGTCTACAACTGTTGTCCTCACTTCATTCTCAAGTTTTATTTCATCCTATATTTCTTCAAGGTCACAAAGACCTGGAGTATTACAAAATCTGGATTTTCTGGAGGAAAGCAAAAACTTCATGCACTTATGGAGGATTGATAGAATGGCTTCACCCAACTTGATGTATCATTATTACTATTAAAACACATGGCAGTATATAAACATTAACACTTTTAGAATGGCTTGACCATACTGTTTTATTATCTTTACAACACCAGACTGCTGTGGTACCATACTGTTTTATTAACTAAAAAACACTGAGGTTTGTTATTCCATGAAGATTACGACAGTGGCTTGACTGTCTAGTCTTATCACGAATATCAATAAAACATATTTTCCTTCTTATTATTATCGTCATCATCATCATCATCATCATCATCATTAAAACAGATCAAGAGATATTAGCATTCAGATTTGTTATGGTGGTTTGACCCTCTTGTTTTATTATTATCATCATTATCATCATCATCATAATCATCATCATCAAAATAATGAAGCACATTTTCATTATCATTATCATTATTAAAAAACATCAAGAGATATTAGAATTCAGATTTAATGCCTTGGCTTGACCATCTCGTTTTATTACTTACTAATATTTTTATCATAAAACACATTTTTATCATTGTCAATAAACAGGATTCGTTACTATCATCATCATCATTGTCATTATAAGGATGTTAGCATTCATATAAATTTATTACTGTTGATTAGCATTCAGATTTGTTACTGTGGATTCACAGTCTTGCTATATCATTAAGAAACGCAATGTTACTATTATTATTATTATTTCGAAACACATTGTTGTTGTTTTTGTTATTATTATCATTATTTTTTCATTATTGTTATTAATATCATCATCTTCATATCATTATCATGATTATCACTATTATCAAAATAAGAGTTCATCAAGAGATACTAGCATCTAACAGAATTTCTGCAACAGCTTCATCACGTGCAAACCAATGATTCTTTGTGATGAGAAAATATGAACTTCATGCCACAGGTATTGAGAGAACACTTACACCAGCCATCAAACTTTTTCAAACACAAAGAAACACCACATGGTCCATACCCATGGGAAGAGAAATAGCTCTTAGTTTTGGTGGTGTGCTTATTCAAATGTGAAGCAATGCAGGTGGTTTACTGGGACAGACCAACACTAGGTGTCAGCGACAAGGGAGTTCGTCAGCTGCACTCGCTAACAAGCAGATTCCGTAATGCAGTCGTGGGGTTAAAAATAAAACACACTTTTTATTTATTATTACCATGAAAACACATGAAGAGATGAAAGGATGATGTTAGCATGAAGACTGCTACAATGGCTTAACCATCTTGTTTCAATATATTCCTGTTATTAAAACACACTGAAGGATGTTCCATACAAATGTTGGCCCAGAACAGACAGGACTAAAGCATCTTCATTGCTGCCCTAAATGACAATGGGGAAGTAACTAAGTAACATTTTGTATTTTTTGTTTAAAGCCCAGCCAATTGCGTAGAGCCATATCAGGGCTACATACATTTCAACACGCACACAATACTTCAACAATGAAAAGTAAAAAGGAAATAAAACACACATACTGATTAATGCATTCGCGCACATAATCTAAGGTAAGGATATGCCCCCCGGCGTTGACCACTCCCCGTCCATTTCATCACACAGTGGATTTAAAAAAACATACCTGAATACAAATTTAAACATAACAAAGGACACTAAAGCATATATAAAATTAAAAACAGGCCCAATTACCTACAACTGCTTCCACATATCTCACTTCCTCAGAGCCCAAACTGCACCGAATACACACACCCAATCACCAATCCTACGAACAAGTATCATAGTATGTAAGACTTTATCAAACACGTACTGGTGAATGGACCAGCAAGGTAGAAAATGATAGGAAGAAATGACAGAAAGCAAAGGAGGAAGGAAAAAAAGAAAGGGAGTGACAGAAAAGAAGAAGTTTCTAGCACAGAATTTTCCAGAAGATGGGAATACTATTTACACTAAAAGAGCCCCCAGCATCCCCAATGGGGAGAGTAAGTAACATCAAGGGATGTTAGCATGATAAAGGTTGTTAGAATACCTATGGTCTGACCAGTTTGTTTTATGACAATTTTTAAAAAGCATCAATGATCAAATATGAAGCCTATTTCTTGACTCTGCCATCCAAAAATAATGTGTAAAATGATCACCTTCAACTAGTTCAAAGGATACTGTTTTAGATTTGTGTCCCTGTAACATTTCTGTCGTTTCACCAAGCTATCTCACTCTATGATCAGAGAAAGCCTGAGAAAACATGTGGTGTCACCAAACAGTGGACTTTCAAAGTGACAATTTTACGTTGACATGATCAAGGGATGGTTTGGACATGCATGTGCTGTTAATCATATTTTTATCGTCAATATGTCCTTAAGTATTAATTACAAGGATACACCATGCATCGACACACAGCCACAGACAGTGTACACATAGTCATCATTACACAGACACACACAGACTTCCAACAACAAAAAATAAAAACAACTAAGTCAATTCCAAGTGCTGAAAGTGTCTCAGTGTATGGATGATACCATTCTGTGATATGCATTGCACGGCAAATGTCACATTAATTTTATGGTCAATATGTCCATAAGTATTCACTACAAGGATACGCCATGCATCGACACACTGTCACAGACACATAATCATAACTACACAGACACACATTTCAAACAACAAAAAATAAAAACGACTAAGTCAATTCCAAGTCGCTGAAGGTGTCTCAGTGTAAGGATGATACCATTCTGTTATAATAATATGCATTGCACAGCAAATGTCATATTAACTGAGAGGGTTTAAAATGGCTGATGTCATGCCGAGATACTAGCAAGCCTGCGTGTAAACTTCCACGCTGGCAGATTAACCCAATTCATGAATCAAGAAAACTCAGCCTCAGGAGTAAGGCAATGAGTCAGACACTGTCACAGTCACAGTCACAGGTATGTTTCTTATCAAAACTACGGACTCACTAACTCAGCTGTATTTTCCTAAGTTATACCTGACTGACTGCTTCAACATGAGATTTATATAAAGTAAATTCCTGATACTATTTACTGATTCACTGAAGAAGAGATGAAGCACGTTCCCTAACTTGTTATCACTTGTCAAATCAACAGTACAATGGACGGCACTTGAAGATATCATTAAAAGTTATGGTATCATTGTCTGAGTCTGGACGACAGTAGAAGATATATCATCAAAAGTTATATCACTGTCCGAATCTGGACGACAGTAGAAGATATATCATAAAAGTTGTATCACTGTCTGAGTCTCTCACAGGCTCTCACACACACTCTCCCATCCCCCACATACATACATTCTCTCTCTCACCACACATACACGCTCACGTGCACACACACAGTGACACACACACACAGTGACACACACACACACACATACACACACACACACACACAAATGACACATCCCACAATATACTAGCGTCCAAAAAATCATATGGAAATCAACATATTGCACTCCACCCAGACCTTTGCAGTGATCTGGTACTCCTTTGAGAAAATGTTCAGTTCTGGATGAAATTCATGTTAGCAAATGATTTCAGATAACTTATAAGCAAGGTCTGCACAGTTTTTATTGAACACATACAGGTGAATGGACCAACAAGACAGAAAATAATACGAAGAAATGACAGAAAGCAAAGAACAAAGAGAGTGACAGAAAAGAGGAAATTTTTAACACAGATTGGAATTTCCTGAAGGTGGTGACACTATTTATTCTGAAAGAGCCCCAGCATCCCAACAGGGGGAGGGGGAATACACCAATGCAAGTGGGAGATGTGACATTCTGAGATCAAGTTCTCTTTTTAAAATTCAATACAAAAGTGTGTGTGTGTGTGTGGTGTGTGTGTGTGTGTGTGTGTGTGTGTGTGTGTGTGTGTGTGTGTGTGTGTGTGTGTGTGTGTGTGTGTGTGTGTGTGTGTGTCTGTGTGTGTGTGTCTGTGTGTGTGTGTCTGTGTGTGTGCATGCATACCTACCTGTGCGTACATGGATTGTAGCTGATAGTGAAATATTCCTTGAATACAACTATACCAGGTGAGCGCTTTGTCCATATCAATTTGCAGGTATGCTATGACTAAATAATGATCATCAAACCTTAAAATGTGTTTTTATTTTTGTGAGTTTTGGTTGCCTGATATGTGTGATCTCTTGTTAAGGAATCTCTGAGAGTCTTGAAAGTATGTTTATCTAATATTTGAGTTGACCACTTGCCGTGGTATAGTGGTTAGCACAACCGACTACCAACTGAAAGGTTTTGGGTATGAACCCCCATCAGTCCCTCCAGAAATCATTGCGGGATTTTTCGGCTCTAGCCGGCTCCTACCCGGCCAGTTGGGCGTATGGGCTCATTGGGAAGACTGGGACCACACAGTCGAGTCTCATCCACTCTACGGGTGTGTCATTGAAGGTGTTGCTCAAATCTTCTGAACAGCACCGCAGGTGTCTGTATCTTTGGGCCTGATTGACGCCACGATATATTATGATAGTGAGCCCTGTCATGCACTCTCAAGCCTAGATGGGACTCCACAGCATCGTGATTATCATCCTCATCGCCATCATCATCACACTGTAAAAACTGTTCTAGCTTCTGTGGCCATTAAGGTGGCATAGAAAATTGGGGGGGGGGGGGGGGGGTGAGCACAAAGGTAACCTCCCTGAAATCACACACACAGAGTCTCTCACACATACACACACACACACACAAACACACACACACCTCTCTCTCTCAATACTATACTCACCTTGTTTGAGTCTGCAGTCACAGTTTTGCTGTTCTGTTTATTGCCACTCCAATCCGGATAGCGACTCTTCTTCAGTGTGACCATGGACACCTGCCTCTGGCCCTTTGACCTTGACATCATCTTGACCTTTGCCTTGACCACCAGGGGCAGCAAGGTCATCGCCGCACCCTGTGTGTCTTGTGGAGAGGGGTGATGTGAGTGTACCGGAGGAGGGGAGTGGGAGGGGGTGGGAGGAAGATCTTCGTGCTCGAGCTGGAGCTGGAGCTGCGTGTGTTGGAGTTTTCTGCTGCTGGCACTGTCTTGGCATCAGCATTCTCGCTCCTGCATCAAGCAACAAGACATGAAGCTGGACTTTAGCATCCATTATGCTGACATAGGCTTCTACCTCTCTCTCAATATTACATTACAATGTTTATTCAACTTAGGTTTCACACAATTACAAGTTGAATAATGCACACAAACCTAAAAAGCATGAAGAATGCATATATTTCAGTCTGACAACAAACTTCCTTTTCTCCCACTGGACAGAGCAGCATGGAAGTTTCACTTTCAGTCTTTTTCTCCCAACTTTTGTATCTGGTGTTTCACTGTTTGTTTGTTTGTGATCTTACGCTTGACAAAGGTCAGTTGGCCAAAAATTTGCACCTGTCTTGTCTTGTATTAAATACACGTCCTTTCTTTAAAGTGTGTGTGTGTTTTTCTGGTTCTTGTTTGCTTGAAAGCGGGCAGTCACACTTGTTTTGGATCTCATATGATAAAAAGAAAAGGTCCCATAATCCTAAGCCTAAAGTCATATACTGTAGCACTAACACTGGTAGCAATGAGGTGGTAGAGATCTCAATTTTTTTGGGGGGGGGGGGGTGTGAGGGGGGCCAATCACTGTGAGGTCAGGCCCAATTCCTCTCCCTTACTCAAGTTACTGCTTTGCTCTTATAACCCTACAAAAGATCAGGTATCTATTCAGAAATGCATGGACTGGGGGACTGTCTTTTCGATAATCATGACCTCTAGCTTTACCTATACAAGCTATGGGATTTAGGCTCAAGACTATTCAGGTTCAATTTCAGCCAACAAAGGAAGAGATGGTCACTTGATGATGATCCTTATCTCAATGCAAGTTATTCTGGTGACGTCACAAGTAGTAGATCTAAGAAGTACAGACCTACCAAGCTCATGTTTCAATCCATTTCATGAAGTTAGGAGTAAAATCAAGTACAGACCTAGTTTATGTCTCAATCCATTAAACGAAGTTGGAAGCTTAAACCTTAGCTATGTTTCATTCCATTTAATGATGAAGTTAACGCACAGAAATGTAGACCTAGCTTATGTCCAAATCTATTTAATGAAATCAGAAGTACAATCTTTTTTGTTTCAGTCCATTTAAACTTAAGACACCAGAAGTATCCATGGACCTTGCTTTTATCTTAGTCCATTTAATCAGTTTAATTACTTAAAAGTTCAGCTCTTGCTTATGTCTCAATCCATTAACGAAACAGAAGTAGAAACCTAGCTTTTGTCTCAATCCATTTAAATAATTTAATGAAATTATAATCTGTACAGACCTTGCTTATATTATAATTTATATATATCTCGATTACTAACATAAACTGCCTCCAGAGCGGAGCATTTTCTAAAAGGAACCTACCAGATCACTCAAAGGTCTGGGTGGAGTGGAATGTGTTTATTTCCATACAATGTCTTGGATGCTAGTATATTGTGGGATGTGTCATGTGTGTGTGTGTGTGTGTGGTGTGTGTGTGTGTGTGTGTGTGTGTGTGTGTGTGTGTGTTGTGTGTGTGTGTGTGTGTGTGTGTGTGTGTGTGTGTGTGTGTGTGTGTGTGTGTGTGTGTGTGTGTATGTGTGTTTGTGTGGTGTGTGTGTGTTTGTGTCTGCATGCGCCTGAAATAAAATACAAAAATTATACAGTATATAATTTCTCACGTGCTTAATCGAAACACAAAAAGCAGCCCTAAGCACTTACACCAAAAAATCAGAATATAAATGTGTACACAGAGAGCAAAACACAAAGATTACAAAATGTATATTAGGTAACAAAGATTACAAAATGTATACATAAAAGTAACAATCATACATATTTATGTGCATATATATAATAATTAATAGCATTCACATGTGCATCATACATGTATATGCATATAATATATACATGGGTAAAGTAATAGTGCAGTTCAGCTCTCTCACGGATTTTGCATGGAGAGAAAAATGTAATCAGTTCTTATCACTCCCTAACCCCAAACCATCATACTTCGGATTTAATTTCTCCATTACCAAACTCCAGGATGGAGATAGCCTAGGCTAGGGTTAGCGGTAGGGTTAAGTTTGCATTAATGTTGTAAAAAGTAGTTAAGTCTGGCCGCAAAAGACTGAAGTCATGCTTCAACCAACACCAGGAAAACACTGCTCAGAATCCAACATCACTGTCAACAGGCAGTGACTGAAGTAAAATAAATTAACTACCTTGGCAGCATCTTTTCCAGAAATATTGTCATCAATGATGAGGTGAATGCCAGATTTGCCAAAACTAGTGCTGCCTTTGGCAGACTCCAGACAAATGTGTGAAACAGGCAGGCATCACCAAAGAGACTAAGACCAAGGTGTACCGGGCTGTGAAACATGGACAGTCTATCATGCCAGGAAGCTGAACCGCTTCGTCACCATCTGCCTCAGAAATCTTCTTGGAACAAAGTGACTTAACAAGATTCCAGACAATGAAGTCCTTGTTTGCACCAGCCTGCCCACCACCTACAACACCTTGATGCAGTCAAAACTGTGACGGGCAGGGCATGCAGTTTACAAGTCCAACCTCCGGTTTCTAAAAAACTGTTATTTGGCGACCATAGCAAATGTTTCCAGGGAGATCAGAAGAAGCACTTCAAAGATACTCTAAAAGTATCGCTGAAGGCCTTCAAAATCAGCCCTGATGCATGGGAGGAGACAGCTCTGGAAAAGAAAAGAGGTAAGTGGTGAGCGGTGTTCGCAAGTGCTAAAAAATCTTCAAAGCCAACAGAACCAGTACCGCTGAGGAACATAGAAGGCCAGGAAGAACAGAGCCAACAACCCACCATCTGCGGCAACCATTCCCTGTCCACACTGCGACTTTTCCAGGCGCTGATCAAACTGACCAGCCATCTCCATACCCACAACACCTGACCACCCTAATCCCTGGATGACTGGATAGTCTTCACTGATCTGACAGATGAACAATAAGCGATTCAAATTAAAATCCTGATACATTTAATTTGATCATCTGTACTCAACAGTTCAACGAATTGCATTTACAAGGTAGGACACACTACGTGCTAATTACTTATTGCCAATTACGTTACTTGCATGTAAAGTGCTCAACAACGATGGTTTTCCATTTCAGTCTGTTATAGGACAAAATCACTAGTAACCTAAGCATGTTTCAAGACCTTAAGAAGTTTTTTTTATTATATTGTTTGGCACTGGGTGTTCATGGATCTTCTCTTGTGTCTTCCTTCTGATGTCATATGAAAGTCAGTCCAAGTGATGTTATAGTTTCTTATACTGTTCTCTTTGGATAATGTGCCCAACCCATTTCCATTTCTTTTCATGACGACAATGCCCATTCTCTCTTGATTACACTGGACAAAAGGTTGTTGGTTCAAGATGGTGCTGGGCCAAAAGACTTGCATGATTCTGAAGGTTCACAGCTCATGGCAGGATAGTACTGCTGTAAGATGCCATGTCATGCACTATTTCATTTTCATTAACTGTCTCACTCTCAGCAGCCTGACATCCATATACACTAACAGAAAAGAGAGGAAGAGAGAGAGAGAGAGAGAGGGAGAGAGAGAGAGAGAGAGAGAGAGAGAGAGAGAGAGAGAGAGAGAGAGAGAGAGAGAGAGAGAGAGAGAGAGAGAGAATCTAACACCACAAATACCTGACAACAATATACGATTTTTGTGTAAAATTAGAATTACTGATACAGCTTTTATAAGAGCAAAAGGTTTTTGTGCATTGACTTAGTCAGTTAGTGTTAACTGTTAGGCCTAAAATTATTTACATTTTGATGATTCCAATTATTACGACCAAACATTCAACAATATTGTGTTAAATTTATCAACATTTGCTGACTCGGCTATTTCATGTTGAAGCTGAGATTGACACTGAGAGTGAGACTGAGAGGCAATTCAAGACAGGCAAAGGTTGAGAATCTATCTACTGTCAGTGTCAGTATTGGTACAATGGAAGAAAATGGGGGCTTATCTGTCAAGTAACGCTAGACCAAGCCTTACTTGCTGATCATCAGCAACTAGGCTTGATCTTGGGTTACTGATGTTCCAGACGGCATGCACTGTGACCGTAACCACCCTCACCCCACCCACCCCATAACAAATAAACAATACATTTCAATGGGCCAGGGCCGCGCCCCTTGCCTTGACCCCAATATCTTGCATAAGCGAGAGACCGAAAAGCGATTCACCGAGTTTCGCCTCAATGTTGCCCTTTCAAACAGTCTGGAAGACTGTCTACAACCGAAAGGGGTGCGCCAAC
>JAPXFY010000028.1:23978403-23983403 GCA_030674185.1 Monoplex corrugatus
CTCTGCAAGAGTGTGGTATTGTCACACTGCCACCTTCTGATCTTCCACTGGCTTTCTCTGACTATTTTTTCAACAAGATTGCTAACCTCAGGCTTTCTCTCGATTCCACGACGAACACTCATGCTACATTTCCTGAACCCCCTTTCTCTGGAATCCCCCTTACTTTCTTCCAACCCGTTTCTGAGGACTTTATTAAGAAAATCATCATGAAATCTGGCATTAAAACCTGTGAACTCGACCCATTGCCAGCTTCTTTTCTCACCCATTGTCTCGATACTCTTCTCCCTCACATCACCAATATCATTAACCATTCCCTCTCAACTGGCTCCTTTCCTTCTTCTTTCAAGTCAGCAATTGTAAGACCTCTTCTAAAAAAGACGACTCTTGACCCTGAGAATTTGAAAAACTATAGACCTGTGTCAAATCTTCCTTTTCTTTCCAAGGTCTTAGAGAAAGTTGTTCTTGACCAGCTGTTAAACCACCTTCATTCCAATAACCTTGTCTATTCCCTTCAGTCTGCTTACCGTTCTGGACATAGTACCGAAACTGCTCTTCTCAAAATCTGCAACGACTTATTGACTACTCTCGACTCTAACAACGTATCACTTTTGACTCTCTTGGACCTATCTGCTGCCTTTGACACTATTGACCACTCTATCCTTCTCTCCCGTCTACATCACTCTTTTGGGCTCCATGATACTGTCTTGAACTGGTTTCATTCTTACATCACCAATCGTCTGCAAGTAGTTTCTGTCAATGGTCTTTCTTCTAATCCTTCCTGTCTGACTTACGGAGTGCCACAAGGATCTGTTCTGGGCCCCCTACTTTTCATTCTCTACACCTACCCTGTCTCCTCTATTGTCCAAGAACACCTGCTTCAGCATCATTCTTTCTCGGATGACAATCAGCTGTATGTCTCTGGGCCTCTCCTGACCTTCCCATCATGATCCAGAAAACCCAATCTTGTGTAGCTGACCTGAAGGATTGGATGACTGATAACAAACTGAAATTAAATGAAGAGAAATCCGAATTGATCTTGATCACCCCACCCAAACTCCAAAATCACCCCTCTCTTCCAACCTCTGTCACACTTGTTGACTCATCTATCCCTCTCTCCCATTTTGCCCGTAACCTTGGTGTAACTCTTGATCAAACCCTGTCCTTCCACCAGCATGTGAGCAACGTCTGTCGGACTTGTTTTCTTGAACTCCGCCGAATTGCTTCTATCCGCCACCTCCTCTCAGAAGACACGACAAAGGCTCTTGTCTGTGCATTTGTTCTATCCCGTCTCGATTACTGTAATGCTCTTTTTTCTGGTTCCCCCTCTCATCTCATTAACAAACTTCAGAAAGTTCAAAATCATGCTGCCCGTCTCATCTTCCGCTCTTCAAAATTTAACCATGTTACGCCATTGCTCTGTTCTCTCCACTGGCTCCCTGTTCAGCAAAGAATATCCTACAAGATTGCCTGCCTCTGCTTCAAATCTATTGAGTCTTCCTGTCCTGAGTATCTCACCCATCTGTTACATCTCTACACGCCATCTCGAGCTTTGCGGTCCTCATCTGATACCCGTCTCTATAGTATCCCCATAGTCCGCACTAAAAGGTTTGGGCAGCGTTCCTTTTCCTATCAAGCTCCAACCATCTGGAATCAGTTACCTCGCTCTCTTAGATACTCACCCTCTCTGTCCACATTCAAACGCTCCCTCAAAACTCACCTGTTTCCCAAAACTGGTAATCTCTGCCCCCTTCCCCCCATGTAATGTAATGGTGACATTATAGTGTCTTAGTGTCAATGTGTCATTGTATTTGCATGTCATGCTGTGTGTGTGTTTGTGTGTGTGTGTGTGTGTTTGTGTGTGTGTGGGTGCTTCTGTGGGCGTGTGTGTGTGTGTGCTTGTGATTCTGGTTATATGTTTTGCCATTGTAAACGCCTAGGGCATTAATTTGATTAGGCGTACTAAATGTTCATAATAATAATAATAATAATAATGTTGAGATGTTATTAGTCTACATATAATCAGTTGTGTATATTTGCATGAATGTGTGCATTCTGATACATTACATGTTTGTGTGGTGTGTGTGTGTGTGTGTGTGTGTGTGTGTGTGTGTGTGTGTGTGTGTGTGTGTGTGTGCGTGCGCTCGTGCATGCGCATATGCGTGTGTGTGTTTGTGTGTGTGTGTTTGTGTGTGTGTGTGTGTGTGTGTGTGTGTGTGTGTGTGTGTGCGCGCGTGCGTGCATGCGCATATGTGTGTGTGTGTGTGTGTGTTATATCATTGCTTCTGTATGTATTACTCTGTCTTTTAACCCTTTGACTCCCGCACCCTGTCAACCAGCCCCACACTGTCAACCATGTTAGCAAAACAAAAATTAACCCTTTGATTCCCTCACCCTAACCACCAGCTTCCTGTGGTAAGCTGGTGGATAGGGTGAGGGAGTCATGGTTAAGTTTTCGCAGTTGGTGGATAGGGTGCGAGAGTCAAAGGGTTAAGTATGTAATGTGCAGAAAGTCCAAAGGAGTTAAGAAAATAGCGCCACACAAGAATGGTTTATCAATTATGAAGAAAATGTTTGCATAAGTACCAAACGTACAATAATGTAGTCATAACGGCTTACACAGCTTAAATGCAGCTTAGAACCACACTAAAGATTGCCCCATGAACATGCATAACCATGTTTAGCATAACATCTTGTCAGGAAGGTGTCAATTTGAATTGAACCAGTTTTCACGGGTCATGTGTATGACTAAGTACACTGATTTATGTTCGCATATACCGGGAGACAAAGCTTGTGCTCTTCAGCCAGACGAGAGGACTTGAATAGTAATGTTTTAGATGTGTAATGTTGTAGTTCTAGTGGAGTGTGTCTACCACTCATTCTGTCTTGCACCTCTTTAGCCTTCCTCGGACTCTGAAACCCAAACATCTAGTGGTGTAAGCTTGAAGTGTGCTGGCTGGCAGACTATTGTGTGATTGTGATGGCTGACTGGTGTTGTTCCAGCCATCATTTGGATCTCTTTATTTCTAATCATGTCTCTTTTTGGGTCTTGCCTGTTGCTTTTCTGACATATATATGTAGGACATCTAGGAATCACTATGAATTTGCCCAACTTTTTGAAATGGAGGAACCAGAAGATCAGCGACCAATGGATGAGAGCTGAAGGAGTGTACATTCCGAAGGAGCAGAACTCCAGCAGCATCAATCAGTTCAGGCCAATATCACTTCTGAACGTCGAGGGGAAAATCTTCTTCTCTGTTATGGCAGCAAGATTGACAAAATACCTGACTGAAAACAAGTATCTGGATATGTCAGTCCAAAAGGGAGGCATACCAGGAATGCCTGGATGCTTGGAACATGCCACGTTGATTTGGGATGCCATCCAAAAAGCAAGAACAGAGAAGAGAGACATTGACGTAGTTTGGCTTGATCTGGCGAATGCATATGGATCAGTTCCACACGATATGATCCAGCTGGCTCTTGAAATGTATCACATCCCAGAAAACATCCGAACAATGCTGAGGAAGTATTTCCAAGGGTTCTCAATGCGGTTCTCTACCAAAGAATACACCACGGACTGGATAGACCTAGAGGTGGGCATTGCAATGGGCTGTGCAATCTCTCCCATACTGTTCGTGTTGGCAATGGAAGTCATCTTGAAAGCTGCAATGAAGAGTTCAGGTCCAGTGAATCTGGGAGATGGATACCAGATGCCTCCTCTGAAAGCTTTCATGGATGACACAACAGTCTTGTCCACGGATGAGGAAGAGACACACCAAATCTTAAAGCAGCTGGATGAGCTGGTGGCCTCTTCAAGAATGAGGTTCAAACCTAAGAAATCCGAAGTCTCTCACTGCGAAAAGGAAAAGTGGCAGATTCAGTCAAATTCATGGTAGCCAACCAAGCCATCCCCACTGTCACAGAAGAGCCAGTAAAAAGTCTCGGAAGATGGTATGATGACTCCCTGAAAGACACACAAAGGGGATGTGAAACCAAGCAAACAGCAGAAGAAGGCCTGAAGAAAATAGATAACTGCGGACTGCCAGGCAAATACAAAGTCTGGTGTCTACAGTTCATGCTGATACCAAAGCTGCTGTGGCCACTGCTAATCTATGACATTTGCACCAGCACAGTCGAAGCAATGGAAGCCAAAATCAACAAATACACAAGAAAATGGCTCGGTGTCCCACCTGGTCTCACTGATGTTGCATTCTACTGTCGTCAAGCAATGCTGAAGCTACCTCTGAAATCCATAGTGGAGGAATACAAAGTTGGAAAAGCAAGACTGTTGAGCATGCTGGAGGAATCGGAGGACAATATCGTGAGAGCAGTTCATCCAAAGCTGAGAACTGGCAGAAAGTGGAAAGTCCAAGAGGCTGTAAACAATGCCAAGAGAAACCTCAGCATCAAAGAAATAATTGGACACACGCAAACCAACAGACAGGGACTGGGAGCAACAAAAATGCAGTGGTGGTCCAAAGCCAAAGGGAAGGAAAAAAGAGACATGATCATACAGGAGTTGAAGGAAGAAGAAGATGTCAAAAGAGTGCAGAAGGCAGTCCAGCAAGGTCAACAGGGGCAATGGACAACATGGGACAGTGCACTCCAAAGAAGTCTCAGCTGGAACGATATGTGGCACATGGCTCCTCTAAGGATAAGCTTCCTCCTCAGATCTGTATATGACCTGCTCCCCTCGAATGCAAACTTAGTGAAATGGGGGAAAGCAGACGACCCAGCATGTCCGCTCTGTCAGAAGAAACAAACAGTGGAACATGTCCTAAGCTCTTGCAAAGTAGCGCTAGCCCAAGGAAGGTATACATGGAGGCACAACCAAGTTCTGAAAGTGATCACAGATGTGGTTAGCGAAAAAACCATGACCCCAAACGCACCAATTGCTATGACAACGTTCTACAAAGCAGGAGGGAAACAGGTCTGGCCCGAAAGTGCTATGACAACCAGCAAATTGCCAAAGGGTCTTCTGGATGGAGCAGTCGACTGGGAGT
>JAPXFY010000028.1:23990903-24073403 GCA_030674185.1 Monoplex corrugatus
CTTTTCAATTTGAGTAATAATCGGGAGTGCCATACTTGGTCATATGCTTTAGTTATATCAAAAAATGTAGCTAAAACACATTGACGTCTGGCAGATTGTTGTTTGATATTAGTGGTTAGCTTTGTTAGGAGTTCCACTGGTGACCTGCCTTTTCTAAATCCTGCCTGATTCACTGGTAATATGTTATTCTTTTCACAGTAGTGCATCAGTCTCTTTAAAATTATTTTCTCCATTAGTTTACATACGTGCGATGTTATTGCAATTGGCCTATAGTTTTACAAGTCAATATTACATTTACCTACTTTTGGTACAGGAACCACTAATGATTGTTTCCAATAGTCAAGCAGTTTGCCGCTATTCCAGCATTTTTTAAACATATTATGTAGCAAGATTAAAAAAATTTTCTGGTAAATTTTTCAACATCTCATTGGAAATTGCATCAAATCCTACTGATGTCTTTTTATTTGGAATTGATTTAATAGCATCTATTAATTCTTGGAGCGTGATTGGTGTATTTACGTAGTGCGTATTATCTGGGGCAGGATCCTTGTATGCGTCGGTCTTTTCTTCCTGTACCCTATAATTTCTACTAGAGGCAGGAAGTCCTTCTACTCGACAGACCTCAGCAAACGTGTCTGAAAAAGCTTCTGCTTTCTCCTGTGAGCTAGGTAAAGGGTTGTATTCTAGCTTTACTGGAAATTGATGGCAACTTGATCCCATTTTTCATTGTCTTCAGTTTTCCCAAATCTTTTTAATATCTTTATGGTCACTTACTTCAATATGTACAAAAAGATGTCCAATATTGTTCTTTAGCTTGTTCTATGACTCTGTTACAGTTTATGTTCGCACTTTTTCATTGCCGTATGATTTTCAGGTGACCTATTAGCTATATATTGTTTGTATTTTTCTTTCTTTTCGTTGACTACCTTTTCACAATCTTTATTCCACCAGACTTTTCCATGATGTTTTCCTGTTTTTGACGCTTTAAGTTCTGGAATTGAAATTTTTGCAGCCTTAAGAGTGATTTACAGAAATGTGCGTACATATCGTTTTAAGGTCGTTGTTTCAGATAGATCTGTTTCTTGATTTCGTAGGAAAGCTTTAAAACCTGGCCCAATCTGCGTATTTATAGTTAAACTTGGGTAAACTACCTTGTGGTATTGCATCAAACTCAATGATAAGGTTAAGGGTAAGAAGTATGGGGATGTGATCTGATCCCAACAAGTCATCCTCTGTTTGCCATGTGGCATTTGGTGCTAGCGATGGTGAGATTAAGGTAAAGTCGATAGCTGTGGGTTGGTATATCAGGGACACGGATAACGTGTCCGTTGTTTAGTAAGTATAAATTGGAATCTATAATATTTTCAATCAACCTGTTGCTAGTTATGTTTTTACAATTCTTGTCCCAAAATGGGGCATGTGCATTAAAATCACCACCAACTATCCACTTGTCACGTTGGTCATGAAAATGTTTCAGCCACTCAGTATTCACAGAATCGGGACCTCTTTGGTAGATAAACAGAGGCCAGATTCAAAACTAATGATGAGGAACATTTTATAATGATTGCACATGAAGAAATAGATAAGGACGATTTTGGTACTGGCGATGATCTTTCACAATAGTTAAGTCCTTCACGAACATATATAGCTGTTTGTATTCGGCCACCGTCATTGATAGAGTCATGTACTGGTGGATAATAAAACCCCGATATTTTAGGTATATTGGTTTTGGTGATATTCAGTGATTGTAGAAGCAAGACTTGGATGTTTCTAGAAGATAGATAGTTACTTAAATAGGAAATGTTTTTAACAATGGAACGTGTGTTCCACTGAACAATATTGATGTCACTGACTACACACTTTTTCATGATGAACGGTTGAATAAGCTTGGTGTAGTATCCTACATTTAGATGATTAGATAATCAGTTAATTTAACGTTCAAGTAAAATTTATCATAAGTAAGCAAACAAGTATATAAGTAAGTAAAACAATAGAGTTGAGTACTGAACAGAGAGGAACTGAATCTGAGCTGAATCTAAAATGACCAGGGAGGGAAGAAAAACTGAGGGTGAAAGCCTGGTCTTGATTGATGACGTTGATGGGTTGATCTCCTCCTCGGTTTTTCCCAGAAAAGCTGATGGACATGCTTCCCTATATTTCTGGCCAGAACGCTTGCCCATCTGGTGGTCGGATGTACGTCGTCCTGGCTGACTTGGGTGTAGCGGCTTGTTTGCAGGTTATCGTGGCTGATGTAGTTGACATTTGCTGCGTTGAGGAGTCTCTCTTTGGTTAGGACATTAAGCAGCTCCCTTTTCACGTTTAGGTGCTTGTTTCTCACAGGAGCGACCTGACTTAACACTACCTTGGCTTTTGGAAATTGGGTGTTAACAGATTTTACACAGACGTCTAGATTTGTACTACATTATTTTGGCTCCTTTGATTTTATATCTGTTATCCCCACGTGTAAAACAACGCAGTCAGGTTCAGGTGTCAGCTCTTCTTTAGATTTTTCAATAGCTCTCTTACACTCTTCGATAGTACGTATCTTCCTCGTGGCCACCTGGAAACCGTAGGACGAACCTAATCTTTTTCCATCCAACTTTATTTACAACGGAGTCATGAATGATGAGGACTCGTGGGAGAACATTGGACTTAGATCTAGGATGTGTAGAAACAGCAGTTTTGACGTCACGTTTAGTTTTGGTAGAGACGTCAGATTGGTGCTTGACATTTATCTGTCCAAGATCAGTGTTTGTACGATATGTTGTTTTGGGTGGTTGAGCGGCGCATTCCGCATAGGATGAAAATTTGTCCATCGGTGATGTGGTAGTAGGCCTATAATCACCGTGGACTGCGGAGTCAGTCTGGCACGCTGTGGAGGTTGTGAGTATTGTGCACTTTTTGATTTCGCGCAGCTCTTGTAATGCGTTGTTGTTTTCGAGCAGAAGTTTTCTATCAGACTGAAGCATGTCTGTAAGGCTGCTGATTTGGATATATAGACATTTGATAGATTGTGTTTTTAAGAATGTCTATTTGCCTTACCGCCTCTTGACAGTGACAGCCACAAGATGTTACTGACGGTTGTGGAACTGGTGGCTGATTCGTGGACGGAAAACCTGTCTGAGCGGAGCTAGATCTAGTGTTATTTGAATGATTGTCGTCATATAGGGTGTTGAAAGATGATGGTGACTCTGTTTTGGTGTTGTCTTTCTTGGTAACGGTGTTCTTCGTTTTCTCTTTGGTGAGGCTACGTTTCGAACGGTCATTTTCAGCCCAGTTCATTCCTCTCTGATGTTGTTCAGTTATAAAGCCGCCATCTTGGCGTGTGTGTCGTGTATGCATGTGATGATGATGTGTGTCACTGTGTGTGTTTGTGTGCTTGTATATGTGTGTGTTATGGGGGACCCGATAAACTGAATCAGTTAGACTTCAAAACTATAAGTGATAGCAAGACTTCCTGTGTGTGTGTGTGATGTGTGTGTGTGTCTTGGCAAAAAAACTTCCCATTTCTACAATAGCCTTTAGTTCAGTCATTCTTGCTTTGCCACAGTCATAACATGAAATCCAAAACAAGCGCGACTGCCCGCGCTCAAGCAAACAGGAACCAGAAAAACACGAAAATAGAATCAGAACGCGTATTCAATACAAGACTAGATCTAGACAGGCGCAAATTTTCGGCCAACTGGCCTTTGTCAAGCGTGAATGTAAGATCACAAACAAACACCAAATACAAAATTAGGAGAAAAAGACTGAAACTTCCCTGCTGCCTCGTCCAGTGGGAGAAGAGGACTAAATGAAATCGCCATGTGTTTGTGGACAAATCAATTCCCCTTTCCAGCAGAATTCTGTGTAAGCCTTTTCAGCTCCAACAAGATTACATTCCATGATAATGCCAGTTCTTTTATTCCTCCCCCCCCCCCCCCCTTATGTGCCTGTTGGCTGGCACTGTACAAAGATTTGATACATCCAAGTGTACAGGGAACAGGCAGACTGGTGGCATATGTAAAACACAATGATGGCTGGCACTGTACAAAAATTTGATACATCCAACAAGTCGCCGTGGTGTAGTGGTTAACGCAACGGACTACTGACTGGAAGGTTGTGGGTTCGAATCCCACCAGTACCTTCAAAACTCATCGTGGGCTATGGACTCATTGGGAAGACTGGGACCACACAATCGAGTCTTCATCCACTTGACGGATGCATCATTGAGGGTGTTGCTGACCAGCACTGCAGGTGTCTGTATCTCTCGGGCCTGGTTGATATATTATGATAGTGAGCGTAGAGTACAGCCCTGTCACGCAGTCTCAATTCAGAATGGAACTCCATAGCATCATGATTCTCACCATCATCATCATCACATCATATCGCATTGTAAAAACTGTTCCAGCTTGTGTTTCATGATAAGGTGGCATAGAAAATGGGACTTTTAAAAAAAAGTTGAGCACAAAGGTAACCTCCCTAAGTGCAATGATCCTATATATATTTAACGCTCAGCAAATTAGAGCGAACCAATCAATTGTGAAAATTGGATGCTGTTCATGTTCTTGACAATTGCTGGGGAAACGCAGAGGAGGTCAAGATCATTCGTAACATCAGCCTTCAGAGTCAGGATTCTGCCTTGTCCACGTCGAAGGTTGACACTGTCGCTGAGGTTGGCAGACAATATGTCACCCAGGGGAGTGGGACACCTTGTCTGCATTCGAAGGCTGTGCTCTATCAGTCTCAGTCGGTGTCTTCGAAGCATCTTGCTCAAGTGTGAGAGCTTAGTCCGAGATAGAGCGCCTTGGTGGAGATTTTCTCTGGCCAGTAGATGCCGAGTGCCGAGCGGATCATACGCCGATGAGAAGAGTCAATCAACTTCAAGAGAGTTTGGTCAGAGGTATGGACTCGAGACCGTAGCATACGATGCTCTCTACTGCCGTCCTTGAAAAGTCTAATCTTGATTTGGTCATCGCGCCTAGCGCCTTCGAGCTGAAAATCGGCTTCAATTTGTTCATCGCTGCCCATGCTTTGGCGAATCGTTCGTCTACCACTGAAGTTGGAGACGAGGTGTCAATTCCGAGGTAACTGAACTGCTCGCATGTCTGAACCACCTCGCCGGACTGGAAAAAGATTCGACGGGGAATGGTGTCGTGGCCGAGGTGCATGACTTTCGTTTTGCGTGGTTGATTTTGAGACCAACAGCTGACGCATTCCTTTCGAGATTTTGAAGAACTCTCTCTGCAGTGTCGGCCGATTCGCAGGCCAGAGCAATATCGTCTGCGTGAGCCAAGGCGCTGATCTTTATTGCTGGATGTCGAGAGCTCCGTCTCTCTATCAGGGTGAAACCATCGTCGTCGTGCAACGTCTTTCGAAGGACGTGATCTAGAACAGTGATAAATAGATATGGAGACAACGTGTCACCTTGGAGGACACCAGATGTAGTGACGAAGAGGTCTGTGTTGCCGTGATTGGCAGTAATCCTAAAAAAATTAAAAAAATTCATATAAAAAAAATAAAAAAGGTTTGATACATCCAAGTGTACAGGGAACAGGCAGACTGGTGGCAAATCTAAAATATGCACAGACCAGCTGGTGTCCTCAACAATACCTTCAGCAGTGCTCTTACCATAGACATTTACAACGAAAGAGTCCAAAAGCAGAGATCGAAAATCAAATGGTTCACAAAACACAGAACAATATTTTTCTGAAAGGCAAGCAGAAATATGACAGTTATTCACCAAACACGTATCATCTTGATCCCTTATCTCTTGTCACGACTATCCATCATTGCCTTCACGCCCAGTAGAAAGATTCTCTCCAGTTACCCCCTCCCCACCCACCCCAGCCCAACCCAACCCCCAACCCCCCTCTTACTGGTCCACCTCCCACTGTTGGTAATGCCGATGACAATCATTGAATCAAAATACAAGAGCATCTCTACTATGTCCATCTGTTAGTTATAAAACAGGCAATCGTCCATGCAATCATTGCAATCAATTAACTAATCAAGAACAATTACTAAATTACTTTTAATTTTCCATGAGGTTATATACAACGAGTAATGCCGCTCGAGACTAATCATTGAATCAAAATAAAAAGAGCATACTTTTTGTCCATCGATATTAAAATTCATGTGTAATGCGTGTACATTTGAAATAAAATTACAGTGCGTGCGTCTAGTGTCTTGGTGTGTGTTTAAACAGGTTAGTGTGTGATTATTGTCGAAATACAGAGAGATGTTGTGTCGTCTGTTAGTTTATAGGTAGTGGCTGATTAATGTCATCTTGAATCAGAAAAACAAACACCAAAGGTGCATCGGGTTAAAAGTATAAAACAGGTAATGCTGATGACAATCATTGAATCAAAATACAAGAGCATCTCTATGTCCATCTGTTAGTTATAAAACAGGTAATGCCGATGACAATCATTGAATCAAAATACAAGAGCATCTCTATGTCCATCTGTTAGTTATAAAACAGGTAATGCTGATGACAATCATTGAATCAAAATACAAGAGCATCTCTATGTCCATCTGTTAGTTATAAAACAGGTAATGCCGATGACAATCATTGAATCAAAATACAAGAGCATCTCTATGTCCATCTGTTAGTTATAAAACAGGTAATGCCGATGACAATCATTGAATCAAAATACAAGAGCATCTCTATGTCCATCTGTTAGTTATAAAACAGGTAATGCTGATGACAATCATTGAATCAAAATACAAGAGCATCTCTATGTCCATCTGTTAGTTATAAAACAGGCATCGTCCCACCGTCAAATTTCAATCAACATTTAACTAGAGTCTTTTAATTGTGAATCATGTTGCAACAAGCATAGCTTTTTTTCTCGATATTAACAATTGTTCTAATTGTTTGTGGTGTTACATTGTAGTAAATGAATGTGTCTGTGCATGAATGCAAACATTGTTAGTGCGCACGCACGCGCGCGCGCGTGTGTGCGTGCGTGCGTGCGTGCGTGTGTGTGTGTGTGTGTGTGTGTGTGTAAACAGTTGTTAGTGTGTGTGTATGTGCGTGAGAGAGAGAGAGAGAGAGTGTGTGTGTGTGTGTGTACGTGTGTGTGTGTGGTGGTGGTCTTTGATTTAATGTCTATTCACTAAAGTGATTTTAGAAAAAACAAAACAAAACAAAAAAGGGCCAGGGACAGGGGAGTAATGGAGAGGGTATATGAATAGAGTCAATTTTGATCTTTAGAAAAGATGATCCAGAAAACAACTGTTTCGAGGAGGGGAAGGTGAAACTAACTAATAACGTTACCATAATTAGCGATTTAAACAAACAAACTGACAAAACAAAATTTATAAACGTATAGACTAAATGAAAGGAAATGAAACTTAAAAATTGGCTAACCATAACACTGAACAAGTGAAATAACATTTTGAAGATAATTCATATATTAATGACGAGAGGCAAATATGTCAGAAACTGTCTTCGTAGATAGTATAGGAGCGTGTCGTTTTACCCTGACGCAAGAAAGAATATGACTATGTTATCTTTTTTCCCACACAGACACACTATATTCCTGGTGTATTTTGTTTTGAATGCATCAAGTTTCCATCTATACATAAGGGATTGGATACTTCTGCTGGCAGGAAACTGCTTAGGGATATTGCTAACTTCAAAGTTCATGTGACATATATCATACTTTTTCTGGGTTTTTTTGGAACTGGTTCCAGACGTAGGTGTCCACTAAGGTGTAATACTCGTGCAACGAGAGAGAAAGCTGTATATTATATGAATCTGGAGAGCTTTTTGCCCCCTGTTTGGCAGCCCTGTCAACCTTATCATTATAATGAAAATAACTATGAGAAGGTATCCAGCAGAAAGTAATATCAGTGCCTCTTAAGGATAAACTATGAATCAAATGACTAATTTTCAGAATCATTTCAGACCTTGTTTGTAATTTTGATGAATCAAGAGCCTGAAGTACTGATTTTGAATCAACGCAAAAAAGTATCTGAAAAATTGTCCTAGGAAGACTTATCATAAAGTTTAAAGCCATTAATATTGCAAGGAGTTCAGCTGTAAAAAAAGATTTATCAAATCATATACAGAAAGATTTCTCAGTTTTGAGTGCAGGTATTAAAAACGCTGAGCCTGCTTTTCTTTCAATTATTGATCCATCAGTGTAAATTTTTAAGTGTTTGGAATAAAAATGTTCTATATGACATTTAACCTGACTTGCCAGTAAAGTTATATTATCTTTTTTTTTTATATTTGTGTGGTGTATGTCAAATCGAGCTCTTTGGAGTTCCCAATTGGGTACCGTACTAGATACAGGATCTACGACTAAATCAATTCCTGAGCCTTTCATGACGTCAGATGTGTATGTTGCAAGTGTGACTTGTGAAGATATTGATTTATCTATTTTGGAAAGTCGGTATCTGATCTCAGTTTAGTTTCTGTTTCTGAGATGTTTTCGACGGTTGTATTTCTTAACAAAATTTTAGCAGAAGCGACTTTCCTTTGCTCATCAAGTGGCAACAGTTTGATTTCATTATATGTGCGAAGACAGGAAGCATGCATGGGAAGACCCAGCGCAAGTTTGAAACTTTTACAATCTATGCTCTGCAGTTTTTTTTTTAGTGTTTCGGTGCACTGAAGAAGATTTCTTGGGCATAGGTTAATTTAGATCTAATAAACGATTTACAAAGATGAACAAGTGTAGATGAATCTTGACCCCATGTCTGTTTGCGAACTATTTTCAAGAAATTGAAACTTTTTGAGCTTTTGTTGATAGGTATTCAATATGCTGATCCCAAGATAATTTGTTTTAAGGAAAACTCGTAAGAATTTAATCGACTCATTATACTGAAGAAGAGTATCTCCAAGTTTGACAGTGGGAATATTTGCTGGGTTAGCTCCACTATTAAACAAAACTATTTTTGTTTTTTCCAGGGATAGATGCAGTCCATTTTCTACCATATATCGTGCTATTTTATCAAGCTCTAATTGATAACATTTATGCATATAATTAATACAGCGCTAAGGAGTTTTCCTTTTCATATTTACCTGCATCCACATGCATAAATCGTCAGCATATTCAGCTAAAACTACATGCTTAGATATTTTATTGGGTAAATCTTGCATTAATATCACGAAAAGATGGGGAGCTATAACAGATCTCTGAGGGATACCCATTTGTAGAAATCTTTTTGTGGAATATACATTTTCAATCCTCGTTTGAATTACTCTGTTTTCTAAGAAACATTCAACATAGTCAAAAATATGACCTGTCAGCCCTATACTTTTAATTTAAGTAACAATCGGGAGTGCCACACTTGATCGTATGCTTTAGTTATATCAAAAAATATAGCTTAGCTAAAACACATTGACGTCTTGCAAATTGTTGTTTAATGTTAGTGGTTAGCTTTGTTAGGATTTCGGCTGGTGACCTGCCTTTTCGAAATCCTGCCTGATTCACTGGTATTATTTTATTCTTTTCACAATAGTGCATCAATCTCTTTAAAATTATTTTCTCCATTAATTTACATGCGTGTGATGTTAAAGCAATTGGCCTGTAGTTTTTCAAATCGGTATTACATTTACCTGGTTTTAATACAGGAACCACTATTGTTTGCTTCCAAAAGTTAGGCATTTTCCCACCGTTCCAGCATTTTTCAAATATGTTATGTAGCAAGATAAGAAAATTTTCTGGTAAATTTTTCAGCATCTCATTTGAAATGGCATCAAGTCCTACTGATGCCTTTTTACTTGGAATTGACTGAATCAGTGAATGGCATCTTTTAATTCTTGGAGTGTGATTGAAGCATTTATGTAGTGAGTATTGTCAGAGGCAGGATCCTTATATACATCTTTCTTTTCTTCTCGTTCCCTATAGTCTCTACTAGAGACAGGAAGTACTTCTACACGACAGGTCTCAGCAAACACGTCTGCAAAAGCTTCTGCTTTTTCCAGTGAACTAGGAAAAGGGTTGTTTTCTAGCTTTACTGGAATTGATGGCAACTTGATCCTGTGTTTCATTAATTTTAGTTTTTCCCAAATCTTTTGCATATCTTTGTGGTCATTTACTTCACATTTACAAAAAGATGTCCAGTATTGTTCTTTGGCTTGTTCTATGATTCTGTTACTCTTTATGTTGGCATTTTTCATCGCTGTATGATTTTCAGGTGACCTGTGTGCTAAATAGATTTTGTATTTATCTTTCTTTTCGTTCACTGCCTTTTGACAATCCTTATTCCACCAGACATGTCCATGATGTTTTCCAATTTTTGACACTGTAAGTTTTGGAATTGAAATGTTTGCAGCCCTTAAGAGAGAGTTACAAAAAAATTGCGTACAACGGTACATGTCGTTTATGCTCATTGTTTCAGATAGATCTGTTCTTGTCTTTTCAAGGATCGCTTTAAAACTGGCCCAGTCTGCGTCTTTATAATTAAACTTGGGTAAACTATCTTGTGGTATGGTGTCTATTTCAGCAGTATGGTTAAGGGCAAGACGTATGGGGATGTGATCTGATCCCAACAAGTCATCCTCTGTTTGCCATGTGGCATTTGGTGCTAGTGATTGTGAGATTAAAGTGAGGTCGATAGCTGTGGGTCTGTGGGTTGGTCTATCAGGGATCCGGGTAACATGTCCGTTATCAAGTAAATATAAATTGGAATCTACAATATTATTAATTAACCTGTTGCTTGTTATGTTTGTACAATGCTTTTCCCAAAATGGGGCATGTGCATTAAAATCACCCCCAGTTATCCACTTGTCTTGATCTTTAAAATGTCAGCCATTCACAGTTCAGTGAATCTGGACCTCTTGGTAGATAAACAGAGGCCATATTCACGACTAACGACGAGGAAAACTTTATAATGATTGCACATGATGAAATAAATGCGGTAGATGTTGGAACTGGAGAAGTTCTTTCACAGTAGTTTAGTCCTTCTCGAATATATATAGCAGTCTGTATACGGCCACCGTCATTTACAGAGTCACATATTGGTGGATAATAAAAACCGGATATTTTAGGTAATTTAGTTTTGATGGTATTCAGCGACTGTAGAAGCATGACATGGATGTTATAAGAAGAGAGATAGTTACTCAAATATGAAATGTTTTTAACAATGGAACGTGTGTTCCATTGAAAAAGGTTGATTTTGCTAACTACACTTTTCTTCATGAGGAACGGATGAATAAATTTGGAGCAATATGCTACGTTTAGATAATTAGGAATTCGTTTAACTTTGAATCAAAAGGTACAATAGCATAAAACCGAAGTAAGCAAACAAGCAAATAAATAAGTAAAACAATATAGTTAAGTACTGAACGGAGAGGAACTGGATCTGGGCTGAATCTAAAATGACCAGGGAGGGAAGAAAAACGGAGAGTGAAAGTCGGGTGTTTGTTGATGGCGTTGTCGGGTTGATCTCCTCCTCGGTTTTTCCCAGAAAAGCTGATGGATTTGCCTCCCTAAGTTTCTGGCCAGAACGCTCGCCCCTCTGGTGGTTGGATGTATGTCGTCCTGCCTGATTTGAGTGTAGCTGTTAGTTTGAAGATTATCATTGTTGATATAGTCGACACTCACTGCTTTTAGAAGTTTCGCTTTTGTCAGGGCATTTAGGAGCTCTCTTTTCACATTTAGGTGTTTGTTTCTTACAGGAGCGACCTGAGTTAACAGTACCTTGGCTTTGGGAATTGGTGTTGATAGTTTTCACACAGACTTCTAGAGTTGTACTACATTCATTGGGCTCCTTTGTTTTTAGGTCTGAGATCCCAAAGTTGTATTACATTCATTGGGCTCCTTTGCTTTTAGATCTGAGATCCCAACATGCAAAACTATACAGTCAGGTTGAGGTGTCAGCTCTTCTTTAGATTTTTCAATGGCTGTCTTACAGTCCTCGATGGTACGGATCTTCCTCGTGGCCACCTGAAAACCGTAAGAAGAGCCCAGTCTCTTTCCATCCACTTTATTTAAGATGGAGTCGTGAATGATGAGGACCCCTGGGAGAACCGCGGATGCCTTATTGTCAGAAGGCCCGTTAGTCAGAAGGCCCACTAATCAGAAGGCCCGTTAGTCAGAAGGCCCACTAGTCAGAAGGCCCGTTAGTCAGAAGGCCCGTTAGTCAGAAAATCAGTTGGCATTCAGTTGCATGAATGTAGGGATTACCGCTGATAGGCCAAAAATGATGATCACAGAATTTCTATCTGACCTACAGTAACTGCCCTACGGTGTTATTGGTCAAATATTCATACAAATTGGATTTCCGTTTTTCATGTTTCCTACATTTTTAAGCCCTACATTCATGTAACTGAATGCCAACTGATTTTCTGACTTAATTAAATAAACACCAGCCCAAATGAATAACACATGTACATGTACTTATCTCAACATGGCCAGCAGAGAAAATGCACAGAAGTCTACAGACAAACCATGAGCAACAGCTACTTTATTAAAAAAAAAAAAGAAAAAAAAAGAACATGTTATGTGAGACCAAACATAATTACTGTAAATTGGCACACAATGTTCAATGGCAAAGCAACTGAAATTAATTACATATGCTTTTCTAGCTATGAACACACAAAAAAACGAGTCCTTTGGGATAAACACTATTATTGAAAATTTGGCAACAGTGCACATCGGCCTTTCAGTAGGCCTACTTGGTCCTGAGAACAATAAACACGATTACTTCATATTTGTCATACAAATGGCCAACAGCCTTCCAGTTCGTGATCCTAAGAACTTTGTGATAGACACGATTACTCAAAATGGGTTGTGCAGTGTGCAACGGCCTCCAGGGTTCTGTCGCCTACTTCATACTGCCTTTTCAGGAGTCGAATCCGTGATTCCAGTTGTCGCCACTTTCGCTTGCGGGGAGGACGCGGATCTCCTCTGTCTGCAGCATCGGCTTGAAGCTCCAGTTTGGCCTGTGAGTCCTTCTGATGGCGAAGAAATGTCCAGAGTGATGGATGTCTAACACCCACAGTCTGGTTCCATCCCGAATGGAAAGCTAGAAAAGACAAGTGTGAAAATAATTAATAACGCATGGCTGGACTGATAAACGTAACACAAGCTAAGTATTTGACACTAAAGTGTCAAAAGCGGCCCCACATGATATTTGCTATAACAACAAAACAGTTTGTTGTTGGAGATTTAAAAGTTTGGTATTTAATTTATTTCGGAGTACATTCTAATAAAAACAAGATGGGCAAGCCCATACTAAAATCTCCCTTTTGGTAACAGTATTTCACTTTTGGGAGCATTATTCATGTCCAGTGTATCAATCAGCCATGTGTTATTCATCGTTATTCTTCTTCTTCTTCTGCGTTTTCCCCGTACCTGGGAGGGATTTGCGTAGGTGACCGTTTTCTATTTCCCACCATTTAGGTAGTCACATTCCGTCTTCGGGGATGATGCATGCGTGGTACGAGTGTTGCTGTGGTCGGCACTCACCCGTCTAGGACATGAGCGTCAGGATCTTTTAAGTCCGTGCATGATGAAGTGCATGCGGCACAGACTAGACCTCGGTTTATACTCTCATCCGAAAGAGTAGGTTTCACGGCCCTGAGTCAAGCCCAGGAGTTAAGTTACCAGCTACGGTGCGCACCGGGACGGTCACCCATCCAAGCGCTGACCATGGTCGGCATTGCTTAACCGCCAAGTTGAGCACACGCGCTGTGTACCACTCGGCCACCGCTTCCCCCATCGTTATTCATTTCCAGTTTAAATACCACCTATGCCTGCAATATCATTTTCATGAAAATAATCATTCAAAATGAATATTTTCTAAAAATATGCTGTTCCAATTGAATGGAAGGCAAGTTGTTATACTTTCAAAACCCCACAGGAAATATATGATATAGCACAGAGAGAGAGAGAGAGAGAGTCGGCACGCCTTAATTTAACTCTTGAGTCTCATCAGATGAGCAATATACAGAGACTGTATGAGATGGACGTTAACAGCAGACCATGGTCTGCACTGTAGGCCGAGTCGTTCAAGGGACAGTATTATATCTGACTGAACTTCTGTATGCAAGGAATTTTGTAGACTATTAGGTGCTTAATAAATGTAATTTTTTGCTATCATTATAAATTTGTTGTAATAGTCTAAAGAATATGAATATCAGATGTAGTTCTTCCTTCATTTTCTTATTATTTTTCTTCTTTATATTTCATATGTTATGTTAATAAACTTAAAAATTGAATCATAGACAGGTATTTAAAAATAATAAAAAAGGACATAACTCTGTGTTGAACGAGATCGGAACGTCCAAGTTTGAAACGAGCTGTGAAATCGATTGTATCAGCCTTTGACTCGTTAAAACGGACCTATGATCCAAATTTGTTGAAAATTCGCCCATAAACAGCTGAGAAAAATTTGCTCACACAATTTGTTCACAGACAGACAGACACACACACACATGGCTCGGTCTGGTCAAAATCAATAAATATCCCTTTTTTTGTAAAAAAATGGAGATTTAACAAAACGATGTATTTTGCTGGTATTCAGAATCGGGAAGAAAGTAAATATATTCAATTAACGTTCATTAGGTGTTTTCCGCGGAAATGGTAAGTACCGGTAACATTAATTACATTTGGTGGAACGTTAAATGAGCTCACCTTCCACATAGTTGTTCGTGCGTGTGTCAGAGTTTCTGTTGTATACATTCCACATCAATGGAGGGAAGTTGCCATCAAAGTAGTTTCTTTCCAGATACAGGATGAAGTCTCCCAACTCTGGATACCGTCGAATGAGACGTTGTGTGCCACGAGAGGCACAGAACTGTTGGAAGTTTTGTCGCACAACGGCCACCGGTAAATAGCCCATGGAGAGAAACCTTCTGATACATTTTTTAAATCGTGCATGTCTCCGGTATGCCACAGACAGCCCTAACTCGTTCAAACGCCTCCACATGGACTGGCAGAAGTGGAAGTAACAGCAAGTAACCCTGGCTGTTGGCAGCTCAGTTTCCACAGCACTGATGAGTGACTGTTCAAAGTCACATATCACGGTGTTTGGCCTCCATCTATGACCAGACCTACGTCTGATCTCTCTCTTCAGGACCTGCAGCACTTCACGGTAATGACCAATTGTTTTCCCTGTCAAGAGGGCTGTCGCAAAAGGGAGAACCCTCTCCCTGTACTTTCCATGAATTGTGAAAAATTGCGTGTAAGGTGATGGACATGTTCGGAAGGTACCGTCTATGTACACATCATGACAGCGTTGAAGCCTCTGCATATTCTCGTCAGTGGCAAATACAAGCAACACCCCAGTCATTGTCCAAGTGTAACAGAAATCTCTCATGTAACCAAGTATTGGCCCATTCTCCCTCAATTCTCACATCAGCACATACCCGAGGTATTGGTGGAACAAGGGCACACCTGGCTCTTTGCATTAGGGTGCGCACACTATGGAACTCTGGAAGATGCTCTCTATCACCTCCTCCTTGCTGATGTCTTTCCCGGGCTACTGCTTCAAATACTGGTTTAATTGGTCTTGTTGCATCTTCACACACGGCTTCTTCCTGTCGATGCTTTGCCTGTCATTTAGCATTTTGTCCTCATCTTCGACATGTAAATGGTGAGATTCGTGAAGGACTTCTATGACTGGGGTTTCTTCGTTGACATCAAAATGGTTTGTTTTAAGACTTGCCCCACATGCTTTCCGCCAACAACGCCAGTAGATGGCATTTGCTGTTTCTTTGTTCTTGTGGTATTTAAACTCACTGTGAACTAATATCTTTCCACGTTTGCCATCAATTAAAGACGCCATGGCACATAGTCAAACTTCAGGGTACATGGATTATATATAGCCTTTTGGGCCGTATTCTAATTTGTGGCGAGTGGCCTGTGTGCCCTTTCCACCTTCCACATGAACAGAAAGCAAAAATGAAAGTGAAATGCGGAAGATGACAGTGAAAATAAAAGTGCAATTTCCCACAAGTGCGGGAGATGAAAGTGAAAGTGAAAGTGGAATTTCCCCCAAATGCAGAAGATGAAAGTGAAAGTGGAATTTCCCCAAAGTGCGGAAGATGAAAGTGAAAATGCGGAAGATTAAAGTGAAAATGAAAGTGGAATTTCCCCCCACCCCCCAATAAAAACCAACAACAACAAAAAATACTGATTTTCTAGTGGGCCTTCTGACTAATGGGCCTTCTGACTAGTGGGCCTTCTGACTAATGGGCCTTCTCACTAATGGGCCTTCTGACTAGTGGGCCTTCTGACTAATGGGCCTTCTGACAAAAAGGTAGCACATTAGATTTAGACTTTGATCTGGAATGTGCAGATGATACAGCGCTAGTTTTGACGTCACGTTTAGTTTTTTGTAGGAAGGTCTTTGTTTGATGTCATCTTTCTTTCCATTTTGTTTGCTTGTGCGAACTTCTACTTTGGGGGGTTAAGCTGCGCATTCCGCATAGCTGGAAAATTTGTCCATCGGTGACATGGTGGTAAAGTCACCGTGGACTGCGGAATCGGTCTGGCACGCAATTGTGGCCGTAAGTACCGTGCACTTTTTGACCTCGCGCAGCTCTTTCAACGTTGTGTTGTTTTCTAATAAAAGTTTTCTGTCTAAACTCTAATTGTAGCATGGTTGTGAGGCAGTATATTTGCTTAGACATTTCCTGAATGGTATGTTTTAAACTATTTCCCTTACCGCCTCTTGACAGCGGCAGCCACATGATGATATTGGTTGTAGCTGTGGGATGTTCGGCTGACTCCCGGATAGTGATAGTGTGTGTGTGTGTGTGTGTGTGTGTGTGTGAGTGAGTACGTGTGTGTGTGTGTGTGTGTGAGAGAGAGAGAAAGAGAGGAGAGAATGTGTGTGTTCGTGTGTGTGTGTGTGTGTGTGTGTGTGTGTGTGTGTGTGTGTGTGTGTATGTGTGTGTGTGTGCGCCTGTTGCAGGTTCAACAAGCCAGTTGTGTTTGATGTAGCACATTTCATGACAAGTTGTTATTGCGTAATCAGGCAGTTAACCCTTTGATTCCTTCACCCCATCCAACTGCAAAATTTAACCCTTTGATGTCCTCATCCTATGCACCAGCTTCCTGCGGGAAGCTGGCGGATAGGGTGAGGGAGTCAAAGGGTTAGATTTTTGCTTTGCTAGCATGATTGACAGTGCAGGATGCTGGTGGGAATCAAAGGGTTAATTAAATCAAAATTCAATTCCAACTCTATTAGCCTATTTTCTGTAGGCCTACATATTCATTGTGTCGGTTTTCCAGACATTTTTGGTAATTGGGTCGTAATGTACACTCTTTGTTGAATGTTTGTGTAACTGGTATTTTCTGTGTTCCTCTTTCAGTTGTTGAACAGTTTTCTGACTCAGTATGAATCAGAAACATATGTCTTGGCCCAACAAAGATGGGTTTTGCATTGATTACTTGAATATTAATCATGTAGCAGAAAAAAAATCAAATTTCCTTTTTTTTCTTCTCTGAGTGATGATGGTTGTGTAACAAACATTGGATTCTGATTTATTTTTTTCCACACTACAACACCATCTGCTTTGATTCCAGGGCACAGAGAGAAACAGGCCTGTTATTATGCTATCATCATTCAGTTACTTTACAGCGAATGTCAAATTCGGAAAGGTTTCATTCAAATTGACGACATGTAGATCAAAATTATCCCTGATAAGGCTCTGAGCAGTCTGCTGGGCTTTAAGCAACAATAACAATAACAGTAGATCAAACCCAGCCCTGAGATGGCTCTGTGCAGTCTACTGGGCTTTAAGCAACAATAACAACAACAGTAGATCAAACCCAGCCCTGATATGGCTCTGTGCAGTCTACTGGGCTTTAAGCAACAATAACAATAACAGTAGATCAAACCCAGCCCTGATATGGCTCTGAGCAGTCGGCTGGGCTTTAAGCAACAATAACAACAACAGTAGATCAAACCCAGCCCTGATATGGCTCTGAGCAGTCTACTGGGCTTCAAGCAACAATAACAACAACAATAGATCAAACCCAGCCCTGATATGGCTCTGAGCAGTCGGCTGGGCTTTAAGCAACAATAACAATAAAAGTAGATCAAAACCAGCCCTGATAAGGCTCTGAGCAGTCTACTGGGCTTTAAGCAACAATAACAGTAGATCAAACCCAGCCCTGATATGGCTCTGAGCAGTCGGCTGGGCTTTAAGCAACAATAACAGTAGATCAAACCCAGCCCTGATAAGGCTCTGAGCAGTCTACTGGGCTTTAAGCAACAATAACAGTAGATCAAACCCAGCCCTGATATGGCTCTGAGCAGTAGGCTGGGCTTTAAGCAACAATAACAATAACAGTAGACCAAAACACTGGTTTCATGTACAGAAATCCTGCTGAAAGAATAAAATTGGTATGATGACTTTGGTCAAATGGTGGGTATAGATATAGCCATACTTGAAGGTGGAGAGAAATTATCGTCCTAGGCTATTTTAATATTGACATGCTAAAGACCCTACACAGTTCAGACACCTGAAATGCTAAATTCAGGGCATCTCATTGACTGACTTACACATGTAACAGCTGTTTAAAAGAAGAAACAAATAACAAAAAATAACAAACAAAAAGAGAAAGCTACAACAACCCCCCCCCCCCCCTTTCTTTTTCTTTTTTTAAAAATATTTTTATTTTTTTTATTTTTTAGGTAATTTAGGCCGGTTTTTTATGTCAGTTTTTTAGTGTCCTTAGTTATGTTTAAATTTGTATTCAGGTATGTTTGTTTACCTCCCTCCCCCCCCCCCCCTTTTTCCCCTGGGGGCTCTTTCAGTATAAACAGTATCCCCACCTTCTGGAAATCCTGTGCTGGAAATTTCCTCTTTTCTGTCACTCTCTTTGCTTATGTCTTCCTCCTTTGCTTTCTGTCATTTCTTCCTGTCATTATCTGCCTTGCTGGTCCATTCACCTGTATGTGTTCAATAAAGTCTTACATACTTTTTCTTAGGATCGATAATTGGGTACATGTACTAAGTGCAGTTTTGGCTAGGTGGGTTAGATATGCGGAAGCAATTTTAGGTAATTTATGCCTGTTTTTGTATGTTTTGGTGTTGTTGGGTATGCTTAAATGTGTGGTCAGGTGTGTTTTTTAAATCCCCTGTGCAATAAATTGGAACAGTCAACGCCTGGGGCATGTCCTTAGATTATGTGCACGAATGCATTGATATCTGTACTTAATTTTCTTTTCTTTTTTTCCCCTGTTGAAGTTTTGCATATTTTGAAACGGTTATAGCCCTGAAATGGCTCTACGCAGTCAGCTGGGCTTTCAGCAACATTAACAATAACAACCCCCCCCCCCCCACCTTTGTGACGAATTGGATGGGGTGGTCATTGCCAAGGGCATGTCCTTAGATTATGTGTGTGAATGCATTGATACGCATACTTAATTTTCTTTTTCCATTTTTTTACCCAGTGAGGTATTGTGTACTTTTAAGATGGTTATAGTCCTGGTTATGGCTTTGTACTTTCAACTGGCCTTTAAACGACACTAACAATAACAACAATATTACTACTTAAATGAACAGCTTTCTCATAAACAAAACGAGACATTCACGTCAACTGGTTGTAATTCTCCTCAGAATAGATTTATTTAAATCCAGCTTTACATGCAGAAGTGGAACAAATAATCCAAACTATCCCTTTTCATAATGAAAACGTCCTTAAATTTTATAATTAATGAATAAAATTGACCAAGTATTATTTCCTCATCATGTACAATCATATCAAGTTGGTAAATCGTGTATATTTGTGTAAATAATTAATATCAATAGACTGATTTTTTAATGTTCTCTCTGTCTCTGTTTCTCTGTCTATCTGTTTGTCTGTCTGTCTGTCCGTCCGTGCCCCACTTTCCACCCCAACTCTCTCTCTCTCTCTTCTCACTTTCTCTCTCTCTCCTCTCTCTCTCTCTCTCTCTCTCTCTCTCTCGCTCTCTTATTCCCCTCTTCTTCTCTTAAAAGTTATGCTGATTATGCTGTGCGTGTGTGCATGGTATGTTCGTGTGTGTGTTTGTGTGTGCGTGTGCGCGCATATTGAGTGTGTGTGTGTGGTTTGTGTGGGGTGTGCTCTGTGTGTGTGTGTGTGTGTGTTGTGTGTGTGTGTTTGTGTGTTGTTGTGTGTGTGTGTGTGTGCGTGCGTGCGTGCGAGCGTGCATGTGTGTGTCTGTGTGGTCATTGCAGTTGGTCCCAATAGTTGACATTTTGTATTGTGTTCCATGTAATTGTTCCATTGAGCATTAAAAACTGACAAGTGAAAGTTCATTTTGGCATTATACTGTTCAATTTTGAATCTCAGACTTAGCATTCTTTGGAAAGCATGTACATTCGGAACACATTTGTCAACTTTGCATTTGCAGATAAATGATTTTGCAAGCATTATTAATATAAGATCAAATATTCTATCTGTTTTTACTTTTTGATCAACACCGAACAGCACTAAGTTTCGTGTGATTTTGATGTTGAAGGTGTTTTCGCTTTTTTTTATTTTTTATTAGTTTTTCCGTTTAAGTTCCAGCAATTACAGATCAGTAACAATTCCACAGAAAGTGTTCGACAGTCTCTTTCATTATTACTCCTGTACAATGTATCTCATATTGCTATACCCATTGTGTTTGATATTATTTTGGTGGTAATTGTGTTGTGTTCCATCAATCCATGTCTGTTGTTCCATGTCTTTGTGTTGTTTGGGAGGCTGGGTGCCTACATATGTGTGTGTGTGTGTGTGTGTGTGTGTGTGTGTGTGTGTGTGTGTGTGTGTGTGTGTGTGTGTGTGTGTGTGTTTTTGTGGATGAGTAAGCGATAAAGTGATTCTGTTCACATCAAAACTATAATTGATAATGTGTGTGTGTGTGTGCTCTGTGTGTGCTCTTGTTGCGTGTGTTCTATTGTGTGTGCGTGTGTGTATTGTGTGGTGTGTGGTGTGTGTGTGCTGTTGTAAGTTGTGTTTATGGTGTGTGTGTGTGTGTGAGTGTGTGTGTGTGCATGTTTGTACATGTATGTGTGTGTATGTGTGCCTTAAAACTGATAAGATCTAGAAAAGTCCACTTTCAAAGACCAATAAATAGATAGATTGATAAGATAGATGGATAGACACACAGATAGATAGATTGACAGACAGACAGACAGATAGATAGATAGATAGATAGATAAATGAATAAATGAATAATGAATAAATAAACAAATAAAGCCATGGAATAAAACACAAAGACTTAAAGCTGATAAAATCTAGAAAAATCCGCTTTCAAAATAAATAAAAGAATGAATGAATGAATAAACAAGCAAAAGAATAAAGCCGTGGCAATAAAGGACAAGGACTTAAAGCTGATGAAATCTAGAAAAGTCCGCTTTCAAAATAAATAATAAATGAATATATATATTATATATATATATATATATATATATATCATTATATAATAATATATATATGAATAAATGAAATGAACAATTGAACATAACATAAATAAATAAATAAAAAATCAAATGAATGAATAAGGAAATGAATAAATAAAAGATAAAAAGATGGGCAGATACTGAGATAGTGCACGATGCAGCAACAAGCTACCAGCGAGGAGAGCTGCCCGCATTTCACATGTCAAAGCCATTGTGATAATATAAGAAGAGGAGTGAGCCTGCAACAGCTGATCTTTTGAAAGCTGTTTCATTGTAATGCACTGCTGTTTATTTCAAGAGTAATGTTTCAGCAAGCTGCTGTAATGCCTTTGTCATTTGATATAAACGTAAATAGCATATGCTTTAGTACGATCTCTGTATTTGATTGTGCACCGTATATCTTGAAACTAATGAAAGCTCATGATATCCAAAACAAGTGCGACTGCCCGCGCCCAAGTTGTAGCATGCTACTATAATGAAGTATAAATGAAAATATAAATGAAATATGAATGAAAATGATCCAAAACAAGTGTTACCACCCATGTTCAAGCAAAGACGAAACAACAACAAAATAGAATCAGAACGCGTATTTAACTCTTTGGCTCCCGCACCCTATCCACCAACTGCAAAAACTTAATCTTTTGATTACCGCACCCTATCCACCAGCTTCCTGGGTAAGGGAGTCAAAGGGTTAAGGGTGTTTTTCTAGCATGGTTGACGATGCAGAATGCTGGTGGACAACAAAACAACAACAGCAAAATAGTATCAGAACTTGTATTTAGCCCTTTGGCTGAATTTATTTATTTATTTATTTATTTATTTGTTTGTTTGTTTGTTTGTTTATTCATCTAGTTATTTATTTATTCATTCATTTAGTGTTTTTTTTTCCATTTATTTATTTATTTATCATTCTGCATCGTCAACCATGCTAGAAAAACAGAAACTTAACCCTTTGACTCCATTACCCAGGAAGCTGGTGGATAGGGTGCGGTAACCAAAAGGTTAAGTTTTTGCAGTTGGTGGAAATAGCCAGCAAAATCGGCCAAGCCAAAACAGCATTCAAGAAGATGGAAAGCATTCTTACCAACAAATGCCTATCAATTAACATCAGGAAGAGACTTCTTGAATGTTATATAGAACCAATACTGTTATACGGTTGTGAGGTGTGGACAGTCAACAAGCAAAGCCAGAAGAAGATTGAGGCAGCCGAGATGTGATTTCTAAGAAGAATATTGAGAGTTCCATGGATAGCAAAGAAAACAAACGAGACAGTATTGATGGAGGCAGACACAAGAAGAATATTAGGAAAAGACAGGCAACATTTATAGGCCATTTTATGAGGAAAGGGGAATTGGAGCATCTGATCATAACAGGAAAGCTGGAGGGAAAGAGAGCACCAGGTAGACCCAGGGAGAAAATATTGGACGGACTTGTAGAGTGGCTGAAGAGAAAGAGGGTGGAAGAGGTGCTTGAGGCAACAAGGGATAGAAACAGATGGAAGGCATGATCCCCAACGCCATGCGGCAAGGCACCTGATGATAATGATAAGATAACAAATAACAGATAGTAAACAAACAAACACAAAAAGCAGTGGGGAGAAAAGCCCACCAAACTTCTTGTCTTGGCATTTGTTAAGCATAAACATAAGACGACAAATAACAGATAACAAACACAAAAGCAGTGGAAAAAGCCCACCAAACTTCCTTCTTGTCTTGGAATTATTCAGCATAAGCATAAGACGGCAAATAAACAGATAACAAACAACAAACACAAAAAAGCAATGGGAAAAGAAAACAACAACAACAACAAACTTGCTTCTTGTCTGGACAAGCAGGACAAAATGAATCATTTTCTTATTCGTTGTCTTACATATTAAACTTGACAAAGGCCAGTTGGCCAAAAAATGTGTGCCCTTCTTGTCTTGTTGTATTGAATGCACGTTTTGATTGTATTTTTTGTTTTTGTTTTTCTGATTCACAAATGTAAATAGCATATGTTTTAATACAATGTTTATATTTGATGGTGCTTCTGAAATCTTGTGATGTTTTAGTACATTGATGTACTGAAGATTTTGTCATTTTTCATTGTAATAACTGCGTTGTCCTGTGGTAAGCAGTGTATGAATACTGTTATATGAATGTAATAGTGAGCCATAATAAGTAGTATATGAATATTGTTATATGAGTATTATGATGAAGTGCGTTAAGCAATATATAAATATTGTTATATGAGGGTTATAATGAACTGTGTTAAGCAATACATGGATATTGTTATACGAGTGTTATGGTGAACTGTACTCAGAACTGTATTCAGCAGTGTATGAATATTGTTATATGAGTGTTGTAGTGAACTATATTTTGTCCTAAGTACTATTTAAATGTTGTATGAATGTTGTGGAGTTCTGTGTTATGGATGTTATAGAGTTCTGTGTTGATTAATATGTGTATATTGTTATGTGACTTTTGTGGTAAATTATCATCAGTGAGATGCGTTGTTTGAGAAGAGCTGTCAACAAGAGTAGACACAACATGATCAGAAGCATCAAGATCAGATAGATGATGGAAACAGCATCAGTCCATCGTCATATTCATCTTCAGAGAAGTCTGTTGTTTGGTCATCTGACCAGAATGTAGCCCCATCAGCTGACTCAACAAGCATGAAACAAAATGATGTCTGGATAGAAAGTGAGAGGCAGACCAAGAAAGACTCGGATCGATGGCGTGAGAAACACCTTGACGCCTGATGACTTTTCTTTACTTTAGACCTTCCAGCTTGCTGCTGATTGTCAGGTGTTTCTTCCTATGACACACATGATGCCACAAGCTGATAGATAAAAGAAGAAAAGGGAGAGTGTTGGGATGAGTTGTGTTGTACTATATTCAGCGATACTTAAGGTCAGTGGAGCATTAGTATGTGAAAATTGACACAAATTATGCATGAGTGCAATGGAAATACATTAAACGTCAAAGAAGTGCGTCATTGTATGTACCAAAACGCATTATTAGTGTTGCAACAATGACGCAGTTGTCTGAAAAACTGAGAAAGTGTAGATGTGTATGGTAAGAGGACTATTGGGTTTGCGTATTGCATACATAAGTAGTGTGTAAAAGTATATGCAACGAGAAATAATTTTGGGAAGTAACGAATATTAGACGAAGATAACAATGAGGGAGGTGGAGGTTGTTCATCTGGGAAGGACTGAAAGGATGGCAGCAACGGCGCCGAGGTTGCGTGTGTCGGCAGACTTCATAAGCTGGAAGTTGTGTGTCGAGCCAGAAGTTGTGTCAGTAATCCGGCAGACTTCACTAAGATGGGAAGTTTGTGGTCGGAGCCAGAGTTGTGTAGTAATCCGGCAGACTTCATAAGCTGGGAGTTTGTGCGCGGAGCCAGAGTCATGCTGGATCCACAGGTTTCAAGATGGAAGTTTGTGCGTGGAACGAGGTTGTGCAGTGATCGGCGACTCTCGATTGCGGCACTTTACTGCCACTCAACAAGACAGTGGCTACTTGGCTGATTGAAGTGTGGGCTGAATGGGTAATACTGCCAGACTTCAGTGGTCAAGGCTGTGCTCGTTTCTGTTGGAGCTACTGACGGTGCTAAGAGAATCACAAAGGACACTGTGGATTTGGATCTGCTACGTGCTGTCTCTAATGAGAGCATTCTCTGCAGGCTGCTTCCAAGAAGTGCTTTTAACTGTCGGAATTGTATCAAGAAGTGAACATATCTCTGTGGTTGAAAGAGTCATGTACTTGATATGACCAAAGAAGATTGGTAACACTAACAGACTGCTCAATTCAGTCTTATATAGTTACTGTGGTGTGGGACTGGGTAGTGAGCGATCTATTGTTTACTTGTTTGATTTTTCTTTATTGTGTGCTTTATGGGATCTTATATTTTTCTTGAGAGTAAAAGAAAAATAAATAAAAGAATGGAAAACATGTGATCGAGTTCTTGACTCCCCTTCTCATCACAATGAGCATGATACAGACCTTAGACCTAACACAGACTTGGCTTGTTTAGAGGTAGAGTCCACATCTTCTGATCTGACTGCATGGGTTTGTGCTTGACTGTGGGAAACTCAGTGACTATGTCACTATAGGCACCAATCTTCCCCCGTAGAGATGCCGGGGGCTCTTACAGTATGAAATAGTATCCCCACCTGATGAAAATTCTGTGCCAGAAATTTCCTCTTTTCTGTAACTCTTTTCGTTTCTTCTTTCATCCTTTGTTTACTGTCATCTCTTCCTGTCATTTTCTGTCTTCTGGTCCATTCACCTGTATGTGTTCTGTAAAGCCCTACATACTTTCTCTTGGGATTGATAATTGGGTACATGTATTGACTGCGTGTTTGGCTCTAAGGAAATGTGGAGGAGCGATTTCAGATAATATAGGCCATTTTTATTTATGCTTTTGTGTCCTTAGTTATGTTTACATTTGTATTCATGTTTGTTTGTTTTTAAAATCCTCTGGTGATAAGTTGGACAGAATGGTCAACGACAGAGGCATATCCTTAGATTATGTGTTCCTGTTCATTAATATGTGTACATCGTTTTCTTTTCCAGCATTTGTTTCCAACCAAATGTTGTATATGTTTTGAAATGATTATAGCTCTCCAAAACAAGTGTGACTACCGCGTGAAAAAAGAATAAAGAACGCATATTTAATACAAGACAAGACAGGTGCAAGTTTTCGGCCAACTGGCCTTTGTCAGGCGTAAGATCACAAACACACTAACACCAATCTGACGCTGGATGGAGCAGCAGGGAAGTTTCAGTCTTTCCCCCCTAATTTTTGTATCTGGTGTTTGTTTGTGATCTTACGCTTGACAAAGGCCAGTTGCCGAAAATTTGCGCCTGTCTTGTCTGGTTATAGCTCTGTTAGGGCTCTGTGCAGTTGGCTGGGCTTCAAACAGTAAGAATGAGAATGGGCTCCAATCTCCCCAGCTGTGAATGGGTACCAGACCCTGTTTAGAGTTGGGGAAGGTAAAACAACAAAGGAGTGGGGTGGGACCTGACGTGAAAGTAGAGAGGTCTCTGTTGCCTTGCTCCCATGTAATCTGTGTCAGGATTGTGGGACTCCCCTTCACTTTGACTTTTTATGTGAATGGTGTTGTTTGATTTTCAGTCACGCGTGAAGCTCAATGGTGCATGGACGTGGAAACTGACATAGCGTACGGCGACACGCCCCGACAAAAACTGGATGTCTATACACAGAAAAATTCTGCAGGCCACAAAGGTCCTTTCTCTATTCCTTCATTTGTGTATCACTGTTTAAACTTTTATCATTTCACTATACTGTTATTTCATGTAATCATTATACTTTTATTTCATGCAATCATTATACTGTTATTTCATGTAATCATTATACTGTTATTTCATGTAATCATTATGCTGTTATTCCATGTAATCATTTAAGTATTTCATCATCGTTATATTGTATTTTTACTGTTAAATTTGATTACTACTTAAATTTTTATCATTTCACTATGTTATTATTTCATGTAATCATTATTATTTCATTATTGTTATGTTGTGTATTTACTGTTAATTTGTTATTAATTTTGTTGTTTTTGCCATTCATACGTACTGAACATAATAATACAAGGAGCGGTATAGTAGGTATTATTTTAACCCAGTTATGTAGCAATTTCTAGGTTCATGTTCTTAATTACTTACCAAATTGATTTTTTTGAAAGGTGTGTGTGTGTGTGTGTGTGTGTGTGTGTGTGTGTGTGTGTGTGTGTGTGTGTGTTGTGTGTGTGTGTGTGTTGTGGTGTGTGTTTGCTTTTTTATCTGTACCATTTCCATCACCTGTGCTTTGTCAGGTGTTGTTTGTTTTTTCTTTGTTTCTTTGTTTTATCTGCACCATTTCCTACACCTGTCCTGTGTTGCTATCCCTACGTTGTGCAGTTTAGTTCTACAACACACCACAAAGTCTACTGAAAATAACGTTACTGTGAGACAAGGGCGTGGAGGCCCAACACTCCCAACACACCACAAAGTCTACTGAAAATGAAGTTACTGTGAGACTAGGGCATGGAGGCCCACAGAATCTGGGACTGTTTTTTTTCCACAATGCTATGCTGATGAATATGGTCAGGTCGGATAGATGTATCCGCTACTGGTAACCTGGAACCCAGTACTACCTGTCACAGGGTCGAATTGCTGGCGACTAAACCAGCAACCCCACCAGTCCTCTCAGGAGGATGGTGAGGAGGGTGGCTAGAAACCCTGGTGGAAATAAATTAGATCCATCAAAGGGCGCCAGCTCTGGAGAGCTACCCGCGGCCATCTAGCTAAGGGAGTAAACCCTGACAGTAAATCCGGTGTGGGGCCCCTAAGGCAGTTGGATGGCAAACTGTCACTTTCCGGCAGCTCCTGTGGCCGCGTTGGCACCAAAACGTAACAGCCCTGCTGTTCCTTTGGATCTGTCAGCGAGGTGGAGAGGGGGGACAAGTTGCATGGGCAACAGCCTGTCTTCCATATTACACTGTCCAGGCTTACATCCGTCCATTCATCCACAAACACTCTGCACCTACGACCTGGAGAGGACACTCCACCTCGCTACTAACACTAGTGTCGGCACAACACGGGAAGCAACAGATACCGGTGATAAGTCATTGCTCAACTTGTGGGTGAGCCATGAAGTATTAGGGCAAAATCTGTCACAGCAGGTCAGGTTAATTGAAACGCAACCACCAAACAAAAAGAAAAATTCAAATTCAAGAAACGGATCAGGAAAAGGATCAGCAGTGAAACTGGGCTGTTGGAATGTCCGAACAATGATGCCTGGGCTCTCCCAAGATCTGCAAGACATCAGCGACGCCAGAAAAACCGCCGTCATAAACAGCGAACTAAGAGAAGGCATCACTGTAGGAACATTGCCACATTTTGCAGGGGAAACACGGCTGGCTGACTCAGGAACACTAAAGGAAAGGGACTATACCTTCTTCTGGCAAGGAAAGAGTTCTGATGCCCCAAGAGAGCACGGAGTAGGCTTTGCAGTAAGGAACAGCCTGCTGAACATGATTGAACCAGGCAGCGGCGGTTCAGAACGACTCTTGACTCTCCGCCTCAACACCACCGAAGGCTATGTCACTCTCATCAGCGTTTATGCCCCAACTCTGTCCGCCTCTCCAGACACCAAGGATGAGTTCTACGAAAATCTTGCATCAACCATAAGGAACATCCCCAGGACAGAACAACTTGTTCTCCTGGGCGACTTCAACGCCAGAGTGGGTGCAGACAATGACTCATGGCCCTTCTGCCTCGGTTCCTTTGGAGTGGGGAAAATGAATGAGAATGGACAGCGACTGCTTGAGTTTTGCGCCTGCCATGAACTGTGCATCGCCAACTCCTTCTTCAAGACGAAGCCTCAGCGACAAAGTCTCCTGGAGGCTTCCCCGCTCAAAACATTGGCACCAACTGGATTTGATCCTAGTAAGACGTGCCGCTATCAAAAACGTTCTCCACACTCGCTCTTATCACAGCGCAGACTGCGACACAGACCACTCTCTGGTATGTTGCAAGATCAGGCTACCAACCAAAGAAGTTCCACTGCTCAAAGAAACAAGGGAACCCTCGCATTGACGTCAGCAAGATGTCTCAGCCAGATCTTGTAGAACAGTTCGCAGAGGCCTTTCAGAGAGAATACGATGCATTGCAGCCCAGAGACTCTGCCACTGAGAGATGGGAAACGCTACGAGACACCATGCACCTGCATTGCTATGGCCACCTTTGGGAAGAAAACTGTGAAGTCCCACGACTGGTTTGAGGCCAAATCATCAGAGATGACTCCCACTGTTGAGCCAAGCGTGCCGCACTCACCAAGTATAAGCGGTCACCCAGTGAGAAGAACCTGCAAATCCTCAGGGCTGCCAGAAGTAAGGTTCAGCTTAACGCCAGGCGCTGCGCAAACGAGTACTGGACAGAGCTCAGCGAAGAGATACAGAGTGCTGCTGAAAGAGGCAACATCCGAGGAATGTATGATGGCATCAAGAAGGCACTGGGACCAACACAGAGCAAGATCGCCCCCCTCAAATCCTCCACTGGGGAAGTAATCAGCAATCCTAGCCAACAGATGGAAAGATGGGCGAACACTACTCCAACCTCTACTCCACACAGAACATGGTGTCCCCCTTAGCCCTCGATGCCATCAAGTGCATGCCGGTAATGGAAGAACTTGACGCAGAGCCAACTGCGGACGAACTCAGCAAGGCCATTGAGTAGCCTGACATCAGGGAAGGCACCTGGCAACGACGGAATTCCCCCAGACCTCATCAAGCACTGCAAGACTTCTCTTCTGCACCCTTTGCACGCAGTTCTCTGTCAGTGTTGGAATGAGGGAGCTGTACCACAGGACATGAGGGACGTCAAGATCGTCACCCTGTACAAAAACAAGGGCGAAAGGAGCGACTGCAACAACTACAGAGGTATCTCGCTCCTCAGCATTTTGGCAAAGTCTACGCTCGGGTCCTCCTAATCCGCCTGCAGAAACTGGCTGAACGCGTCTACCCGGAATCACAGTGTGGTTTTCGAGCAGAGAGATCCACGGTAGACATGGTCTTCTCCCTTCGCCAAATCCAGGAGAAGTGCAGAGAGCAGCGGATGCCCCTGTATGTGGCATTCATTGACCTCACCAAGGCCTTTGACCTAGTCAGCAGAGATGGCCTTTTCAGGGCTCTCCGAAAAATCGGCTGCCCCCCCCAAACTGCACAGCTTAATTGAGTCCTTCCACTTCAAACATGAAAGGGACGGTGCAGTTCAACGGAATCCTCTCCAAGCCCTTCGACGTACGCAGCGGTGTGAAACAAGGCTACATCCTGGCCCCAACCCTCTTTGGAATCTTCTTCGCTCTCCTCCTGAGGCATGCGTTCAGCACAGCGCAAGAAGGGATCCACCTGCGGACCAGATCAGATGGCAGGCTCTTCAACCTCGCCCGCCTCAGAGCAAGGACAAAGGTCCATGAAGCCCTCATCAGAGACATGCTGTTTGCCGACGATGCCGCAGTTGTGACCCATACTCAGCGGGACTTGCAATCACTAATGGACCGCTTCTCTCAGGCCTGCAAAGATTTTGGTCTGACCATCAGTCTTAAGAAGACAAACGTCCTGGGCCAAGACACGCCATCTCCACCAGCCATACCATTGATGACTACGAGCTTGAAGCCATCCATCAATTCACATATCCCTTGACACAGAAGTCGACAAGAGGATCGGGAAGGCAGCCACAACACTAGCCCACCTCAACAAAGGGTGTGGACAAATCCCAAGCTGACCACAAAGACAAAGATGGCTGTATACAACGCCTGTGTCCTCAGCACCTTGCTGTATGGCAGCGAGCGTGGACCACACATGCTCATCAGGAGAAAAGGCTCAATACCTTCCACCTGAGAAGCCTACGGCGCATACTTGGCATTTCCTGGCAAGACAAGGTGACCAACACCGAAGTCCTAACCTGCGCTGGCCTCCCAACCATGCATACCATGCTGAGACAGCGTCGGCTGCGCTGGTTGGGCCACTTTTGCCGCATGGAAGATGGTCGCATCCCAAAAGACATCCTTTATGGTGAGCTTGCCACAGGGCAGAGAAACATTGGCCGCCCACAGCTGAGATACAAAGACGTTTGCAAGCGTGAATGAAGGCGCTTGAGATCAACACTGAGTCCTGGGAGACCTGCAGACGACCGCAACAGCTGGAGAACTACTCTTAAGAAACAGCTGCGGATTGGTGAGGACAAACTGTCAGCTGCTGCAGCAGAAAAGCGAGTTCGCAGAAAAGGGATGACAGCCAACAGACCAGCATCAGCATACACATGCGACCGCTGCGACAGAGACTGCCTCTCTCGAATTGGTCTCTACAGTTGCAGGCGACGCTGCTTGGACCAAGCAGACAGCCCATCTAGACATTAGAACGGATGTACTTTGTCCATGGTCAGTCATGACCGAGGGAGGCCTACTACTATACTATGCTGATGAAAATTGGGATGATAGACATTGTGTTGTGGAGCTCCATTTTGGACTGAGATGGCGTGACAGGGCTGTACTCTGCATATACTTTCATAATTCATTGTATATATTCAGGCATCAACCAGGCCCGAGAGATACAGACACCTGTGGAACTGAATCCAAAACAAGTGTGACTGCCCACGTTCAAGCAAACAGGAACCAGAAAAAACACGAAAAAAAGAACAAGAACGCATATTTAATACTGCACCTGTCTTGTCTTGTCTTGTCTTGTGTGTGTTCTTTATATGTTGACCGTTTAAGATGTTTCATTCATGATTTTCAGGGTCCCCCATATTTGTATATATCCATGGTGGTTACTGGCAGATCAAAGAGTTAGGGTAAGAACACACACCACATGCACACTCAAACACAGACACACACACACACACACACACACACACACACACACACACACACACACACACACACACACACACACACACACACACACACACACACATCTCTCTCTCTCTCTCTCTCTCTGTCATTCACTCACACTTGAATTCACACACACACAAACATTCACATGCACACATATATTCACACACTCACACACACACACATACACACGCACACACACCATCATTGCCACCACCACTCACACACACACATATACATAACACACGCACACATATTTACACACACACACCCCATACACACACATACACACACGAACGTATATACACAATCACTCACACGTGTGCACACATGTAGACATCACACATGGTGTACTTCAAGATTTGAGAACATGTCATGAAGAGAATCCAATTTCGGTGGGGAGAACATTGGTATATAGTTGTTCCATTGAGCATTGAAAATGGACAAGTGAAAGTTTATTTTGCATTATACTGTTCAATTTTGAATCTCAGATTTAGCATTCTTTGGAAAGTATGTACATATTAATCAGTTGTGCATTTATAGAGAAATGATTTTGCAAGCATTATTATAAGATCAAATACTCTATCTGTTTAATTTTGATCAATACCGAACAACACAAGGCTTTCATGTGGTTTTGATGTTGCAGGTATTTCCACATTGTTTTTATTGATCAGTTTTTCTGTTATTAAGTTCCAGAAGTTCCAGAAGTTATGGACATAGTAACGGTTCCACAGATGAGTTTTTCTATTATTAAGTTCCAAAAGTTACGGACACAGTAACAGCTCCACAGAAAAAGTTCAATAGTCTTGCATTATTACACCATGCACAATTTATGGTGAGGAGTCAAAAGGTTAATGCGACATACGAATGGGGACAGAAAAGAAAAATATCCTCTCTAATGGGATGGCATGGTAGGACCACTAGTCTAATGGAATAGCATAGTAGAACCACTAGTCTAATGGAGTGGCATAGTAGAACCACCAGTCTAATGGAGTGGCATGGTAGAACCACCAGTCTAATGGAATGGCATGGTAAAACCACCAGTCTAACAGAGTGGCATGGTAGAACCACCAGTCTAATGGCATGGTAGAACAACCAGTCTAATGCAGTGGCATAGTAGAACCACCAGTCTAATGGAATGACATAGTAGAACCACCAGTCTAACGGAATGACATAGTAGAACCACCAGTCTAACAGAATGGCATGGTAGAACCACCAGTCTAATGGAATGACATAGTAGAACCACCAGTCTAACAGAATGGCATGGTAGAACCACCAGTCTAACAGAGTAGCATGGTAGAACCACCAGTCTAACAGAGTAGCATAGTAGAACCACCAGTCTAACAGAATAGCATGGTAGAACCACCAGTCTAACAGAGTAGCATGGTAGAACCACCAGTCTAACAGAGTGGCATGGTAGAACCACCAGTCTAACAGAGTGGCATGGTAGAACCACCAGTCTAACAGAGTGGCATGGTAGAACCACCAGTCTAACAGAGTGGCATGATAGAAACACCAGTCTAACAGAGTGGCATGGTAGAACCACCAGTCTAACAGAGTAGCATGGTAGAACCACCAGTCTAACAGAATGGCATGGTAGAAACACCAGTCTAACAGAGTGGCATGGTAGAAACACCAGTCTAACAGAATGGCATGGTAGAAACACCAGTCTAACAGAGTAGCATGGTAGAACCACCAGTCTAACAGAATGGCATGGTAGAACCACTAGTCTAACAGAGTAGCATGGTAGAACCACTAGTCTAACAGAATGGCATGGTAGAACCACAAGTCTAACGGAATGGCATGGTAGAACCACTGGTCTAACAGAGTGGCATGGTAGAACCACTAGTCTAACAGAATGGCATGGTAGAACCACTAGTCTAACAGAATGGCATGGTAGAACCACTAGTCTAACAGAATGGCATGGTAGAACCACAAGTCTAACAGAATGGCATGGTAGAACCACAAGTCTAACAGAATGGCATGGCAGAACCACAAGTCTAACAGAATGGCATGGTAGAACCACAAGTCTAACAGAGTGGCATGGTAGAACCACAAGTCTAACAGAATGGCATGGTAGAACCACCAGTCTAATGGAATGGCATGGTAGAACCACCAGTCTAACAGAGTAGCATGGTAGAACCACAAGTCTAACAGAATGGCATGGTAGAACAACCAGTCTAATGGAGTCACATGGTAGAACCACCAGTCTAACGGAATGGCATGGTAGAACCACCAGTCTAATGGAATGGCAAGGTAGAACCACCAGTCTAATGGAATGGCAAGGTAGAACCACCAGTCTAATGGAATGGCAAGGTAGAACCACCAGTCTAATGGAATGGCATTGTAGAACCACAAGTCTTATGGAATGGCATGGTAGAACCACCAGTCTAACAGAATTGCATGGTAGAACTGTCAGTCTTACAGAATGGCATGGTAGAACCACCAGTCTAACGGAATGGCATGGTAGAACCACCATTCTAACAGAATTGCATGGTAGAACCACCAGTCTTACAGAATGGCATGGTAGAACCTCCAGTCTAACAGAATTGCATGGTAGAACTGCCAGTCTTACAGAATGGCATGATAGAACTACCAGTCTAACGGAATAATAATAATAATAATAATATATTTTATTTATATAGCGCAAAATCTTGATAAAATCAAATCTAAGCGCTGAGCGTATACATGCATACATACCTACATACATATGAGCGTATACATGCATACATACATGCATACATACTTACATACATAAGTCTAAGCTGAGCGTATACATGCATACATACATACATACATAAATCTAAGCGTATACATACATACATACATATATCCATACATACATACGTACGCACATGCATACATAATAATTGCAATATTTATATAGCGCAAAATCTCGACAAAATCAAATCCAAGCGCCGAAAAGACACACACGCACGCACGCACACACACGCACGCACGCACGCACGCACGCACGCACGCACGCACACACACACACACACACACACACACACACACGCATGGTCACAAATGGGGAGAAAGAATAAAAGCAATAAAAGCAAGAATAAAACCAATGGAAAACCACAGAGAGCACATCATATACAATTATATATTAAAACAAAGTGATTCCCCTCCGAGCGGAGACAGGCTGCAGAGGGGGTTGAGTGAGGTTAGGATTTTATGCAGAGGAGAAAAGGTGAGTTTTGAGAGCGGACTTGAAGGAGGCAAAAGTAGGTTGCTGACGGACTGAGAGAGGAAGTTTGTTCCAGGAGAGTGGACCAGAAACAGAGAAGGCTCGTGGACCATAGGTATTGAGCTTAGTGCGTGGAAAGCGAAAAGTTAGAGGATCGGAGGCAGAGCGGAGGGTACGTGAGGGAAGATAGATCTCAAGTAGGCTTGACAGGTAATCGGGGGCTGCGTTATTGAGGCTTTTGTAGCACATGGTGTCTAGTTTGTACTGTATGCGCTTTGATACAGGGAGCCAGTGAAGTTGTGCCAGGAGAGGAGATATGTGGTCAGCTTTTTTCTTTTTGAGTACAAGGCGTACAGCATTGTTTTGAATGGCTGTAGGATGTGAATGGTGGAGGCAGGAAGACCAGACAGGAGTGAATTGCAATAGTCAATGCGAGACATTATGAAGGAGAGAATGAGTTTTGCAGTTGTTTCGATAGAGAGATATTTCCTGATCAGGCTTATACGATGGAGATGATAGTAGCAAGATCTGGCAGTTTGAGAAACAAAGTTGTTCATGGACAGGGTAGAGTCAATGCAGACACCAAGGTTTTTAGCTGAATCAGAAATTGGGACTGATGTATTACATAATGGGAGAGAAAGAGGAGGCAGCTGGGAAAGTTTCTGACGGGTGCCAATGAGGATAGCTTCTGTCTTGTCGTCATTAAGCTGAAGTCTATTGTGTGTCATCCAGTTCTTAATGTCCGAGTAACACTCAGTGGTGCGAGTCAACAGGCGCTGTATATTATCAGGTGAGTCACTGTCTTGAAGTTGGGTGTCATCAGCATAGAAGTGGTGTTTTATAGAGTGGGAGTTGATGATGGTGGACAGGGGGGAGGTATAAAGAGTGAAAAGAACAGGGCCAAGGACAGATCCTTGTGGAACACCACAGGTCAGGTATGCAGGTTGAGAGTAAGTGCCATTGATGAGAACAGTTTGTTTTCTGTTTGATAAATACGAAGTGAAAAAGGAGAGAGCAATGTCAGAGATGCCAAAAGTATGATGAAGTCTAGAAAGGAGAATACCATGGTCAATGGTATCGAAGGCTGCAGACAGATCAAGGAGTGTGAGGAGAGAGACTTTGCCAGTATCAGTTGCAAGGAGGAGATTGTTGAGAATGTGTAGTAGGGCAGTTTCAGTGCTATGGCACTGGCGGTAGGCTGACTGGAAAGGATTGAGGAGATTGTTGGCAGACAGGTGAGAGTTCAGCTGGTTGAGGACGACCTTTTCAAGGAGTTTTGACAAGAAAGAGAGATTAGAGATAGGCCTGTAATTTTTCAGTTCATTTGGGTCTAAATTGTGTTTCTTGAGGAGAGGGTGAACAATAGCAGACTTGAAAGAATCTGGGACAGTTCCAGTTTGAAAAGAAGTGTTGATGATGTCAGTGATGAATGGGAGGAGAGTAGGGAGACAGTCGGAGTAGAGAGAACCTGGAAGAGGATCCAGTTCGCAGGTTTTGAACGACATGGATCTGATTGTGTTGAAAATTTCTTCTTGTGAGACTGGGGTAAAAGTAGTGAGAGGTGTGCCAGAGAAGGAAGGGTCAGGTGGGCATGGTTGACAGGGTGTCATGGTAGAACCACCAGTCTAATGGAATGGCATGGTAGAACCACCAGTCTAATGGAATGGCATGGTAGAACCACCAGTCTAACAGAGTAGCATAGTAGAACCACCAGTCTAACAGAGTAGCATAGTAGAACCACAAGTCTAACAGAGTGGCATGGTAGAACCACCAGTCTAACAGAGTAGCATGGTAGAACCACCAGTCTAACAGAGTAGCATGGTAGAACCACCAGTCTAACAGAGTAGCATAGTAGAACCACCAGTCTAATGGAATGGCATAGTAGAACCACCAGTCTAACAGAGTAGCATGGTAGAACCACCAGTCTAATGGAATGGCATAGTAGAACCACCAGTCTAACAGAGTAGCATGGTAGAACCACCAGTCTAACAGAGTAGCATGGTAGAACCACCAGTCTAACAGAGTAGCATAGTAGAACCACCAGTCTAATGGAATGGCATAGTAGAACCACCAGTCTAACAGAGTAGCATGGTAGAACCACCAGTCTAACAGAGTAGCATGGTAGAACCACCAGTCTAATGGAATGGCATAGTAGAACCACCAGTCTAACAGAGTAGCATGGTAGAACCACCAGTCTAACAGAGTGGCATGGTAGAACCACCAGTCTAACAGAATGGCATGGTAGAACCACCAGTCTAATGGAATGGCATAGTAGAACCACCAGTCTAACAGAGTAGCATGGTAGAACCACCAGTCTAACAGAATGGCATGGTAAACACCAGTCTAACAGAGTGCATAGTAGAACCACCAGTCTAAGGTGCATGTAGAACACCAGTAACGAGTGGCATGGTAGAACCACCAGTCTAACAGAGTGGCATGGTAGAACCACCAGTCTAACAGAGTGCATGGTAGAACCACAGTTAACAGAGTGAGGTACCCATCTAACAGAGTGCATGGTAGAACCACCAGTCTAACAGAGTGGCATGGTAGAACCACCAGTCTAACAGAGTGGCATGGTAGAACCACCAGTCTACAGAGTGCATGGTAGAACCACAGTCTAACAGAGTGGCATGGTAGAACCACCAGTCTAACAGAGTGGCATGGTAGAACCACAGTCTAACAGAGTGGCATGGTAGAACCACCAGTCTAACAGAATGGCATGGTAGAACTACCAGTCTAACGGAATGGCATGGTAGAACCACCAGTCTAACAGAATGGCATGGTAGAACCACCAGTCTAACAGAATGGCATGGTAGAACCACCAGTCTAACAGATGGCATGGTAGAACCACCAGTCTAACAGAATGGCATGATAGAACCACCAGTCTAACACAGTGGCATAGTAGAACCACCAGTCTTACAGAATGGCATGTAGAACCACCAGTCTAACAGACATGGCATGGTAGAACCACCAGTCTACAGAATGGCAGTAGAACCACAGTCTAACAAGTGGCATGTAGAACCACCAGTCTTAACAGAATGGCATGGTAGAATCACAAGTCTAACAGATGGCATGGCAGAACCACCAGTCTAACAGAATGGCATGATAGAACCACCAGTCTAACACAAGTGGCATAGTAGAACCACCAGTCTACAGAATGGCATGGTAGAACCACCAGTCTAACAGAATAGCATGGTAGAACCACCGGTCTAATGGAATGGCATGAGAACCACCAGTCTAACAGAATGGCATGGTAGAACCACAAGTCTAACAGAATGGCATGGTAGAACCACCAGTCTAACAGAGTGCATGGTAGAACCACAGGTCTAACAGAATGGCATGGTAGAACCACCGGTCTAATGGAATGGCATGATAGAACCACCAGTCTAACAGAATGGCATGGTAGAACCACCAGTGTAATAGACTGGCATGGTAGAACCACCAGTCTAACAGAATGGCATGGTAGAACCACCAGTCTAACACTGGCATGGTAGAACCACCAGTCTAATGGAGTGGCATTGTCATCATCATCAAGTGCCCTGCCGTATGGCGTTGGCGATCATGGCCTTCCATGTGCATCTATCCCTTGTCACCGCAAGCCGTCTTCCACCCTCTCTGTCCTCAGCCACCCTGCAAGTCTGTCCAATATTTTCTCCCTGGGTCTACCTGGTGTTCTCTTTCCTTCAACTTTCCTGTTCTGACCAGGTGCTCGAATTCCCCTTTCCTCATAAAGTGGCCTGTAAATGTTGCCTGTATTTTCCTAATCTTCCTTATGAATGGTCTTCTTGTGTCTGCCTCCGTCAGGACGTCTCATTTGTTTTCTTTGCTGTCCATGGAACTCGCAACATTCTTCTTAGAAACCACATCTCGGCTGCCTCAGTCTGTTCTGGCTTTGCTTGTTGACTGTCCACGCCTCACAACCGTATAACATCAGTTCTGTATAACATTCAAGGCATTTGTTGGTAAGAATGCTTTTCATCTTCTTGAAAAGTTGTTTTGGCTTGGCCAATTCTGCTGGCTATTTCTGATGTGCATAGTAGAATCGCCAATTGACATGTATCTCTCACAAACATCACATTCAGTCGAACATACATGGCAGAAACAATGAAACTTTGACAGCAGGATTCATTGAATCTACATGGAGTGGTACATAGTACCAGCTATCAACAACAGATCATTGCACATATCTGCACATTTCATCAACATGTTGAATAACTGAAATGATGATTGAAGGGCTCAACCTGTTGCTTATGTGACCTGGAAATATGTATTATTGTATCAACACACACACACACACACACACCACACACACACCACACACACACACACACACACACCACACACACACACACACACACAACACACACTTTTATAAATAGATAAAGAAGATGTAGACGCAGAAAAACAGGCCAGGCCAACAATACATAGGCGCCTGGACACATCAATACGTAGTGCTAACACATAAACAGATAAAGTGTGTTTGTGTGTGTGTGTGTGTGTGTGTGTGTGTGTGTGTGTTGTGTGTATGTTGTGTGTTGTGTGTGTGTGTGATTTTGTGTTTGTGTGTGTGTGTTTGCATTTTGTGTGTGTGTGTTTGTGTGTGTGTGTGTACGTGTATCTGTCTGTCTGTCTGCTTGCTTGGTTGTGTGTGTGTGTGTGTTGTGGTTGTACGTGTATCTGTCTGTCTGTCTGCTGCTTGAGTGTGTGTGTGTGTGTGTGGTTTGCAGAGCGTGTGTTTGTGTATGTCTGTATACCTGTCATCTGTGTCATGCATGCAGTGACCTATTATTCATACGATGACGTTTGCAGACATGAGACCTTTGGGTTTCATGGCGCAGACCTTGGCGGCAGCCGGAGCAACGGTGATTCCTATTGGTTACGAGCTTGCCCTGATGGTTCAGTAATTGTAAGACACATAGTGATTAGCTACAATTCCCACCCCTCTTTTCTTTTCAACAAAGATTTTACAGATAGAAAACCAGCAGAAGTAGGCATAGAATTATTTCTGCAGAAAAACCAGAAACTAGGCATAGAAATATTTTTACAGAAACCAGCAGAACTAGGCATAGAATTATTTTTGCAAAAAAACAACAGAACTAGGCATGGAATTATTTTTGCAGAAAACCAGCACAACTAGGCATAGAATTATTTTTTGAAATAAAACAGCAGAACTAGGCATAGAATTATTTTTGCAGAAAACCAGAGAACTAGGCATAGAATTATTTTTTGCAAAAAACAACAGAACTAGGCATAGAATTATTTTTGCAGAAACCAGGAGAACTAGGCATAGAATTATTTTTGCAGAAAAACCAGCAGAACTAGGATAGAATTATTTTTACAGAAACCAGCAGAACTAGGCATAGAATTATTTTTGCAAAAAACCAACAGAACTAGGTGTAGAATTATTTTTGCAGAAAACCAGCAGAACTAGGCATAGAATTATTTTTGCAGAAAACCAACAGAACTAGGTGTAGAATTATTTTTGCAGAAAACCAGCAGAACTAGGCATAGAATTATTTTTACAGAAACCAGCAGAACTAGGCACAGAATTATTTTTTGAAAAAAATACAGCAGAACTAGGCATAGAATTATTTTTGCAGAAAACCAGCAGAACTAGACATAGAATTATTTTTGCAGAAAACCAGCAGAACTAGGTGTAGAATTATTTTTGCAGAAAACCAGCAGAACTAGGCATAGAATTATTTTTGCAGAAAACCAGCAGAACTAGGTGTAGAATTATTTTTGCTGGATTCTCATAATTGTCTTTATGTTTGGGTAGGCGTAGACTTCATTGCACCTGCAACAAGTCTGAGGACCTGGGTATGTACTTTTTGTCAAGGATATACAGATTGGTCTTAGATAAGGTTGACCTCTCAGTGGATTCATATTCCCCCATGGGGATGCCGGGGGATATTTCAGTATGAATAGTATCCCCACCTTCTGGAAATTCTGTACTAGAAATTTCGTTTTTTCTGTCACTGTCTTTGTTTCTTTCTTCCTCCTTTGCTTTCTGTCATTGCTTCCTATCATTTTCTGTCTTGCTGGCCCATTCACCTGTTTGTGTTCGATAAAGTCTACATATTTTCTCTTAGGATTGATAATTGGGTACATGCGTTAAGTGTGTTTGGGGCTCTAGGGAAATGAGATATGCGGAAGCAATTTTAGGTATTTTAGGCCCGTTTTTATATGTTTTAGTGTCCTTAGTTATGTTTAAGTTTGTATTCAGATATGTTTTTTAAATCCCCTGTGTGATAAATTGGATGGAATGGTCAGCGCCAGGGGAATCTCCTTAGATTATGTGCGCGAATGCATTGACATGTGAGCTTAATTTTCTTTCCCTTTTTTTCCTGTTGAAGTATTGTGAATGTTTTGAACTGGTTATAGCCCAGATATGGCTCTGTGCTGTTGGCTGGGCTTTAAACAACAATAACAATAACAGTGGATTCATATTCAAGATGTGTCCTGGTATATCGTTTTCAGTATCTTATCATTTGCTCCCCCATACAGTGCCAATATCAACAATATTATAAATGTTCATGACTACATTGAAAACTGAACACCATACGTTGTACAATATCCATGTCAAAAAGAAATTCAGTAGTAACAAGATCATACATTTTCATGACCAAATTGAAGACACACCACCTCACTTCCCTTCTCACCTCTCTCCCTCGCAAGGATCGGTGGTAGGAGCCAAGCTCAACGTCACAAGTTTTCTCCAGGTGATACGGCTGAGACATCTGTGGGTGACACCCTGGATCCCCAGACCACAGACTTCAGTGATGTTGTTGAAATAGGAGGTGTGCAGTCCCCCTTTCTTTTCCCCTCACCTCAACTTTCCACCAAAGACTCAAATGTGTAATTCAGTCAGTTTACAGCTGTTGCAGTGTTGGTTTATTGTCAGAATATTGAAAAACTGAAAAATCTATTAAGTGTGGTTGACTGGAGGAGGGGAGAGTGAGAAGGGAAATTGTGCTGCGTAGGCATTGATTTGAGTGGAATGTAATCTATGTCCTTGTGGTTAAAACCCCCACCTTGGATGCAAGAAATCTGTGTTCTATTCCCAATCCAGGTAAGGCAACTGTGGATAGATTGTCATAACCCCAGACTAGAGAAAGAATGGTTGTTTCCCTTGCAAAGGTGAGAAAAAATAACAACAGGGAGGCAAAAAAGAGACAAAATAGACCTTTTCTTGACACAATAGATGTTTGGTATAAAACACAAAACAAAACAGAAACCTTTGAGGAAAACAACGTAAAGAAGAAAAGATAAAAGAAGAAAGACTCCTGATGGCTGGTACCAGTTTAGCCCTTTGACTCTCAACATGGTTGACAATTCAGGATGCTGATAGACAGGGGTGTGGGAGTCAAAGGGTTAGCAGACCTGGCTATGTTCCAGAAGCCCCTTGCATCGCGTTGTGTCAGTACAGTGTTTTGGTTCTTCAGTGGGAAGGTCCTGTGCTTTCAAAGCAGGTGACACATTTTGCTCGTGTAGAACTCATCAAAACTTGCTGCTTGGGATGCAAGAAGAGATTGATGTCCATACACATGCGGGGCTAGCCAGCTAAGCTTAACCCTTTGCTTCCCACACCCTGTCCACCAGCATCCTGCATTGTCAACCATGCCGGCAAAGTAAAAACTTAACCCTTTGAATCCCGCACCCTGTCCACCAGCTTCCTGCATGTTAACCATGATGATGATCATCATCATCAGGTGCCCTGCCACATGGCGTTGGCAACCACGGACTTCCATCCATCTCTATCTCTCGTTGCCCCTAGCATCTCCCACACCCTCCTCATCCCCAGCCACTCTGCAAGTCCGTCCAGCATTCTCTCCCTGGGTCTACCTGGTGCTCTCTTTCCCTCCAGCTTTCCCTTTTGTGACCAGGTGCTCCAAATCCCCCTTCCTCATAATATGGCCTATAAATGTTGCCTGTTTTTTTCCTAATCTTCCTTATGAGTGATCTACTTGTGTCTGCCTCCATCAAGACTGTCTCGTTTGTTTTCTTTGCTGTCCATGGAACTCTCAACATTCTTCTTAGAAACCATATCTCGGCTGCCTCAATCTTGCTCTGGCTTTGCTTGCTGACTGTCCACGCCTCACATCCGTACAACAGTATTGGTTCTATATAACTATTATAACATTCAAGGACTCTCTTTCTGATGTTAATTGATAGGCATTTGTTGGTAAGAATGCTTGTCATCTTCTTGAATGCTGTTTTGGCTTGGCCGATTCAGCCGCTATTTCCGATGTGCATCTGCCATCTGATGAAATGACCATTCCCAGGTATTTGAACTTATTAACCTGTGTCAAGGTTGTGCCATTTGCTGTTATTTTGCATGAGGGGATTTCATGTTTTTTACTGATCACCATGACTTCAGTCTTCCTGCTGTTTAGTTCCAACCCCATACCTTTGCTTTCTATTTCTAGTATATTCACAAGGTTTTGTAGGTCCCTTTCATTTTCTGCAATTAGCATGGTGTCATCTGCGTACCGAATGTTGTTTATCATTTTCCCTCCAACCTTTAATCCAGGGTCTTTTTCTAGGTTTCTCATGATGTTTTCGCTGTATAGTGAAAACAGATCTGGTGACAAAACACAACCCTGTCTGACTCCTCTTTTGATGTTTTGAAAAGAGCTTATATTGTTTTCTATTCTCATTGCAGCTGTTTGTTCCCAATACATATTCCTGATTATTCGTAGATCTTTTCCATTTAACCATGCCAGCAAAGTAAAAGCATAACCCTTTGCCTCAGGCACCCTGTCCACCAGCATCCTGCATATTAACCATGCTAGCAAAGTAAAAACATAACCCTTTGCCTCAGGCACCCTGTCCACCAGCATCCTGCATATTAACCATGCTAGGAAAGTAAAAACATAACCCTTTGCCTCAGGCACCCTGTCCACCAGCATCCTGCATATTAACCATGCTAGGAAAGTAAAATCATAACCCTTTGCCTCAGGCACCCTGTCCACCAGCATCCTGTATATTAACCATGCTAGCAAAGTAAAAACATAACCCTTTGCCTCAGGCACCCTGTCCACCAGCATCCTGTATATTAACCATGCTAGGAAAGTAAAAACATAACCCTTTGCCTCAGGCACCCTGTCCACCAGCATCCTGCATATTAACCATGCTAGCAAAGTAAAAACATAACCCTTTGCCTCAGGCACCCTGTCCACCAGCATCCTGCATATTAACCATGCTAGGAAAGTAAAAACATAACCCTTTGCCTCAGGCACCCTGTCCACCAGCATCCTGTATATTAACCATGCTAGGAAAGTAAAAACATAACCCTTTGCCTCAGGCACCCTGTCCACCAGCATCCTGTATATTAACCATGCTAGCAAAGTAAAAACATAACCCTTTGCCTCAGGCACCCTGTCCACCAGCATCCTGTATATTAACCATGCTAGGAAAGTAAAAACATAACCCTTTGCCTCAGGCACCCTGTCCACCACCATCTGCATATTAACCATGCTAGCAAAGTAAAAACATAACCCTTTGCCTCAGGCACCCTGTCCACCAGCATCCTGCATATTAACCATGCTAGGAAAGTAAAAACATAACCCTTTGCCTCAGGCACCCTGTCCACTAGCATCCTGCATTGTCAACCATGCCAGCAAAGCAAAAACTTAACCCTTCGCCTCCCTCACCCTGTCCACCATCTTCCTGCAGGAAGCTGATGGATAGGGTGAGGGAGTGAGAGGAAATGGATTGGGCGTACCACTCAAAGAGAGCAGAGTAACATCACCTAGACTGACAGAAGAAACACGCGAGCGAGGAAGAGCTAAGGACATCTGTTGATGAACAGCAGAAGGGGGACTTCAAGGCCCTGAAACACCCCTGGGGTTCCATACAGAGGCTGGCTCACATCATACGAGAGTGAACTCTTTGTTGCTTCTTAGCAGACCTGGCTATGTTCCTGAAGTCCCTTGCAGAGCGCTGTGCCAGTGCAGAATTTAAATCCTTCAGGGGGAAGGTCCTATGCTTTCAAAGCAGGTGACACATTTTGTTCTATGCAGAACTCATCGAGACTTGCTGTCTGGGATGGCAAGAGGACAGTGGTGTCCATACACATACAGAGCTAGCCAGCTAAGCTTAGCTCTTTGCCTCCCTCACCTTGTCCACCAGCGTCCTGCATGTTAAGCGTGCTAGCAAAGCAAAAACATATCCCTTTGACTCCCTCACCCTGCCCTCCGGATCCAGCATGTTAACCATGCCAGCAAAGCAGGAGCTTAACCCTTTGGCTCCCTCACCCTGCCCTCCGGATCCAGCATGTTAACCATGCCAGCAAGGTAAAAACATAACCCTTTGCTTCTCGCACCAGCATCCGGCAACATCAACCATGCTAGCAAAGCAGAAGCTTAACCCTTTGACTCCCTCACCCTGTCCACTAGCATCCTGCATGTCACCATGCTAGCAAAGCAGAAGCTTAACCCTTTGACTCCCTCACCCTGTCCACTAGCATCCTGCATGTCACCATGCTAGCAAAGCAGAAGCTTAACCCTTTGACTCCCTCACCCTGTCCACTAGCATCCTGCATGTCACCATGCTAGCAAAGCAGAAGCTTAACCCTTTGACTCCCTCACCCTGTCCACTAGCATCCTGCATGTCACCATGCTATCAAAGCAAAAGTTTAACCAGTTGCCTCCCTCACCCTGTCCACTAGCATCCTGCATATCACAATGCTATCAAAGCAAAAGTTTAACCAGTTGCCTCCCTCACCCTGTCCACTAGCATCCTGCATGTCACAATGCTATCAAAGCAAAAGTTTAACCAGTTGCCTCCCTCACCCTGTCCACCAGCATCCTGCATGTCACCATGCTGTCAAAGCAAAAGTTTAACCAGTTGCCTCCCTCACCCTGTCCACCAGCATCCTGCATATTAACCATGCTAGCAGAGTAAAAACATAACCCTTTGACTCCTGCACCCTGTCCGCCAGCATCCTGAATGTTAACCATGCTAGCAAAGTAAAAACTTAACCCTTTGACTTTCTCACCCTGTCCACCAGCATCCTGCATTGTCAACCATGCTAGCAAAGCAAAAATTTAATCCTTTGACTCCCTCACCCTGTTCGCCATCTTCCTGCGGGAAGCTGGTGGATAGGATGAGGGAGTGAAAGGAAACGGATTGGGCATATCACCCAAAGAGAACAGAGTACCGTCACCCAGGCTGACAGAGGGAACACGCAAGCAAGGAAGAGCTAAGAACATCTGTTGATGAACAGCAGAAGGAGACCTCAAGGCTCTAAAAACAGGCTTGGAGTTCTATACAGAGGCTGGCCCACATCATACGAGAGTGGACTTTTTATTGTTTCTTAACCCTTTCACTCTTGCACCCAATCTTTCAACTGCATGCAGGATGCTGGTGGATAGGGTGAGGGAGTCAAAGGGTTCAGTTTTTGCTTTGCTAGCATGATTGACAATGCAGGATGCTGGTGGATAGGGTGAGTGGAGTCAAAGGGTTAAGATTTTGCTTTTTTTAAAAGTTTTTGCTTTGCCAGCATGGTTGACAATGCAGGATGCTGGTGGGCAGGGTACGGGAATCAAAGGGTTATGGTGTAATTGGCAGTAAAGAAATACCACGTTTACACAGTTTCAGTTTCAGTTTCTCAAGATAATGTCTCCGTGCTCGGAATGAATTCCATATGCATTAACGTTACGGGTGCCATGTGATGGAAAAGATCCAGAATGATCACGGCACAAGCCTCAAGCCTGCACATAAATCCATGAGCTGGCCAGGTCCTGAGGTCCTACCTAGATAGTTCCTTAACTCTGTGGTCGTAGGGGAGTGAGGTGGTTTATTTATACACACATGTCTGACTGAAGATTGCTGAATCATAATTATAACAACAGTCACAACATGATAGACCTACTTCGAGTACAGCAAAGCTCGGTCGTTCCACATGACGTAGACCTTGTAGGTGAGATGTTTGCGTCACAACACAGACATTGGTTGAGACCCAGTTATTTTCCCTGTGTTGCAGTATCAATGGATGAGATCATCGCGGAAGTGAAACAGGCCCTGTACTTTATCTTCAAACTGGCAAAGGAACGACACTCCAGGTACATCTGCAACATGGCAGTGATAAGGGTGATGATGGTGGTGGTGGTAACGATGATGGTGGTGATGATGATGGTGGTGGTGGTGGTGGTGAGAGAATAGCAGAAGTTAAACAAGCCATGTATTTTGTCTTCAGACTGGTAAAAGAGGAACAATACTTTAAAGAAACATGGTGGTGGTGCTGCTGCTGATGGATAGTTGAATGGCAACACAGATGCATACAAACACAAGTGCACACATGTGCATAAACGCACATGCACACACATCTAGAATACATGTACAATTCATGTCAGTATTGGTGATAGTGTGTTCATTATTGTTGATGATGTATTCAAACACCAGCATGCATGCGCACACACACACACACACACACACACACACACACACACACACACACACACACACACACACACACACACACACACATACACACAACACACACACACACACACACACACACACACACACACACACACACACACACACACATGTATAAAACACACCCGCCACATCAGTACATTAGTTTGTATTAATGTTGATGATTTTGTGTTCTTTTTTTGATGATAATGTCATTAGCATTGATGTTGTTGATGTGCTTATTATTGGTGATTATGTGTCATAGCTGATGTGATCATTAATAATGTTTATTTGATCGATATTGATGTTATTGTTACTGATGTGTACAGTGGTATCTACCTGTGCGGTCATTCAGCAGGAGCACACCTGGCCTGTATGATGCTAATGACATCATTTCAGGATGACGATGCCTTTGACAGTGAGCTCATTAAAGGTAAACATGTCATGGATTCCTCCCATTGTCCCGAAGTTATAGTTAATTCATTTACCCTTTTTGCTGCTTATGCTGTTAGCTATCGTGTTCACTGAGAAAATTTCAAGGGAAAAAAAAAAGACAAAATGACACCTACGATTTTTGTTTAGTCTTATCTCCAAAACTGTGAAAGTATTTTTTGAAAGATTCACAAATGAACAAATAATCTTCTTGTAACAGTATAACGTGCAATTATTGAACCAGAATGTCACACTGTCTTCCTGAAATGCCACGGTCCTTTTCTCCCTCTGAGTATATATATATGTATGTGTGTGTGTGTGTGTGTGTGTGTGTGTGTGTGTGTGTGTGTGTGTGTGTGTATATACATATATAGGTAGATAGATATAAGTAGCAGCTAAATTCATGAGTCGATGGCATTTTGTGCTGCTTGCGCTCATGCTCTGGTGAGCCGTTTTGCTTTCTTCACAGTATAGCCAGTAAAATTGCTTCAAAGATACACTTCTCAGTGACACAGTGGGTTTCCCAGCTATAATCAAATTCATGGGTTAGGGTGAGGGTTTAGGGGTAGGATTTAGGGGTTAGGTTAGGGTTAGGGTTAGGGTCCTGTGAATATCAATATAAGCATGTCATCATTTCTTTGATTATCTGCAAGTTCTGTAAACATAAGAATTTCGTTCATTCCTTTGATTGTCTGCAATTTCTGTCAATATAAGCATGTCTTGTTTTCCATTGAGTGTCTGCATCTTTCTTGTTACATAAGTGTGTATATATATATATATATATATATATATATATATATATATATATATATATATATATAAGAGAGAGAGAGAGAGAGAGAGAGAGAGAGATATATGCCCTGTATGACCTTTGACCTCTTGCCTTTGTTCAGGTGCAGTACTGGTGAGTGGTGTGTATGACCTTCGACCACTTGTCAAGACATCTATCAATGATGCTCTGCGATTAACAGAGTAAGTGTGTTTATGTACAGTAATGCAGTGTAAACATAGTTAGATACATGATTTATATTAATGTGATATGAACATAGTCAATCAGGCACATACATATATAGAATATAAACAGTCATTTGGACACATACATTAATGCAGTATAAACACCATTTACCTGCAATAATGCCATATAAACATGTAAGTCAGGCACATTATATTAATGCAGTATAAACACAGGTACCTACAATAATGCCATATAAACATGTAAGTCAGGCACATTATATTAATGCAGTATAAACATAGTCAGGTACCTACAATAATGCCATATAAACATAATAAGTTAGGCATATTATATTAATGCAGTATAAACACAGTCAGTCTAACTCTCTCTCTCTCTCTCTTGCTCTCTCTAATGCCATATAAACATAGTAAGTTAGGCACATTATATTAATGCAGTATAAACACAGTCAGTCTCTCTCTCTCTCTCTCTTTCTCTCGCTTTCTCTCTCTCTTTCTCTCTCTCTCTCTCTCTCTCTCTCTCTCTCTCTCTCTCTCTCTCTCTCTCTCTGTGCCTCTCTCTCTTTCTGTCTTCTGTTTCCCCCCCATAAACACTGATCCAAACTGTGTCTTGAAGAGAGCACATGAAGACTTGAATCCAGCCAATTTATGAAAGATTATTATTCTCCTCTTATTCCCCCCCCCCCCCCCCCCCACCCTCTGTTAGTCTTTCTGTCATCTGTCTGCCCATCTTCTCTCTCTCTTTTGGTTCCCCCTCCTCCCTCCCTCCGTGATAAACACTGACCCAAACTGTGTTCTAGAGAAGATGCATGGAGTCTTGCCTACAATTGTGAAAGACATCATTCCCGTCTGTCTCCCCCCTTCTCTGTCTGTCTGTCTCTTCTGATTTCCCCCTCCTCTCCTCATCAACATTCTTTTTAGCTAAAACAGCATGTGACCTCCCAGCACGAAATCAGTCTTAACTAACATTTTGGGTATTTTGAGATATACATATCACTGGAAAGTGTACATTCTGCTGATTATTTTGGTACTTGAATGAAGCTTGTACTAAAAAGAAGTGTAGACATTATGTATGTTTAATTAAGTCATTAACCCTTTGACTCCTGCAGCCTGTCCAACAGCATCCTTCTTTGTCAACCATGCTGGAAGAGCAAAAACTTAACCCTTTGACTCCCTCATCCTATCCACCAGCTTCCTGCAGGAAGCTGGTGGATAGGGTGAGGGAGTCAAAGGTTAAGTTTTTGCAGTTGGTAGATAGGGTGCAGGTGGCAAAGGGTAAAGTTGTATGACAGCTATTTTGAGAAAACAGCCCCTAAAATTTTTATGTATTCGCCTACACATTTTTAAAAAAATTCTTTATTTGGTGGCTTTTATCCGATTTGTTTCTGATTTTATCTGAAAGGTGCACCAGAGCGCTTTCTGTCAGTATATTACATGTGAGGGTCTGTACAGGTTACGGCTCGCAGTACGAGACAAAAATAAGTACTTTTGGTAAGAAAGTGCATTCTTTCTGCTATGATCAGTACATTGAAATACCATTTCAAATTGATTAATATTTTTTCAAGAAAAAAATGTCTGTGAGGGATAGATTATAGTCCACAGAAATCAATTTTGAGAAAAAATCAAAACTCCACAGATAGACCCTCAGTCACCTTTTCAACTCCTAGTGCTGTTTGACTGACTGCGAGTTAAGACTGAATTGGTGGTGGGGGGTCACATATGTTCTTTTTTTTTTTTGCGTAATTTTTTTCACCCTTGCTCAGAAGGTTCTTTTCTTTGAAATGTAGACATGACAGTATCAAAATGCGCAACAATGATTCAGTGTTGAATGTACAATTACATACATGGAATGAATAATATAGATCGTAGGTGAGTAGTTTTTTGAGCTTAAAAAATTGAAATGGTTGATTTTTTTTACATGTATACATCTCCACATCAACATTGACCGAACTGTGTCACAAGGAACATGCATTGTAACTGAATCTTGACAATTTTTTTAAAGACATTATCACCCCCTCCTCACCCTCACCCCAATTTGTCTCCATGTGTCTGTGTCCTCTGTTTTTACCCATAAATGGGAATCCAAATCATGTTCTAGGGAAGATGCATGGAAACTGAGTCCTGCCAATTTTTTGAAAGACTTTATTACCCTCTCCTCAACCCCCTTGCACTTTGTCTGTATGTGTCTGTCTGTCTTTGTGTCTGTCTTTCTTCTCTATTTTCCACCCATAAACATGACCCCAAATGTGTTCCAGGGAAGATGCATGGAAACTGAGTCCTGCCAATTTTGTGAAAGACATTATTACCCTGTCTTCAACCCCCTCGTACTTTGTCTATATTTGTTTGTCTGTCTGTCTGTCTCCTCTATTTTCCATACATAAATATGAACTCAAATCATGTTCTAGAGAAGATGCATGGAATCTGAATCCTGCCAATTTTTTGAAAGACATTATAATCATCTCCTCACCCAGTTTTATATTGATGTGTCTGTCTGTCTGTCTCCTCTGTTTCCACCACATTCTGAGATGTCTTACACTTACAGGATCTTAACGTGTATAGTTATTGTTGTGGTGGTGTACACATGGAAATAATCCTGCCAATTTTTTTTAAAAACATTATTGCCCTCTCCTCAACGCCCTCCCTTTTTGTCTATATGTGTTTGTGTGTCTGTCTCCTCTGTTTTCCACCCATAAACATGAACGAATCATGATGTTCCAGGGAAGATGTATGAAAACTGAATCCTATTTTTTAAAGACATTATTTCATCTCCTCACCCCCCTCCGTCTTATCTATATGCTTCTGTCTGTCTGGTGTCTCCTCTGTTTTCCACCCATAAATATGAACGAATCGTGTTCCAGGGAGTATGCATGGAAACTGAATCCTGCAAGTTTTGAAAGACATTTATTAATTATCTCCTCAACTCCCCTCCCCCTTGGTCTAAATGTGTCTGTCTGTGTGCCTCATCTCTCTGTGTGTCTCATCTCTCTGTGTGTCTCATCTGTCTGTGTGCTCATTGTCTGTGTGCCTCATCTGTCTGTGTGCCTCATCTGTCTGTGTGCCTCATCTGTCTGTGTGCCTCATCTGTCTGTGTGCCTCATCTGTCTGTGTGCCTCATCTGTCTGTGTGCCTCATCTGTCTGTGTGCCTCATCTGTCTGTGTGCCTCATCTGTCTGTGTGCCTCATCTGTCTGTGTGCCTCATCTGTCTGTGTGCCTCATCTGTCTGTGTGCCTCATCTGTCTGTAGTGCCTTTCATCTGTCTGTGTGCCTCATCTGTCTGTGTGCCTCATCTGTCTGTGTGCCTCATCTGTCTGTGTGCCTCATCTGTCTGTGTGCCTCATCTGTCTGTGTGCCTCATCATCATAGGTGCCTTGTCGCGTGGTGTTGGCGATCATGGACTTCCATCTGTCTCTATCTCTTGTTGCCTCAAGCATCTCTTCCACCCTCCTTGTCTTCAGCCACTGTGCAAATCCGTCTAGTATCTTCTCCCTGGGTCTACCTGGTGCTGTCTTTCCCTCCAGCTTTCCCGCTGTGACCAGGTCCTCCAGTTCCCCATTCCTCATAAAATGGCCTATAAATGTTGCCTGTTTTTTCCTAATCTTCCTTATCAATGATCTTCTTGTGTCTGCCTCCATCAAGACTGTCTCATTTGTTTTCTTTGCTGTCCATGTGTGTCTGTCTCCCCTATTTTCCACCCTTTGCTGTCCATGTGTGTCTATCTCCCCTATTTTCCACCCTTTGCTGTCCATGTGTGTCTATCTCCCCTATTTTCCACCCTTTGCTGTCCATGTGTGTCTATCTCCCCTATTTTCCACCCATAAACATGAACGAATCATGTTCCAGGGAAGATGTATGAAAACTGAATCCTCCAAGTGTTTGAAGGACATTATTATCATCTCCTGAACTCCCCTCCCCCTTTTGTCTGTATGTGTCTGCCTTCCCCCTGTGGGGATGCCAGAGGCTCTTTCAGTATGAATAGTATCCCCACCTTCTGGAAATTCTGTGCTAGAAATTTCCTCTTGTCTGTCACTCGTTTTGTTTCTGCCTTGTTCCTTGGCTTTCTGTCATTTCTTCCTATCATTTTCTGTCTTGCTGGTCCATTCGCCTGTATGTGTTTGATAAAGTCTAAGGTAGTTTTTCTGAGGATTGATAATTGAGTACATTACTAAGTGCATTTTTGGCTCTAGGGAGGTGAGATATGTGGAAGAAATTTTAGGTAATTTATGTCCGTTTTTATATATTGTTTTGGTGTCCTTAGAGATGCTTAGATTTGTATTTAGGTGTGTTTTTTAAAATCCCCTGTGCGATAAATTGGACAGAGTGGTCAACGTCGGGGGCATGTCCTTAGATTATGTGCGCGAATGCACTGAATTTTCTTTTCTTTTTTTTTCCTGTTGAAGTTTTGTATGTTTTGAAGTAGCCCTGATATGGCTCTATGCAGTCAGTTGGGCTTTAAACAACAATAAAATAACAATAACAATATGTGTCTGCCTCTTATATCTTCCACCCATAAATATGAACCCAAATCGTGTTCCAGGAAGATGCCTGGAAACTGAGTCCTGCCAACTTTGTGAACGACATCTGTCACCACAGCAAACAGCGAGATATCATTGTTGTTGTTGGGGAGTATGACCCACCCGAATTCCGCCGTCAGTGTGGGGAATTTGAGAAGGTGAGTGACAGACGATTTATTTATTCATCTATTTATTTTGTTTGTTTATTATTTGAATTCAATCATCTCCAAATCCCATAACTTGAAATAATATTGATGCAACGTTTATCTGTGTGGAATATTTATGGCATTTGTCTTGGTTATCCTGCCATAAAGGTATTCGTACTTCTCTTCAGAGGTGTGCTGTTATAGCCCTGATATGGCTCTACGCAGTCGGCTGGGCTTTAACTCACTCGCTACGTACGATTATGCCCTTTGCCGTTCCCCTGATACGCACCATTTGTATAGGTCATAAGAAAAATTCTCATACAAACAGATGAAAGTAGAGAGTTTTGAAATTTGGCAGGTCATATATTAAAAGATTGGTATACAAAATGCTGAAATTTCAACTGTCTAACCCTCATGGTTACTGAGTAATGGTACAAGTAAAATTAGGGACATTTTCATGTGAAAAATGTCTTACAAAATTCACAGTCAGGTCAATAATCAGTTCCTACAGTTACATTTTGAATGAAATTTCATAAAATCCAACGTGCACACACTCCACATGCACTGAAGGAAGAGATCATGTTGAACAGCGCCGAGTTGTTGAGTATTGTTTAGCCATTTGCTTTTCCGTCGTCTGCTTCATTGTGAAGATAGTGGGTTGTGAACTTTGCACTGTCCACTCACCAACTGCCTAGTACAGTGACCTCGTGGCCTGAAACGAGGCTAGGAATGACCAAAGAATCTTATTTCTGGCTATTAGTTTCGGTTAATGGAAATACTGAAAATCCCGCGATTTTTCAAAACTCAAGTCGGATTTCTCCAACTCTCGTAGACAAGCGTTGTTGAGACATGATTGGGAAATCCCGTCACTCGTAGCGAGAGAGTTAAACAAGAATAACAACAAAAATGTCACTATGTTGTCACAGAGTCTGCGGGATCACGGGGCACAGGCTCGCTACTTGGACATTCCAGACACGGATCATTTCGATGTGGTGGAGAAAATGAGACAGAGCAACTATTCTTTGACCAAGGTGTGACCACACACACACACACACACACACACACCACATGCATGCACACATATACACATACACGAGTGCATGCACATACAGACGTGCACGCATATTTGCTGGCATGCACACATTTCACACACACACATGCACACATGAATGCACACACTTGCTCATACACACATACACACACATGTACTCACACACACACACACATGCACATATGAATGCACACACGTGCTCATACACACATACACACACACGTACTCACACACACACACACACACATGTACTCACACACACACACACACACACACACACACACACACACACACATATACACACACACACACACACACACACACACACACACACATACATATACACACATGCACGTATATATACACGCACGCATATGCATGCAAGCAGGCATGCAAACATACTCACTCTTTCTGTCTCTCTCTGTCTTTTCTGATCATATCTCAGACGTGTGTGTCTGTTGTGCATGTATATGTTGTTTGTTTGTTTGTGTGTGTGTGTGTGTGTGTGTTGTGCATGTATATGTTGTTTGTTTGTTTGTGTGTGTGTATGTGTGTGTTGTGCATGTATGTTTGTTTGTTTGTGTGTGTGTGTATGTGTGTGTGTGTGTGTGTGTTGTGCATGTATATGTTGTTTGTTTGTTTGTGTGTGTGTGTGTGTTGTGCATGTATATGTTGTTTGTTTGTTGTGTGTGTGTGTGCATGTATATGTTGTTTTGTGTGTGTTGTGTGTGCTGTATGTGTTGTGTTTGTGTGTGTTGTATGATGTTTGTTGTTTTGTGTGTTGTGTGTGTGTGTGTGTGTTGTGTGCATGTATATGTTGTTTGTTTGTGTGTGTGTGTGTGTGTGTGTTGTGCATGTATATGTTGTTTGTTTGTTTGTGTTGTGTGTGTGTATTGTGTGTTTGTTTGTTTGTGTGTGTTGTGCATGTATTGTGTTGTGTGTTGTGTTGTGTTGTGTGTGTGTTGTGTGTGTGTTGTGCATGTATATGTTGTTTGTTGTGTTTGTGTGTGTGTGTGTGTGTTGGCATGTATATGTTGTTTGTTTGTTGTGTTGTGTGTGTGTGTGTGTGTGTGTTGTGCATGTATATGTTGTTTGTTGTGTTGTGTTGTGTGTGTGTGTGTTGTGCATGTATATGTTGTTTGTTTGTTTGTGTTTTGTGTGTGTGTGTGTGTGTTGTGCATGTATATGTTTGTTTGTTTGTTTGTGTGTGTGTGTGTTGTGCATGTTATGTTGTGTGTTTGTTTTGTGTTGTGTGTGTGTGTGTGTTGTGCATGTATATGTTGTTTGTTTGTTTGTGTGTTGTGTGTGTTGTTGTGTGTGCATGTATGTTGTTGTGTGTTTGTGTGTGTGTGTGTTGTGCATGTATATGTTGTTTGTTTGTTTGTGTGTGTGTGTGTGTTGTGCATGTATATGTTGTTTGTTTGTTTGTGTGTGTTGTGTGTGTGTGTGTGTTGTGCATGTATATGTTGTTGTTTGTGTGTGTGTGTGTGTGTGTGTGTGCTGTTATGTGTGTTGTTTGTTTGTTGTGTGTTGTTTGTGTGTGTGTGTGTTGTGCATGTATATGTTGTGTTTGTTTGTTTGTGTGTGTGTGTGTGTGTGTGTTGTGCATGTATATGTTGTTTGTTTGTGTGTGTGTGTTGTGTGTGTTTGTGCATGTATATGTTGTTTGTGTGTGTGTTTGTGTGTTGTTGTGTGTTTGTGTGTGTTTTTTGTGTGTGTGTGGTGTGATGTTGTGCATGTATATGTTGTTTGTTTGTTGTGTGTGTGTGTGTGTGTGTTTGTGCATGTATATGTTGTTTGTTTGTTGTGTGTGTGTGTGTGTTGTGCATGTATTTGTGTTGTTGTTGTTTGTTTGTGTGTGTGTGTGTTGTGTTGTGCATGTATATGTTGTTTGTTTGTTGTGTGTGTGTGTGTTGTGTTGTGCATGTATATGTTGTTTGTTTGTTTGTGTGTGTGTGTTGTGTTTTGTGTGCATGTTTGTTGTGTGTTGTTGTGTGTGTGTGTTTGTTTGTTGTTGTGTGTGTGTGTGTGTGTGTATGTTTTGTGTGTATTGTGTTGTGTTGTGTGGTGTGTGTTGTGTGTAATGGTGTGTGTTGTGTGTGTGTGTGTTGTGCATGTATATGTTTTTTTTTGTGTGTGTGTTGTTGTGTGTGTGTGTTGTGTTGTTGTTGTGTGTGTGTTGTGTGTGTTGTTTGTTGATGTTTATGTTGTTTGTTTGTTGTGTGTGTTATGTGTGTGTGTGTGTGTGTTTTGTGTGTGGTGTGTGGGGTGTTGTGCATGTATATGTTTGTTGTGTTTTGTTGTGGTGTGTGTGTGTGTGTGTGGTTGTTGTGCATGTATATGTTGTTTGTGTTGTTTGTGTGTGTTGTGTGTGTGTGTGTGTTGTGCATGTATATGTTGTTTGTTTGTTTGTGTTGTGTGTGTGTGTGTGTTGTGCATGTATATGTTGTTTGTTTGTGTTGTGTGTATGTGTTGTGTGTGTTTGTGATGTATTGTTGTTTGTGTTGTGTGTGTGTGTGTTGTGCATGTTATTGTTGTTTGTTGTGTGTGTGTGTGTGTTGTGTGTATGTGTTGTTTGTTTGTGTGTGTGTGTGTTGTGTGTGTGTTTGTGTGTGTTTGTGTGTGTGTGTTTGTGTGTTATGTTGTTTGTGTTGTTGTGTGTGTGTGTTTGTTGTGTGTGTGTGTTGATTCGTGTGTGTGTGTGATATGTTGTATTGTTTGTTTTGTTGTTTGTATGTGTGTGTGTTTGTGTGTGTGTGTGCTTGATTGTTGCTATTGTTGTTTGTTTGTGTGTTGTGTGGTGTGTGTGTGTGCTTGATTGTTGCTATTGTTGTTTGTTTGTGTGTATGTGTGTGTGTGTGTGTGATTGTTGCTATTGTTTTCTTGTAATGTTCTGCTGTTGTTGTACTTCTTGTTGTTCTTGTTGATATTGATAATGGTTGTTGTGTGTGTCTCTTGCTTATTTCACACTTGAAAATATGATTTGTTTTCTTTCATGTATGTGTGTGTGTGTGTAACATGTCTGTGTGAGTTAAGTTATCTGTGTGTGTGTTTGTGTATCTGTGTGTGTGTTTGTGTATCTGTGTCACTATGTGTGTGTGCATAACTGTGTGTGCTTGTATATCAGTGTGTGTGTTTATGTATCTTCATGTGTCACTGATAATGTGCGTGTGAATGCATATTCATTTTGTGTATGTGTGTGTGTTCTGCTATTATCCATGGCTCTGTGTGTTGTTGGTGTGTGTGTGTGTGTGTGTGTGTGGCTGTGTGTGTGTGTGTACGGCATATGGGCGTGGTGTGTGTGTGGTGCGTTGCAGGGAGGAATGCATACGGCTATGAAACTGGACAGCAAGTGAGGAACAAGGGGAGACAAGAACCAGATCTTCACAAAAACATGGACGACGCCTCACTCTGCTCGACAGAAAGGAGGAATAAGATCATTATCATAATGCTTACGGCAACATCACTGTTATGGTAGCATTGTGCAAGTGAAAGAGAAAGAAAGGCATGGCAGATAGAATTATATTGCAGATGATTGAAAGCGAAAAGGAGTAAGATCATTATTGTAACACTCAGGTAACACCACTATAACTGTCATAGTCACCACTCTGCAATAGAAAGAGAAAGAAAGGAATGACAGACAAAATTATATTGCATGTGATTGAAAAGAAAAGGGAGTAAGATTGTCGTTGTAACCCTCTGGTATCATCTCTGTAATTCTCATAGTAACAATTGCATTTGAAAGACCAAGAAAGGAATGACAGACAAAATTACAGTACAAGTTTTTGAAAAAGAAAAGGATTTTTCAGATTTTTGCTGAAAGATTAATTGATGGCATTACATTAATAATGATTGAAAATAAGAGCATGATCTTGTCGCTAAATCTGATGAATCTGCACCTCAGGAACGTTATGGAGAGAGAATGAGATAGTTATTATGACAAGTATGAAATTGATGATGATTACTGTGATGATGTAAAATTGATGATATTTACTACGACAATATGTAATCCATGTAGCATGTTACAATTGTAAGTTTTGTAATACTTACTACAGCAATGTAAAATTATGATAATTATTTTGGCATGCATAATTATCAATAACCACTATAACTGTGTCCAATTGATAGTGAATGATTATGATATTATGAATTTGATGATAGCGAATATGAACATATGAAATGATGATTCTTACTATGACATCAGTGACATCAATTTTACATAAATTAGGATACTTCACCACAAGTGGTGAAATGTAAAAAAACCAACAAGATCATTTTATGTAACATTCATGCAGTTGGGTACCATGAAACTATCCATCTGCTGATTAATCAGTGCCATAGAATATATGATGTACAGGGATTTCTTTCTGAATGTAGGTTGTTGCAATGTGTCAGCTATTGATTTGAGAATGGCTTTTATCTTATGCCCCAAGTATAGATACAGAAAATAATTAGGATAAATGGAAGATGTTAGCTGATGTACTACTGGCACTGGAGAAGCAGAGTATAGAGGATGTCAAGCATAAAACAGATTATAAAAGAAAAAAAAACAGAAGGAAGGAACTAAATATTCATTTAAGAGTGATGACATTTGATTTTACATGTGTGTATGTCTGAAAGATTGTATTTGTCAGGTCATATATACATTTTTCTACAGTTCAATATATATTTTCTGTGAATATACACTGATGAAATTTTATTTCATATATTGTGTATGCATGAAAGATTGTAGTTATCAGATGATTTAACATTTTTCTTCATTATATGATTGAGTGTATTTATCAGTTGATTTATACATTTTTCTTCATTGTATCTTTTCTGCGAGTGTCCCTATTACCTACATGTAATTTCATGCTATGATCTGTTCTTATTTTTGATTTTTTGATAAACTATGTTTGTGCTGCACTGATGTATTGGTGTGTGTATCCAGCTGTGTTCCCCCATGGGGATGCCAGGGGCTCTTTCAGTATAAATAGTATCCCTGCCTTCTGGAAATTCTATCCTGAAATTTCATGTTTTCTGTCACTCTCTTTGTTTCTGCCTTGCTCCTTTGCTTTGTGTCATCTCTTCTTTCTCATTCTATGCCTTGCCAGTTTGTTCATCTTTACATTTCCATATCCCCTGCCCCTGTGAGGATGTCGTAGCTCTTTCAGTATGAATAGTATCCTCCCCCCCCCCCACCTTCTGGAAATTCTGTGCTAGAAATTTCCTCTTTTCTGTCACTCTCTTTGTTTCTGCCTTGCTCTTTTGCTTTCTGCTATCCGTTCCTATCATTTTCTGCCTTGATGGTCCATTCACCTGTGTTGTATAATGCTTTACGTGCTTTCTATTAGAATTGATAAATGGGTATATGTATTAACTGCAGTTTTGGTTCTAAGGAAATTGACATGCAGTAGCAATTTTAGGTACTTTTTGCCAGTTTTTCTGTATGCTTTAATATTTACTTTGTATATACATTTGCAGTCAGGTTTGGTTCCTTTTCTAAACCCCTCTAGTGATAAATTTGGCAGAATGGTAAATGCCATGGGCACATGCTTAGATTATGTTTGTGAATGCGTTGATATATGTACTTAATTTTCTTTTCTAGGTGATTTCATTTTTTTTTAATCAAGAGTCTAGGAGGTATTATCTGTGCTTTAACTCACTCGGTACGACGGAACGCTATAGCGGTCGTGATGAAAGGCACGGTTGCGTACGACGGAACGCTATAGCGGTTTCGATAATTAAAATTTTTTCGACCCTCCCCTTTTGAGCCTGCATGCCTACCATAGCCACAGTGGTCACTGCAAACATGTCAAGGGTCAAGTGGAAAGTTACTTCGTGAGATTCCGTAACATTACACTCGTCGGGAAGAGATTGTCTTCGGCACCCCGAATGACTTGCTAATCTGCATTCGTGTCGAAAATGGCGTCGCAGGCGAGTACGAGTTTTCAAACAAATTAGATCGTGACGGCCGCGTTTTACTGCTGCTAAATTGATTGAAGTGCTTCAGACTGAAGGATTGGACATCGAGGAGTATGCTGAAGATAATGGTGAAAGTGTATCAAGTGATGGAAGCTGCCAGCAAGAAGGTACTGACAGTGACCCAGTTTCAGACGACAATGAAGTGGGAAAGGGAGGTGGGCGTACACGTCACGAGAGGCGAGCAGTCAGCAGGCCAAGTACAGCGAGTCGCATGTCTGATGGAGGTTTCATTCACTTTATGAATGCATGACTGGCACGAAGATTGTAGTTTTTCTCCCACTTTGCATCCTTCTCTGGCTCTTGTGGCCTGCATGTCTCATTTGAGTGCCACACCCCCATAATTCCCCTGTGTAACAATTTGTAACATTTATTCATATAATATCACTAATAATCTTTTTTTTTTACCCTGAGCAAAGTCTACTTTATTCATGTTGTTTTGTGCATACAAAGACCTTCTCACCTTTGACTGTGTGTTCATAGAGCTGATCAGAGTGACTGACTACAGTGATCCAGACCACAAATTTGGGGTATTTTCAACATGGCACATGACGAAGAAATATTCAAGGAAGAACTTCATATTTTGGCATGAACTAACTCAGCATGTAATATTCAGATCTGAAAGTTTCATTTTGATCCTTTATGTTTTGTTTTTTTTGTGATTTTTTTCCTAACCCTTCAAAATGGGCCGTACCTGGGGAAACGCAAGGGGAAAAACTCTCCGTACCGAGTGAGTTAAGATGATTATAGATAAGTAAATAAATAAATTAGTGGGATATTGTTGGAAATGGATGATGTACTGGCAGAACTATGATTAAGGAAATATTGTTTTCATCTCGTTGATAGGCAGCTGAGGCTTTGTGCACTGACTGGGGGGCTTTTTGTGCTGTGAGACAAGTTCATACTGAGTGGCTAGTTGTGTTGTGATTCAGACCTTTAATTATTTATTTATTTTATTTATCTGTTCTTTTCTTTGAAGATAAGATACACAGATACACATGCCATTTACATGTTACCAAGATTGTTCCAATGATAGACTGATACACTACTAGTAAAGAAGAATGTAGGCTAGATAGGACCTCAGGGCTTGGCCAGCTCATGGGTTAAAGTGCAGGCTTAAGGCATGTGCCATGATCACAGTCACATGTCACCTGTGACATAAGTGCATGTGGAATTCATTTTGAGCGCAAGGACGTCATCTTGAGAAACTGAAACTGAAATTGAGATGTCAACCAAAGGACACAACTCTTGAGAGTCACGTAGGAAGTATCTCCCATGTTGTGGAACTTCTCAAATCTAACGTAGTTTGCGCTACCCATTCAGCTAGCATAGAAGCAGATACAAAGCACAAAAACCGTAAACTCAGAACATTCTGAGTGTTCTGAGTTTACCATTTTTGTGTTCTGAGTTTACGGTTTTTGTGTTTTTCTGTTCTGAGTTTATGGTTTTTGTGTTCTGAGTTTACGGTTTTTGTGCTTTGTATCTGCTTCTATGCTAGCTGAATGGGTAGCGCAAACTATGTTAGATTTGAGAAGTTCCACAACATGGAAGATAATTCCTATGTGACTCTCAAGAGTTTATGTCCTTTGGTTGATATTACAAAAATTCTCCCTGCTTCCCTCTTATTTCTTTGAAATTGAGATGGTTATAGCCCTGATAGGGCTTTGCGCAGTTGGCTGGGCTGCAAAAATTAATGATGATATCAATGGTAATTGTTATCATTAAATTCAAAATGTTATAATATTTTCCATAAAGTCCTTCTGCAGGAAGCTGGTGGATAGGGTGAGGGAGTCAGTGGGCTACGCTTATGCTTTGTTAGCATGGTTGACAATGCAGGAGGCTGGTGGACAGGGTGCAGGACTCAAAGGGTTAAGATTGATGATTTAGAGCACGTATTGCATTTTAAGCTGTAAAGAAATGTGAGCTGCCTAGTGGCAATTTTAGTTATGTAAGTCAGTTTCTGTATATGTTTTTGTGTGCTTAGTTAGGTTCGTTTGTTTGCGTGCAGGTTTGTTTGGGTTTTTTGTTTGTTTTGTTTTGTTTTTTTGTTTTAAGCCCCTTGATGATGATTTAGGCAGAATTGCTGGTGCTGGGGGCATATCTTTTTATTCTTTTCTGTGAATTCTTTTTTTCCAAGTTTTCTTATTTTCAGGGTCATTGATGTGTTTATATGTGTGTGTTAATAATGATGTAATAATAATGGTAATAGTAATAATGAGAACAGTGATAATAGTAAATAGTAACAAATAGTAATAATAGTAATAAATAGACTGTATTAGTAATAATAATAACAGATGATAATAGTAAATAGTAACAAATAGTAATAATAGTAACAAATAGACTGTATTAGTTTAATAATAATAACAGTGCTATATTTTTATAATGTAATCAAATATAGTCATTAGTAATTTAATAGACTGTATTAGTAATAATAATGAACAGTGATAATAGTAAATAGTAACAAATAGTAATAATAGTAATAAATAGACTGTATTAGTAATAATAATAACAGTGATAATAGTAAATAGTAACAAATAGTAATAATAGTAACAAATAGACTGTATTTATACTGCTTTACCGTATTGACGTGGCACCGCCCCTTCCCAAACTTTTTTGTCTATGTAAAATGCATTGAACATTGTTTGACCCAGACTGTTTGCACTATGCAAATGAAATTGTTATTACTATTATTGTTATTTATTTATTTTTATTATTATTATTATTATATCATCATCATCTCATCATCATCATCATCATCATACATTGTTATTACTATATTATCATATTGGTGTTGTGGTTGTTTATCATCATCATAATTGTCATCATCATCATCATAATAATAATAATAATGATACGATGATGATGATTATTATTGTTATTATTATTATTGTTGTTTATTGTTGTTGTTGTCATTATCATTATTAATATCATGATTATTGTTGTTGTTGTTTTAATGAAATCAGACTCTACATAGCATGCAAACAGTCTACAATTAATATGCAAAAAACAGTCAGGTTAATGCTGTTGAAGTAAAGAAAAAACAAAAACAACATGGTGAAAGTGAAATATCAAAAGCAGCAAAACCAGTCATGTAACAGTGTTAACACTAAATACCCCCTCCTTTGCAGGAAAAAAGCCCAGAAGACATTGCTAGAAGTATGTGGAAAATGATAGAAAGCCAGAGGGCACCACTGTCAGATTGATGAGAATTTACTTCTAAGAAGTATATGAAAACAAAAGAGACAGAAAACGGCAGGACTTTTGATGTGGAACTGATGGAATACCTATTAGCGTGAAGAAAAGACAGGAAAAGAGAGAGGGAAAGGCATAAGTTGAAAATGAGAAATCTCCATGCACAAAGATGGAAGAAGAACCATCATCTTTAACTGCTTGAAAATGAGAAAAATCTCCCATAAAGAAACGGGAAATTTAAAATGGTTTTTAATCGCTTACACTGTACACACACGTTTTGAAAATGAAAAATCTCTCTGTAAAAAGATGGGAGATTAAATGTTATTTGTAGTTGCCTCCCTGTACACATACTAGCAAAAAACAACAATAATAATCTCCCCATAAGAAATTGCCAACCCCCTTAACCCTGCACATGTCCAAGTTGACAGTAAAAAAGAAATCTCCCAGTAAAAAGATGGGAGCTCAAATGATATATTTAATTGACTACTCTTCACGTGCACAATTTGAGCATGAAAAATCTTCTTATCAAAAGATAAAGGATAAAACGTAGTTGTAATTACCAATCCTTCACACATGCAAGTTGTAAATGAAAAAATAATTCTGTATGAAAAACTGTGAGATTAACCCTTTGACTCCCATTCCAACTGCAAAAACTTAAACTTTTGACTCCCCTGCCCTATCCACCAGCTTCCAGCAGGATGCTGGTGGACAGGATGCGGGAGTCAAAGGGTTAAATGTTGTCTTTAATTACTTACTGTACATATGCACGCTTTGAACATAAAAAAATCTAGCTGTTAACCCTTTGCTCCTCACCCTGTCTACCAGCATCTTGCATTGCCAACCATGTTAGCAAAGCAAAAAACTTAACCCTAAGACTCCCTCACCCTATCCCCACTAGCTTCCTAAGGAAGCTAGTGGATAGGGTGAGGGAGTCATAGGGTTAAGTTTTTGCAGACGTTGTATTGGGTGCAGGAGTCAAAGGGTTAAAAGCCAGGAGATTGAAAAATGCTACTGGAGAAAGTGCTGATTTATTGGTCTTATCTGCTTGATGAATTTCACGTATTTGGTGTTCTTTTTCTGTGTTGAATATCCCACTAACTGTTGTTGCTGTTAGCCCTTTTATTATCTTTATGATTAGGCCTTTGATTATTTCTATGATTAGACCTTTGATTATCTCTATGATTAGCCCTTTGATTATTCCTGTGATTAGCCCTTTGATTATCTTATGATTAGCCCTTTGATTATCTCTATGATTAGCCCTTTGATTATCTCTGTGATTAGCCCTTTGATTACTCTGATTAGCCTGTGATTAGCCCTTGATGATCTCTGTGATTAGCCCTGTGATTAACCCTTTGATTATCTCTGTGATTAGCCCTTTGATTATCCATGTGATTAGCCCTTTGATTATCTCTATGATTAGCCCTTTGGTTATCTCTGTGATTAGCCCTTTGATTATCTCTGTAATTTGCTCTTTGGTTATCTCTATGATTAGCCCCTTGATTATCTCTGTGATTAGCCCTTTGATTTTCTCTATGATTAGCTCTTTGATTATCTCTGTGATTAGCTCTTTGATTATCTCTGTGATTAGCCCGAACCATTTCAGCTGATCATGTCAGATCTTTCTTGTTTTTTATCTCATATCTTTATGCATTTTTTGTCTTATCTTTTCACATACGATCTGGTATAATTTTGTCAATTTATCTGAGTTAATTTTTCATGAAAAGGTTTTGTTATTGCTGTAAGCGTTGTTGTTTTTATCGTTGGTGTGCACTTCAGTTTGTTCTATTGTTGATCTGAAGAAATGTTTTTGCAGATAATCTCAAATTTTCATTCCGATTTTCTGAAATAGTTTTACTGATTTTGCAGATTCTTTTTCATGTGATTATCTCACATTTTTGACACTAGCTGTTGATCATTTTTACCGGCGTCTTCCACTGAACGTGCTTTCGTATATCTTCTTGGGGTCTAATATTTGATGCTTTAGTTGTGCATAGTCATTTTGTCGTTTTCATTATATCAGCTGACTGACCAGTGGACTGTAGACCTGATGTCTCGAACTCAGTCCCAACTTACATCATGAAAAACTGGCTGGTTGTTGCTCGTATTAATGTTTCCATCATTCTGGTGGTGTCAGCTTAGTGTTTCAAGGTCCCTTCTCTCCCTTCCCCTTCCCCTTCCTCTTTCAAGACCTTGCCAGCGCATGTACAAGGAGTCTGCCAGATAATTGCTGGCAGATTTGGGTGTAGCGCTCGTCTTCCACTTCACGGATGCAAATCCTGCTTGAGTATAAGCTCTTGCATGTGACTTCAAGTGTACCCATGTGTGAGTGGGTACTTGCCTTTCTTCATAGTTAATCCTGGCTCCCATGCCCTCTCCACCAACAGCAAAAACTTGTCCCTTTGACACCCTCACCTCATCCACCAGCTTCCTGCAGGAAGCTGGTGGATAGGGTGAGGGAATCAAAGGGTTAGTTTTTGCTTAGCTTGCATGGCTGACAATGCAAGATGCTGGTAGACAGGGTGCGGGAGTCAAAGGGTTAAAGAAAGTAAAGCAGTAAGGGAGAGAAGACAGGCACCACCGTGTTAATCCTTTGAATCATGCACCTGATCCATTAACTGCAAAAACTTAACCCTTTGACTCCCTCACCCTATCCATCAGCTTCCTACAAGAAGCTGGTGGATAAGGTGAGGGAGTTAAAGGTCAAGTTTTTGCAGGAAGCTGGTGGATAAGATGAGGGAGTTGAAGGGTTAATTTTTTGCTTTGCTAGCATGGTTGACAATGCAGGATGCTGGTGACAGGGTGCAGGAGTCAAAGGATTAAACATTGGCCTTGAGAAAAGCTGAGATCTCTGCCATGATCTTCCCCTTGATGTCAGGGTCATGGGACAACCGTTATCTTACTTTTTACCTTTTTATAACTGAACAGTGTCATCATGTATATGATTAACTTTTTTTTTTATCTAGCATTCCAATTTTTCTTGGATGGGTATATATATATACAGTTTGCTTTTGCCCACACTATGCAGATGATATGTTGCTGCATAGTCTTCAGTGGGTGATGATGTGCTGGGTGTTTTCATAATCTGTCAGGCTCTTACGTGACTTACCAGTTCTTAAAACGTGCTTATTTTGATGCACTGCTTGTGTATAGACACACAGGGTGTTTAGACAGTACAGTAACCGATCTGCACAGGTTTAGACTGGAGATTGGAAAAATCTGATCTCTATCCTTTACCCACAGGCTGAAGGTACCTGGGTAAGATCAAACTTGGACCTTCCAGTTGATAGTCTGATATCTTACCCACTTGACATTCATGCCAGTCGGTTGACATTTGAATCCATGCTGCTGCGAAATCAGGAAATATTTCATCAGGATATTTTTCAACTGTTTCGTTAATTGAACCTTGTGAAAATTGTTCATCGTGGTTATCTCGGCTGTTTTGTTACTTCCCTTTGTGAAAGCAGTCGTCAGTAATTTCTCAGCTGTATTATTGAAATCAACTATGCATTCGGCTGGGCTTTAAACAACAATAACAGTTTAAATCAACATGATGAAATCAATTCATCAATAATTTCTCAGCTGTTTTGCTTCAGTCAGATTGGAGAATATAGTTCATCATTGATTTCATGGCTGTTTTGTTTCAATCATCTTGATGAAAAGAGTCTATCAGTGATTTCATGGCTGTTTTGTTTCAATCATCTTGATGAAAAGAGTCTGTCAGTGATTTCATGGCTGTTTTGTTTCAATCATCTTGATGAAAAGAGTCTGTCAGTGATTTCATGGCTGTTTTGTTTCAATCATCTTGATGAAAAGAGTCTGTCAGTGATTTCATGGCTGTTTTGTTTCAATCATCTTGATGAAAAGAGTCTGTCAGTGATTTCATGGCTGTTTTGTTTCAATCATCTTGATGAAAAGAGTCTGTCAGTGATTTCATGGCTGTTTTGTTTCAATCATCTTGATGAAAAGAGTCTGTCAGTGATTTCATGGCTGTTTTGTTTCAATCATCTTGATGAAAAGAGTCTATCAGTGATTTCATGGCTGTTTTGTTTCAACCATCTTGATGAAAAGAGTCTGTCAGTGATTTCATGGCTGTTTTGTTTCAACCATCTTGATGAAAAGAGTCTGTCAGTGATTTCATGGCTGTGTGGCTAATCCCTTTTATAAAAATAATTAATTACTAATTTTGTAGCTGTTTTGTTTAATTCAGCGTGGTGAAAATAGTGATTTTTATTTGTTTGGCTAATCCTCTTCATAAAAATAATTCATTACTGATTTTGTAGCTGTTTTGTTTAATTCAGCGTGGTGAAAATAATTCATCAATGATTTCTCAGCTGTTTTGTTTAAATTAGCTTGGTGGAAAACAGTGGTTCATCATTGATTTCTCATGTGTTTTGTTACTCAGCCTGAAAGAAATAGTTCATCGGTGATTTTTCATGTTTTGTTAATCCCCTTTGTTTCAGGGTTGCCATATTGATCTTGCCAAGAAATGTTTATGCGTAGTGTGTGTGTCTGTGTGTGTGTGTGTGTGTGTGTGTGTGTGTGTGTGTGTGTGTGTGTGTGTGTGTGAGAGAGAAAGAGAGAGAGAGAGAGAGCAATGCATATGTGCTGAGGAATAGTTGAATATCAGTGCGAATGTTAAATATGATAATGAATTGAAGACATGATTTTTTCATAGTTAAAAGCTATTGTCTATAAGCATTTTTAAAAAAAAATTTGCTATGGCTAAGGTACACATAAAACTAGAAAAAAATAGAGAATAAGAAATACATCGATTGACAATTCGGTAGTATAAACCATAGTGTGTAAAAAAATAATGAGAGAAATACAGTGAAATTGATATAATGGTAGGTAATAAATTGAAAACATCATTGATTGCAATGTGGTTAATAAATTGAAATATTTTCATAATTGTGTAGTGAAAAAATGTTATTACAATTACGATGTAGTGGCGATGTAGTTAATCAATAAAAAATGATATTATAATTGCGATGTAGTTAATTTTATTGAAAACGTTATTATGACTGCAGTGTTGTTAATAAATTAAAAATATTATCATTACTGTTATGTAGTTAATAGATTGGACATTGTTATTATTGTAATACACTTAATGAATTAGACACGTTATTTCAATTGTGACTTGCACATGATTTTAATCACTCATTTAGTCACTCTTGCATCATTGGAAACAGAAAATGAATCTTACATTGTTCTGATCATAAACAGATTACATTATTCCAATCATGAATCAAGTGCAATATTGTAATCATAAATTGAATAAATTTGTGTCAATTTAGACTGATTTATACTGATCCTTATGGGAAGAGGTGACCAGAAATTGTTAAGCGTTGAAACCAGAATTAATAACAATATTGTAATAATAGATTAAAAAAGACTTTTGTCACTGTAAATAGAATAATTACGATGATCAGATAACAAGTGCTTATGGTAATCAGACATTACAGATCTTTTGGTGATTAGACATAACAGAGTTTGTGGTAATCAGACATCACAGAGCTTATGGTAATCAAACATTACAGTTTATAGTGTCAGAAATTACAGAGCTTGTGGTAATGAGACGTTACAGAGTTTGTATTAATCAGACATTACAGAGCCTATAGTAATCAGACATTATAGAGCTTATAGTAATCAGAATTACAAAGCTTATGGTAATCAGACATTACAGCGTTTATGTAATCAGACATTACAGAGCTTATAGTAATCAGACATTACAATGCCTATGGTTATCAGACATTACAGCGTTTATGTAATCAGACATTACAGAGCTGATAGTAACCAGAATTACAAAGCTTATGGTAATCAGACATTACAGCGTTTATGTAATCAGACATTACAGAGCTTATAGTAATCAGACATTACAATGCTTATGGTAATCAGACATTACAATGCTTATGGTAATCAGACATTACAGAGCTTATAGTAATCACAATTACAGTGCTTATGGTAATCATACATTACAGAGCTTATTGTAATCACATTACAGAGTTTATGGTAATCAGACAAAATAGTGTTTATAGTAATCAGCCATCACAGAGCTTATGGTAATCAGACCTTACAAAGTTTATTGTAATCAGACATTACAGAGCTTAGGATAATCAGACATGGGAGAGTTTAAGGTAATAAGACACTACAGAGCTTAAGGTGATCAGATATTACAGAGCGCATGGCATTTAGACATTAATTAACTTATGAACATCATTATGAACGTCAGACATGACAGAATTTATTGTCATCAAACATGACAGAGCTTAAAATCAACAAACAATGCACAGCTTATGGTAATGAAGACAAAACAGATGGAAAAGTGACCGTTTTTGAAATGGTTGGTACCAGCATGCGCCTGATAGTATATTTAGCGCCGATAGTATATTTAGCGCTGTTTGGTGTCTTGTTGAGTGTGGTCATTGGTGACGGTGATTTTTTTAAAATTAATGAAAATATTTTTTTCTCTGAAGTTCTGAGTAATTTTTCTCTGGGGTGCAGATATGCATTTTCTTTGGCCCACATGTACATCTGGTTCACGCACACTGTGCAGTCGTTATATTGCTGCACAGTCTGTATGCTACATCTTCAGTGAGCGTGCATGCTGGTTATTTGCGTGTTTCTGTAACCCACCAAACATGGATTTGGCTTAGGACACCCCTGTGGGGATGCCAGGGGCTCTTTCAGTATAAATAGTCTCCCCACCTTCTGGAATTCTGTGCAGAAATGTCCTGTTTTCTGTCACTCTCGTTGTTTCTTCCTTGTTCCTTTGCTTTCTGTCATTTCTTCCTGTCGTTTTCTGCTTTGCTGATCCATTCACCTGTACATGTTCGATAAAATCTTACGTACTTTTTCTTAGGATTGATGATTGGGTACACGTGTTAAGCGCATTTGTGGCTCTAGGGAGGTGCGATATGCAGGAGCCTGTTTTTATGTATGATTTGGTGTCCTTAGGTATGCTTAACTTTGTATTCAGGTGTGTTTTTTAAATCCCCTGTGCGAGAAATTGTGACGGAGTGGTCAACGCTGGGGGCATGTCCTTAGATTATGTGCGCGAATGCATTGATATGTGTACTTAATTTTCCTTTCCTTCTTTTTTTCCTGTTGAAGTTTTGTATGTTTTGAAGCGATTATAGTCCCGATGTGGCTCTAGGCAGTCGGCTGGGCTTTAAACAACAATAACAATAACAATTTGGCTTGGAAGATCTTTAACGTGTATATGTGACGTTCTGTATACATGTACACTTAAAGGGTTTCAGAGTCTTGCAGATCTGCATATATATTGGCCTGGGGGATCTGAACGCTTTCCATCTCCCCACCAAGTTGACCCGGCAGAGTTGAACTCAGATTTTCCTATGGAAAGTCTGGCATTCCAGCAGTTTGACTTGTGTTCATCTCTCTATTGTTTGCATGTTGTCTTGTATGAAGAAAACAATTTTTTTCAGGATCATTGCACTCAGGGAGGTTACCTTTGTGCTCGTCTTTTTTTTTCCGTCCCATTTTCTACGCCACCTTAATGGCCCATAAGCTGGCCAGTGTTTTGATTTACAATGCAATGATGATGATGTCGTTGAGGATGATAATCATGATGCTATGGAGTTCCATCTAGGATAGAGACTGCGTGACAGGGCTGTACTCTACGCTTACTATCAAAATGCAACCTGGCGTCAACCAGGCCTGAGAGATACAGACAACCGCGGGGCGTGGTAGAAGATTTGAGCAACACCCTCAATGACGCATCCGTGAAGTGGATGAGACTCGACTGTGTGGTCCCAGTCTTCTCAATAAGCCCATAGCACGCCCAACTCCAGGTAGGAGCCGGTTAGAGCCGAAATATCCCATAATGATTTTTGAAGGGACTGATGGGGATGGGGATTCGAACCCACAACCTTTCAGTCGGTTGTCCGTTGCGCTAACCACTACACCACGGCGACTGGTAGAAAACAATTTTATTTTGACGAACTCTTCTGACTGTTTACGGAGATCAAGTAGGCCTACACACAGACACACACACGCACACACACATTCAACACACGTATTCACACACACACACACACACACATACACACACACACACACACACACACACACACACACACACACACACACACACACACACACGCACACTCACACACACGCACACACATACTCACACACACATTCTCTGTCTCTCTCTTTCTGTCTGTCTGTCTCTCTCTCTTTCTCTCTCTCTCTCTCTCACACACACATACTCTCGATCTCGCACACATCTCTCTCTCTCTCTCTCTCTCTCTCTCTCTCTCCACACACACACACACACACACACACACACACACACACACTGGGTGACTGTCCATGCGTTGCATGACCCATCCAGTGCTGACAGCTTTTCTTAATGGGAACAGCAGTTAGTAGGAAACTGGGGAGAGTCGGACAGCAGAAGGTAGGCCTACTCAGAGGAGAAACCCTGTCAAGCTAGTGTTTTGGCCCTTAACTGCTGACACTCTACGGGGGCCAGGCCACATCCAGGTCATGACTCCTGGATGCCCCTCTGCTGTCGCCATTTTTTTTCCCTATAACGAATTCTTTTGATTGTTTACGGAGATGAAGTTCTTGAAGTGCCGAAAATTCCTTTTTATCAGGAACATTTATTACTGAAAGAGAATATTACCTGCTGCAAGTACTTGTCTTCTTTTGGGGCTGTATGTTGGCTGTCTTATTAAACACGATTGAAGAGAATGACATGGGTTTCTGTGTGAGTTTGAGTGTGTGTAGGTGTGTATGTGTGTGTGTGTGTGTGTGTGTGTGTGTGAGAGAGAGAGAGTGTGTGTGTGTATGTGTGTTAGAATATTTGTGTGTGTATGTGTGTGTCTGTCTGTGTGTATCTGTATGCGTATGTGTGTGTGTCTGTCTGCATGTGTATGTGTGTCTGTTTGTGTGTGTGTGTGTGTGATGATTGTAATGGTGAAATGATGATGGTGGAGTTGGTGATGATGGTGATGATGACTTTATTACGGTTGTGGTATTGTATGGTTATGTGTTTGCACGTGTGTATGCGTGCGAGCATGCGTGTATGTATGTGCGTGCGTGTGTAAGTGTGTGTGTGCGTGCGTGTATATATGTATATACATATAATATATATATATATATATATATATATATATATATATATATACATATGCGTGTGTGTGTGTGTTGTAGTAAGGGAGAGCAGGGATATCGAAACGTGCGCTTATGGGGGTGAAAGTGGGGTGTCTGAATTATTAACCCTTTAAATCCCACACCATATCCACCAACTGCAAAAACTTAACCCTTTAACTCCCTCACCATATCCACCAGCTTCTTGCAGGAAGCTGATGGATAGGGTGAGGGATGTCAAAGGGTTTTTGCTTTGCTGTAAGTGATGCTTGTGGACAGGGTGATGGGAGTCAAAGGGTTAAGCAGATATATGAATGGAAGACATCCTCACAAAATATACCAAGTCATAAACATTTTGTTTTCTCATACATATATTCGATAAATAGTTGCAGTGTTACGTACACAGACACAAAATAGAAGGGGCCTACTTTTTTTATATTATTAAATTCAAGCGAACATGTAGGCTACACAAAGAAACATCGATTACACATGATTTAGAAACAGGGAACAGTTTCAACAGTTCCATTTACGGAGTGTGACACATAGAAGTCAAGTTAATACGCAGGCCATGAGAACATTCTTTTTTCTACACAGTCTATCATTGCCATTATTTCGTCATTTTGCAACAAAGTCATGCCTGGATGCTACTGTGAACGTCTAGTCCTTCGGAAGGGGACGAAGAACGAGTCAGACCCGTGCGTCTTCTGGCTGCGCACGCTAAAAATCCCACGGCTGTTGAAAATCGTGAAGAGCAGGGCATTGCCCGGTTGCCTTGGTAAAAAAAACATTGGAGAGATAGGTTGATTTCCCAGGTCCCACCCCATGAAGACCAATTAGCCTTCTTGCCTTTCTGAAGTCTTGGTAAAAAGAAAAGTGAATATGAATATGAATTTGAAGCAAGGGAGAGGGGATGGGCGCCGCCCTCGTGGTCCTGGCCCTGGGAAAAGTTGAGGTCTCTGCCACTTTACCCCCTATGACTTCAGGGTTATGGAACTATCTAGGTAGGACCTCAGGACCTGGCCAGCTCATGGGTTTATGTGCAGGCTTAAGGCTTGTGCCATGATCATTCTGGACCTCCTCCATTACATGGCACCTGTGACGTTAGTGCATATGGTATTCATTCCAAGCTCGGAGACGTCATCTTGTAAAATGAAAATGAAACAGAACTGAAACTGTAACAAAGTCATGTCTGGATGCCATCGTCATTTTGTAACAAAGTCATGTGTGGATGTCACTGTCATTTTGTAATAAATTCATCTCTGGATGCCGCCGTCACAATATTTCGTCATTTTGTAACAAAGTCGTGTGTGGATGTCACTGTCATTTCGTCATTTTGAAATAAATTCATCGCTGGATGCCACTGTCATATTATTTCGTCATGTTGTCATTTTGTAACAAAGTCATGTCTGGATGTCACTGTCATATTATTTCGTCATTTTGTAACAAAGTGATGTCTGGATGCCACTGTCATATTATTTCGTCATTTTGTAACAAAGTGATGTCTGTATGCCATTGTCATATTATTTCGTCATTTTGTAACAAAGTCATGTTTGGATGCCACTGTCATATTATTTCGTCATTTTGTAACAAAGTGATGTCTGGATGCCACTGTCATATTATTTCGTCATTTTGTAACAAAGTGATGTCTGTATGCCACTGTCATATTATTTCGTCATTTTGTAACAAAGTGATGTCTGTATGCCACTGTCATATTATTTCATCATTTTGTAACTGTCATGTCTGGATGCCATTGTCATATTATTTCGTCATTTTGTAACAAAGTCATGTTTGGATGCCACTGTCATAATATTTCGTCATTTTGTAACAAAGTGATGTCTGTATGCCACTGTCATATTATTTCGTCATTTTGTAACAAAATCATGTTTGGATGCCATTGTCATTTCGTCATTTTAAAACAAAGTCATGTTTGGATGCCACTGTCATATTATTTCGTCATTTTGTGACAAAGATATATATATATATATATATATATATATATATAATATATATATATATATATATATATATATATATATGTATATATATATATACACATATCTATATATAAACATATATATATATATATATACATATATATGTATATATATATATATACATATCTATACATATACATATATATATATATATATCTGTGTTACACGTTGTTACATGTGGCTGTTACACTGAGGGTAGCACGTTGTTACTGAAGTCCCCCGGCATGTTGGTGTTACCTGGAGGGCGGTACTGCGTAACGATCACCCACCTGTCCTGACCCCTCACTTTGGCCACCCCGACCCCCATCTCTGTCGTGGACTTCCACACCATCTGGGTGAAATGCATCGTATCTGCAACAGGGAATCCAGTGATCATTTGTCACACTGAAAGTGTGTATGACAATCAATACATGACTACCCACCCGTCGGGATGTCGTGGGCTCTTTCAGTGTAAATAGTATCCCCACTTTCTGCAAAATCTGTGCTAGAAATGCCCTCTTTTCTGTCACTCTCTTTGTTTCTGCCTTGTTCCTTTGCTTTCTGTCATTTCTTCCTATTGTTTTCTGCCTTTATAGTCCATTCACGTGTATGTGTTCGATAAAGTCTTACGCACTTTTTCTTAGGATTGATAATTGGGTACATGTTTTAAGTGCACAATAATCAACACTATAATCGTCATTGGACATAAACAGCGCATGACAATCAACGCAGTAATCATTATTAGACATAAACAGTGCGTGACAATCAACGTGTTGATCATCATTGTACTGAAACAGTGCATGACAATCAATGCAATAATCATCATTGTACTGAAATAGTGCATGACAATCAATACATTAACTATTGTGCTGAAACAGCGCATGACAACTCATGAATCATTATTGTTATGAAATATAGTGCATGACAATCAAGACATGAATCATATTGTTATGAAATATAGTGCATGACAATCAAGGCATTAATCATTATTGTTATGAAATATAGTGCATGACAATCAATACATGAAACATCATTGTGCTGAAATATAGTGCATGACAATCAACACATTAACCATCATTGTACTGAAACAGTGCATGACAACCAATGCATAAATGTTTTATTGGACATGCACATTGCATGACAATTAATGCGTGAGTCATTATTGTTCTGAAATATAGTGCATGACAATCAATGGATAAATCATTATTGTTCTGAAATATAGTTCATGACAATTAATGCAGTAATCATTATTGCACTAAAATAGTGATTGACAATCAATACATGATTCATTATTGCACCGAAACAGTGTATAACAATCTATGCATTAATCATCATTGCACTGAAACAATGCATGACAATCTATGCATTAATCATTATTGCACTGAAACAGAGCACGACAACCATTGTATTAACCATCATAGTATATATGTATGTATGTATGTATGTATGTATGTATGTATGTATGTATGTATGTATGTATGTATGTATGTATGAATGTATGTATGTATGTATGTGTGTATGTATGTATGTGTGTATGTATGTATATGTATGTATGTATGCATGTATGTGTGTGTATATATGCACATGTATGTATGTATGCATGTATGTGTGTGTATGTATGTATGCATGTATGTGTGTGTATGTATGTATGTATGTATGTATGTGTATGTATGTATGTATGCATGTGTATGTATGTATGTATGTATGTATGTGTATGTATGTATGTATGTGTATGTATGTATGTATGTATGTATGTATGTATGTATGTATGTATGTATGCATGTATGTTTGTATGTTTGTAATCATGTATGTAAGGTGTGTGTGTGTGTGTGTGTGTGTGTGTGTGTGTGTGTGTGTGTGTGTGTGCGTGTGTGTACCTTTACGCCACCTGGGCAGGTTAAACAGGTAGACAGAGGATTCCCTGTACCACTCCCCCATCACCTGTTGTCCACAAGGCTTGTGACCGTTGACCTCCACAAACAAGATGCTCTCGCCTATATCTGGTATATGGACATCCACAAAAAGTAGACATATTTCAACGAACACTTTGCTTTCTTGGACCTATTCTCTGACCTATGTAGAGTTCACAGATATCTAAAACAGTAGTCTCTCCCATTAACCTACCACGCACTATAATCATTACTCTACTGAAATATAGTGCATGACAATCAATACATTAATCATTATTCTACTGAAATATAGTGCATGACAATCAATACATTAATCATTATTCTACTGAAATATAGTGCATGACAATCAATACATTAATCATTACTCTACTGAAATATAGTGCACGGCAATCAATACATTAATCATTATTCTACTGAAATATAGTGCATGACAATCAATACATTAATCATTATTCTACTGAAATATAGTGCATGGCAATCAATACATTAATCATTATTCTACTGAAATATAGTGCATGACAATCAATACATTAATCATTATTCTACTGAAATATAGTGCATGGCAATCAATACATTAATCATTATTCTACTGAAATATAGTGCATGACAATCAATACATTAATCATTATTCTACTGAAATATAGTGCATGACAATCAATACATTAATCATTATTCTACTGAAATATAGTGCATGACAATCAATACATTAATCATTATTCTACTGAAATATAGTGCATGGCAATCAATACATTAATCATTATTCTACTGAAATATAGTGCATGGCAATCAATACATTAATCATTATTCTACTGAAATGTAGTGCATGACAATCAATACATTAATCATTATTCTATTGAAATATAGTGCATGACAATCAATACATTAATCATTATTCTACTGAAATATAGTGCATGACAATCAATACATTAATCATTATTCTACTGAAATATAGTGCATGACAATCAATACATTAATCATTATTCTACTGAAATATAGTGCATGGACAATCAATACATTAATCATTATTCTACTGAAATATAGTGCATGACAATCAATACATTAATCATTATTCTACTGAAATATAGTGCATGACAATCAATACATTAATCATTATTCTACTGAAATATAGTGCATGACATATATAATCATTATCTACAAATTGTACAATCATTTAACATTATTCTACTGAAATATAGTGCATGACAATCAATACATTAATCATTATTCTACTGAATATAGTGCATGGCAATCAATACATTAATCATATTCTACTGAATATAGTGCATGGCAATCAATACATTAATCATTATTCTATGAAATATAGTGCATGACAATCAATACATTAATCATTATTCTACTGAAATATAGTGCATGCAATCAATACATTAATCATTATTCTACTGAAATATAGTGCACGGCAATCAATCTCAAATACACTATGCTCTCCCCTGTGCATGATATACACACGTCCACAAATCTCATATACCTGATATACACGTGCCACAAATCTATACTTGATAAAAACATGTCCACAAATTTCCTTACATGTCCACAAACAGTTCACTCTCTCCTATACCTGACATAGACATGTCCACAAACAGTTCACTCTCTCCTATACCTGACATAGACATGTCCACAAACAGTTCCTCTCTCCTATACCTGACATAGACATGTCCACAAACAGTTCACTCTCTCCTATACCTGACATAGACATGTCCACAAACAGTTCACTCTCTCCTATACCTGACATAGACATGTCCACAAACAGTTCACTCTCTCCTATACCTGACATAGACATGTCCACAAACAGTTCACTCTCTCCTATACCTGACATAGACATGTCCACAAACAGTTCACTCTCTCCTATACCTGACATAGACATGTCCACAAACAGTTCACTCTCTCCTATACCTGACATAGACATGTCCACAAACAGTTCACTCTCTCCTATACATGACATAGACATGTCCATAAACAGTACACTCTCCCCTATACCTGATAAATACACGTCCACAAACAGTATGATCTCTCCTATACCTGATACACACGTATCCACAAATATCCTATACCTGACATACTCATGTCCACAAATATCCTACACCTGACATACTCATGTCCACAAATATCCTATACCTGATATACATATGTCCACAGATCTCCTACACCTGATATACACATGTCCACAAATCTCTCTATACCTGATATACACATGTCTACAAATCTCCTACACCTGATATACACATGTCCACAAATCTCCTACACCTGATATACATATGTCCACAAATCTCCTATACCTGATATACATATATCCACAAATCTCCTATACCAGATATACACAAGTCCACAAATCTCCATACCTGATACACATATGTCCACAAATCTCCTATACCAGATACACATACGTCCACAAATCTCGTATACCAGATATACATATGTCCACAATCTCCTATACCAGATATACACATGTCCACAAATCTCCTATACCAGATATACATACGTCCACAAATCTCCTATACCAGATATACACATGTCCACAAATCTCCTATATCTGATATACATATATCCACAAATCTCCTATACCTGATATACATATATCCACAATCTCCTATACCTGATATACATATGTCCACAAATCTATACCTGACATACATATGTCCACAAATCCCCTATATCTGATATACATATGTCCACAAATCTCCTATATCTGATATACATATGTCCACGAATCTCCTATACCTGATATAGATATGTCCACAAATCTCCTATACTGATATACATATGTCCACAACGATCACGCTTTCTTCCTATACCAGCTATACACATGTCCACAACAATCACGCTCTCTCCTATACCTGATATATGCATGTCCACAAATCTCCTATACCAGATCATATACTCATGTCCACAAATCTCCTATAATGATATACTATGTCCACATATCTCCTAGTACCTGATATAGCATCGTCCACAAATCTCTGATACCTGATATAGTCATGTCCACAAATCTCCTTACCAGATATACTACATGTCCACAAATCTCCTATACCTGATATATCATATGTCCACAAATCTCCTGTACATGATATACTATGTCCACAAATCTCCTATACTGATAATTACTCATTGTCCACAAATCTCTTACATGATATACATCATGTCCACAAATCTCCTATGGCCTGATATACTATGTCCACAAATCTCCTACCAGATATACTCATGTCCACAAATCTCCTGTACCTGATATACTCTATGTCCACAAATCTCCTGTACCTGATATACTATGTCCACATCTCCTGTACCTGATATATCATGTCCACAAATTCTCCTAGTACCTGATATACACATGTCCACAAATCTCTGTACCTGATATACCATGTCCACACAATACATTCTCCTATACCTAGATATACACATGTCCACAATCTCCTATACCTGATATATCATGTCCACAACAATCTCTCTATACCTAATATACACATGTCCACGAATCTCCTATACCTGATATATATGTCCACACAATACCTCCCTATACCTAATATACAATGACCAAAAACATCACGCTCTCTACCTAGACTGATATATGCATGTCCACAAATCTCCTATACTCAGATACACAGTCATATGTCCACAAATCTCATATACCTGATATACACATGTCCACAAATCTCCTATACCAGATATACATATGTCCCCAATTCTCGTATACCAGATATACATATGTCCATACAAATCTCCTATACCAGTTATACAATGTCCACAAATCTCCTATACCAGATATACACTATGTCCACAAATCTCCTATACCTGATATACATATTCCACAAATCTCCTATACCTGATATACATATGTCCACAAATCTCCTATACCAGATATACATATGTCCACAAATCTCCTATCTCAGATATACATAGTCCACAGATTCCTATACCTGATATATATGCCACAAATCTCCTACACCTGATATACCATGTCCACAAATCCCCTTTACACTGATATACATATGTCCACAAATCTCCTTACCTGATATACTCATGTCCACAAATCTCCTAGTACCATGATATACACAAGTCCACAAATCTCTATACCTGATATACTCATGTCCACAAATCTCCTTACCATGATATACCATGTCCACAAATCTCGTAGTACCAGATATACTCATGTCCACAAATCTCCTGTACAGATATACACATGTCCACAAATCTCCTTACCATGATATATCATGTCCACAAATCTCCTTACCATGATATACACATGTCCACAAATCTCTATACTGATATACCATAGTTCCACAAATCTCCTGTGCCAGATATACACTATTCCACAAATCTCCTATACCTGATATACAATGTCCACAAATTCTAACCTGACATACATATGTCCACAAATCTCCTATACTGATATACATATGTCCACAAATCTCCTATATCAGATATACAAGTCCACGAATCTCCTATACCTGATATAATATGTCCACAAATCTCCTATACCTGATATACATATGTCCACAACGATCACGCTTTCTCCTATACCTATATACACATGTCCACAACAATCACGCTCTCTCCTATACCTGATATATGCATGTCCACAAATCTCCTATACCAGATACACATATGTCCACAAATCTCCTATACCTGATATACATATGTCCACAAATCTCCTATACCAGATACACATACGTCCACAAATCTCGTATACCAGATACACATATGTCCACAAATCTCCTATACCAGATATACACATGTCCACAAATCTCCTATACCTGATATACATATATCCACAAATCTCCTATACCTGATATACATATGTCCACAAATCTCCTATATCTGATATACATATGTCCACAAATCTATACCTGATATACATATGTCCACAAATCTCCTATGCCTGATATACATATGTCCACAAATCTCCTACACCTGATATACATATGTCCACAAATCTCCTATACCTGATATACATATATCCACAAATCTCCTATACCAGATATACATATGTCCACAAATCTCCTATACCTGATATAGATATGTCCACAAATTTCCTATACCAGATATAGACATGTCCACAAATCTCCTATGCCAGATATACACATGTCCACAAATCTTCTATACCAGATATACACATGTCCACAAATCTCCTATACCAGATATACACATGTCCACAAATCTCCTATACCAGATATACATATGTCCACAAATCTCCTATACCAGATATACACATGTCCACAAATCTCCTATACCTGATATACATATGTCCACAAATCTCCTATACCTGATATACATATGTCCACACATCTCCTATACCTGATATACATATGTCCACAAATCTTCTATATCTGATATACATATGTCCACAAATCTCCTATACCAGATATACACATGTCCACAAATCTCCTATACCAGATATACACATGTCCACAAATCTCCTATACCAGATATACACATGTCCACAAATCTCCTATACCAGATATACATATGTCCACAAATCTCCTGTACCAGATATACATATGTCCACAAATGTCCTACACCTGATATACATATGTCCACAAATGTCCTATACCAGATATACATATATCCACAAATCTCCTACACCTGATATACACATGTCCACAAATCTCCTACACCTGATATACACATGTCCACAAATCTCCTACACCTGATATACACATGTCCACAAATCTCCTACACCTGATATACACATGTCCACAAATCTCCTACACCTGATATACACATGTCCACAAATCTCCTACACCTGATATACACATGTCCACAAATCTCCTACACCTGATATACACATGTCCACAAATCTCCTACACCTGATATACACATGTCCACAAATCTCCTATACCAGATATACACATGTCCACAAATCTCCTATACCAGATATACACATGTCCACAACAATCACGC
>JAPXFY010000028.1:24080903-24083403 GCA_030674185.1 Monoplex corrugatus
GGAGACAAAAGATAAAGTGGTGAGTGAGATGAGAGAGAGAGTGAAGAGAGGAAGAGAGAGAGAGAGAGAGTGACAGAGAGAGATACAAAAAAGAGAGAAATTGAGTGAGAGAGAGTGAGAGAGAGAGCGAGAGAGAGAGAAAGAAGGAGACAAAAGAGAGAGTGAGTGAGTGAGTGAGTGAGAGAGAGAGAGAACAGAGAGAGAGAGAGAGAGAGAACAACAGAGGAGAGAGAGAGAGAGAGAGAGAGAGAGAGAGACAAAAAATAGAGTGAGTGAGTGAGAGAGAAAGAGAGACAGACAGAGAGAGAGAGGGAGAAAGGGAAAGAAAGAGAGAGAGACAGAGAGAGAGAGAGAGGGAGAGAGGGAGAGAGAGGGAGAAAGAGAAAGCGAGACAGACGGAAACAAGAGGAATCAGAGAAACAGAGAAACAGAGAGACAGAGAAACAGAGACAGAGAAATGTGGATGCCATCTGTCAACGGGATATTTCCAATGGGAACCAAGAGGAAGCCAGTGATAAGATTGTTCACCGGCAATACCACCCACCACCCACCACCACTGAGCACGCAGCAGTCATAGACTCAGCTACCCCTGATAAATGTCAGGCCACGTCCCTGATTCTGACACACACACACACAACACACAACACACATCACACACACACACACACACACACACACACACACACACACACATACATACAAGAGAGATTGAGTGAATGAGAGAGAGAGAGCTAGAGAGAGAGAGAGAGAAAGAGAGAGATAGAGTGAATGAGTGAAAGAGAGAGAGAGCGACAGAGAGAAAGAGAGCAGCAAAAGAGAGTATCAGAGAGAGAGAGAGCAACAGAGAGAGAGAGAGAGAGAGAGAGAGCGACACAGAGAGAGAAATAGAGAGAGAGAACAACTGGTAGAGAAAGAGAGAGAGACAGAGAGAGAGAGGGAGGGAGACAAGAGAGAGAGAGAGAGTGACAGAGAGAGAGAAGACAGACAGACAGACAAAACGGAGAGTGAGTGAACGAGAGAGAGACAGAGAGTGGGAGACAGACAGACAGACAGACAGAGAGAGAGAGAGAGAGAAAGAGAGACAGAGAGAGAATGAGAGAAACATAGAGAGAGCGACAGAGAGTGAAGGAGAGAGACACCGACACAGAGACAGAGACACAGGGACATAAAGACACAGAGACACAGAGACAGAGATACACAGAGTGCAGAGCCAGAGACAGAGAGAGACAGAGACACAGAGACAGAGAGACAGAGTCAGAGACATCAGAGACACAGAGACACAGAGACAGAGACAGAGACACAGAGACATAGAGACACAGAGACAGAGAGAGACAGAGACACAGAGACAGATACACAGACAGAGACAGAGACAGAGAGAGTCAGAGACAGAGATACAGAAACAGAGAGAGACAGAGACAGAAACAGAGAGACAGACAGACAAAGAGAAAGAGACAGAGACAGGGACAGAGAGACAGAGACAGAGAAACAGAGACAGAGAGAGAAATATGGATGCCACCTGTCAACAGAAAGGCAACAGCTTGGTGGAACAAAGAAGTGAAGGATGCTATCAAGGAAAAGAAGAAACTATACAAGATCTGGGTCAAGTCAAAGGATAAGAGGACTACATCAAGTACAGACTTGCAAGAAGACACAGCAAGAAAGTTGTGAGAACAGCAAAGGAAAAGTCATGGACCCAGTATGGTGAAAAACTGTGTGAAACATGCAAAGCTTCACCAAGAGAGTTTTACAAGAGTGTGAAAGCGATGAGAGTGCGAGATGAACCTTTCGATCCAATCACTATCATCAACGATGCAAACGGGGAAACATTGCATGGGAGAATAGTGAAGAGATGGGAAAACTATTTCAAAGACCTACTCAACCCATCAGGAGTATGGGCACAAGACACACAGTCCCGGTTCACCCCCAGCCACCCAGACCACTCAGAACCTACCACCTAGAGAGTGAAGTAAGAAAAGCAGTGAAGACCAGTCCTAAAGGCAAGGCAGCTGGAGACAACGGCATAACAACTGAAGCCATCCATGTGTCGGTGAAACCGGAATTCAGTGGCTCACCACCCATCTTTCAGAAAGCTTGGGAGGAGAGAAAAGTACCAGAAGACTGGAAAAATGCAATAGTGGTGCCAATATGGAAGAAGAAGGGCAGCAAGAAAGACTGCAGTACCTACAGAGGCATATCATTACTCAGTCATGTAGGGAAAATGTACGCAAAGATCCTGGAGCAGCGCACTCGAAAACAGAACATCTCCTCAGTGACGCCCAATTTGGCTTCAGAAAAGGAAGAGGGTGCACCGATGCAATCTTTGCACTACGACAACTGTGCGAGAGGGCGATCGAATACGACCGAGATCTCCATCTTGTATTCGTTGATCAAGAAAAGGCCTTTGATCGAGTCAACAGAGACAAGCTATGGAAGGTCCTCGAGCAGTACGACGTCAAGGGCCAGCTGCTAGACACATCTATGCCAACAGCAGGAGTGCAGT
>JAPXFY010000028.1:24088403-24128403 GCA_030674185.1 Monoplex corrugatus
AGGTTCAGTTCAGCTCAATTCATATTGCTTATAGCACAGCCGACTACTAGAGCCATGTCTGGGCTAACACCACGTTAAAAATGACAGCCAGGTTAAAATAACAAGACACCATTTAAAGGAGTCAAAGGGTTCAGTTTCTGCTTTGCTGGCATGGTGCAGGAAGTTGGTGGACAGAGTGCGGGAGTTAAAGGGTTAAAAGAGGAGGGGTACGTACGTAAGCAGAACCCATGGTTTCAAAATTCCTTTTTATGCAGGGCATGCAGATGAACATGTGCCCCCCATGCTGGTGACAATAGTGTAGTAGGCCTCCTTCGGTCATGACTGACCATGGACAAAGTATATCCGTTCTAATGTCTAGATGGGCTGTCTGCTTGGTCCAAGCAGCGTCGCCTGTGACTGTAGAGACCAATGCGAGAGAGGCAGTCTCTGTCGCAGCGGTCGCATGTGTATGCTGATGCTGGTCTGTTGGCTGTCATCCCTTTTCTGCGAACTCGCTTTTCTGCTGCAGCAGCTGACAGTTTGTCCTCACCAATCCGCAGCTGTTTCTTGAGAGTAGTTCTCCAGCTGTTGCGGTCGTCTGCGAGGTCCTCCCAGGACTCAGTGTTGATCTCAAGCGCCTTCATGTCACGCTTGCAAACGTCTTTGTATCTCAGCTGTGGGCGGCCAATGTTTCTCTGCCCTGTGGCAAGCTCACCATAAAGGATGTCTTTTGGGATGCGACCATCTTCCATGCGGCGAACGTGGCCCAACCAGCGCAGCCGACGCTGTCTCAGCATGGTATGCATGGTTGGGAGGCCAGCGCAGGTTAGGACTTCGGTGTTGGTCACCTTGTCTTGCCAGGAAATGCCAAGTATGCGCCGTAGGCTTCTCAGGTGGAAGGTATTGAGCCTTTTCTCCTGATGAGCATGCGTGGTCCACGCCTCGCTGCCATACAGCAAGGTGCTGAGAACACAGGCGTTGTATACAGCCATCTTTGTCTTTGTGGTCAGCTTGGGATTTGTCCACACCCTTTGTGTGAGGCGGGCTAGTGTTGTGGCTGCCTTCCCGATCCTCTTGTCGACCTCTGTGTCAAGGGAGAGGTTATCGGTGATGGTGGACCCAAGATATGTGAATTGATGGATGGCTTCAAGCTCGTAGTCATCAATGGTGATGGCTGGTGGAGATGGCGTGTCTTGGCCCAGGACGTTTGTCTTCTTAAGACTGATGGTCAGACCAAAATCTTTGCAGGCCTAAGAGAAGCGGTCCATTAGTGACTGCAAGTCCCGCTGAGTATGGGTCACAACTGCGGCATCGTCAGCAAATAGCATGTCTCTGATGAGGGCTTCACGGACCTTTGTCCTTGCTCTGAGGCGGGCGAGGTTGAAGAGCCTGCCATCTGATCTGGTCCGCAGGTGGATCCCTTCTTGCGCTGTGCTGAACGCATGCCTCAGGAGGAGAGCGAAGAAGATTCCAAAGAGGGTTGGGGCCAGGACGCAGCCTTGTTTCACACCGCTGCGTACGTCGAAGGGCTTGGAGAGGTTTCCGTTGAACTGCACCATCCCTTTCATGTTTGAGTGGAAGGACTCAATTAAGCTGTGCAGTTTGGGGGGGCAGCCGATTTTTCGGAGAGCCATGAAAAGGCCATCTCTGACTAGGTCAAAGGCCTTGGTGAGGTCAATGAATGCCACATACAGGGGCATCCGCTGCTCTCTGCACTTCTCCTGGATTTGGCGAAGGGAGAAGACCATGTCTACTGTGGATCTCTCTGCTCGAAAACCACACTGTGATTCCGGGTAGACGCGTTCAGCCAGTTTCTGCAGGCGGATTAGGAGGACCCGAGCATAGACTTTGCAACAATGCTGAGGAACGAGATACCTCTGTAGTTGTTGCAGTCGCTCCTTTCGCCCTTGTTTTTGTACAGGGTGACGATCTTGACGTCCCTCATGTCCTGTGGTACAGCTCCCTCATTCCAACACTGACAAAGAACTGCGTGCAAAGGGTGCAGAAGAGAAGTCTTGCAGTGCTTGATGAGGTCTGGGGGAATTCCGTCGTTGCCAGGTGCCTTCCCTGATGCCAGGCTATCAATGGCCTTGCTGAGTTCGTCCGCAGTTGGCTCTGCGTCAAGTTCTTCCATTACTGGCATGCACTTGATGACATCGAGGGCTAAGGGGGACACCATGTTCTGTGTGGAGTAGAGGTCGGAGTAGTGTTCCGCCCATCTTTCCATCTGTTGGCTAGGATTGCTGATTACTTCCCAGTGGAGGATTTGAGGGGGGCGATCTTGCTCTGTGTTGGTCCCAGTGCCTTCTTGATGCCATCATACATTCCTCGGATGTTGCCTCTTTCAGCAGCACTCTGTATCTCTTCGCTGAGCTCTGTCCAGTACTCGTTTGCGCAGCGCCTGACGTTAAGCTGAACCTTACTTCTGGCAGACCTGAGGATTTGCAGGTTCTTCTCACTGGGTGACCGCTTATACTTGGTGAGTGCGGCACGCTTGGCCTCAACAGTGGGAGTCATCTCTGATGATTTGGCCTCAAACTAGTCGTGGGACTTCACAGTTTTCTTCCCAAAGGTGGCCATAGAAATGCGGTGCATGGTGTCTCGTAGCGTTTCCCATCTCTCAGTGGCAGAGTCTCTGGGCTGCAGTGCATCGTATTCTCTCTGAAAGGCCTCGGTGAACTGTTCTACAAGATCTGGCTGAGACATCTTGCTGACGTCAATGCGAGGGTTCCCTTGTTTCTTTGAGCAGTGGAACTTCTTTGGTTGTGGCCTGATCTTGCAACATACCAGAGAGTGGTCTGTGTCACAGTCTGCGCTGTGATAAGTGCGAGTGTGGAGAACGTTTTTGATAGCGGCACGTCTTACTAGGATCAAATCCAGTTGGTGCCAATGTTTTGAGCGGGGATGCCTCCAGGAGACTTTGTGCTGAGGCTTCGTCTTGAAGAAGGAGTTGGCGATGCACAGTTCATGGCAGGCGCAAAACTCAAGCAGTCGCTGTCCATTCTCATTCATTTTCCCCACTCCAAAGGAACCGAGGCAGAAGGGCCATGAGTCATTGTCTGCACCCACTCTGGCGTTGAAGTCGCCCAGGAGAACAAGTTGTTCTGTCCTGGGGATGTTCTTTATGGTTGATGCAAGATTTTCGTAGAACTCATCCTTGGTGTCTGGAGAGGCGGACAGAGTTGGGGCATAAACGCTGATGAGAGTGACATAGCCTTCGGTGGTGTTGAGGCGGAGAGTCAAGAGTCGTTCTGAACCGCCGCTGCCTGGTTCAATCATGTTCAGCAGGCTATTCCTTACTGCAAAGCCTACTCCGTGCTCTCTTGGGGCATCAGAACTCTTTCCTTGCCAGAAGAAGGTGTAGTCCCTTTCCTTTAGTGTTCCTGAGTCAGCCAGCCGTGTTTCCTGCAGAGTGGCAATGTCCACATTGAGCCTCTTTAGTTCGCTGTTTATGACGGCGGTTTTTCTGGCGTCGCTGATGTCTTGCAGATCTTGGGAGAGCCCAGGCATCATTGTTCGGACATTCCAATAGCCCAGTTTCACTGCTGATCCTTTTCCTGATCCGTTTCTTGAATTTGAATTTTTCTTTTTGTTTGGTGCGGTAATTAACGACCTGCTTGTCAGATTTTCTTCTAATCTTCATGCACCCAATGAAGAAGGCAGGTCGTGGCGGGACAGCACCTAACTGGCTGGGGGTTGCCCAGCTTAGGCGGGCGGTAGCTGTCCAGTAAGACACGAAGGTCTCTCCCACCGTCAAAAGCAACCCCTGGCGTCAGCTCTACGCCAGTTGAGCAATGACTTATCACCGGTATCTGTTGCTTCCCGTGTTGTGCCGACATTAGTGTTAGTAGCGAGGCTGGAGTGTCCTCTCCAGGTCGTAGGTGCAGAGTGTTTGTGGATGAATGGACGGATGTAAGCCTGGGCAGTGTAATATGGAAGACAGGCTGTTGCCCATGCAACTTGTCCCCCCTCTCCACCTCGCTGACAGATCCAAAGGAACAGCAGGGCTGTTACGTTTTGGTGCCAACGCGGCCGCAGGAGCTGCCGGAAAGTGACAAAGTTTGCCATCCAACCGCCTTAGGGGCCCCACACCGGATTTACTGTCAGGGTTTACTCCCTTAGCTAGATGGCCGCGGGTAGCTCTCCAGAGCTGGCGCCCTTTGATGGATCTAATTTATTTCCACCAGGGTTTCTAGCCACCCTCCTCACCATCCTCCTGAGAGGACTGGTGGGGTTGCTGGTTTAGTCGCCAGCAATTCGACCCTGTGACAGGTAGTACTGGGTTCCAGGTTACCAGTAGCGGATACATCTATCCGACCTGACACCATGACAATAGTGTACTCAGGGCACAATCACACCTGAACAGCACAGAACAGCGCCTATTCATAAGAAGGGACTGACTGAGCTGAGAGAGAAGAGTGGCAGAATGGTTCAGACGTTCACCTGCCAATAACTAAACTCGAGGTTCCAGGGTTCGCTCCCAGTAGAGGATTCGATTTTTTTTCTTCTCAGTTTGACCGGAAAATCGAACTGAACGTCTAGTCCTTCGTAATGGGACGAAAAACGAGTCGGACTCCGTGTGCCTTTTGGCTGCAGTTGAAAATCGTAAAGAGCAGGGCATTGCCCGGCTGCCTTGGTATAAAACATTGGAGAGATAAGCTGATTTCTCAGGTCCCACCCCTTGAAGACCAATCAGCCTTCTTGTTTTTCTGAAGTTTTGGTTAAAAATATGAATATGAATATGAATTTGAATCGGGTGAGAGGGGATGGGCGCCGCCCTAGTGGTGCTGGCCGCGAGAAAAGTTGAGGTCTCTGTCACCTCGCTCTCCTACGACCTCGGGTTATGGAATTATCTAGGTAGGACCTCAGGACCTGGCCAGCTCATGGGTTTATGTGCAGGCTTAAGACTCGTGCTGTGGTCATTCTGGATCTTCTCCATCACATGGCACCTGTGACAGGAGAGCTGGAGGGAAAGACAACACCAGGTAGACCCAGGGAGAAAATATTGGACGAACTTGCAGGGAGGCTGAGGACAGAGAGGGTGGAAGATGTACTTGGGGCGACAAGGGATAGGTGCATATGGAGGATCATGACCGCCAACGCGATGCGGCAGGGCACATGATGATGTGGATGGATGATGGATGGATGGATGGATGGATGGATGGATTGAGGATGGATTGATGAGGATTGAGGATGGATTGATGAAATGACGATTGACGACGATTGGACAACGATTGAATGATGGTTGAATGATTGATTGATTGAGTGATGATTGATGATGATGGATGACGGATGAGTGATGATGCGCGCATGATGGATGGATGCATGATGGATGGATGCATGATGATGAATGATGATTATGATGATTGATGATTGATGATGATTGACGGATGATGATCGACGGATGGACTATGATGGATGATGGACATTGATGGAGGGTTGATGGAGGGTTGATGATGATTGATTGATGATTTATTGATGTTGATGTTGATGACTGATGATTGATGATGATGATGACGATGATGATGATGGTGGAGGTGGCACCTGTGATGATAATGCATATGGAATTCATTCCGAGCCTGGAGACGTCATCTTGAGAAACTGAAACTGAAACAGAGCCCAAGGCCACAGATTCCGTCCCATGCAGAACCTGCGGAAGAAGACGTACCAGACCTATATCCCACATGAAGATCCATACCAGATGATAAAGGACCATGATCGTCATGTGCCCTGCCGCTTGGCGTCGGCGATCATGGCCCTATCCCTTGTTGCTGCAAGTACATCTCCCACCCTCTCTGTCCTCAGCCACCTTGCAGTTTGGTCCAAAATTTTCTCCCTGGGTCTATCTGGTGCTCCCTTTTCCTCCAGCTTTCCTGTTTTGACCAGGTGCTCTAATTTCTCCTTCCACATAAAATGTCCTATAAATGTTGCTTGTCTGTTCCTGATCGACGATAGAGTCCATTAATGTATAGATCTGCTTGAGCAAGAGTTGCATGTGAAAAGGTATCGTTTCTCTCATGATCGATTTATTAACTCTTTGACTCCCTAACCCTATCTAAAAGGCATTGTTTCTCTCTCTGTCTCTCTCTGTCTCTGCCTCTCTCTTCTCTGTCTCTCTGTCTCTCTCTGTCTATGTCTCTCTCTCTCTAAAAGTCTGATGTATCTGTATATGTACAGGATCTCTAATACTATCTCTCTTCTCTCTCTCTCTCTCTCGTCTACTATGTTATATTATGATATGCTCTGATGTTTAGAATGAGGTCGTTGGTCCACATTTCCCTGACGTACGTGACAGAAATACAGGAAGCGGAAGTTGTGGTTGCATCTGTTTCCGCCCGCCTTGATATCTTGCTGTCTCTCTGTCTGTCTGTCTGCCTGCCTACCTCTCTGCCTGTCTGTCTGCTTGTGTCTCTGTCTACAGGGATGTATCTGACAATAGGGGAGTCGTGGCCAAGAAAGTCCCTTCTCATGTAGAGAAGTAAAGAGGGGAGCAGCATCGGTTCATCATCACATTCATCAACATTCTTATTGTTATTGTTATAGTTATTTTTGTTGAAAGCCCAGCCGACTGCAAGGAGCCATATCATAAATTGGCTTCGTAATTCTTAAGTTTCACACGTAAATTAACCTTACCATATCACATGCAATCCAAAGAAATTATAAAAGCAGTGAAATGTATACAGGTATCCACAGATGATCTCCAATCGCCGCACAAGAACATAATTATCAGGAATAATGTTCATATCAAAGAGGTAGCTACCCCAATCATACACACTTGTTCATATCAGCAAGAACAATCTTGTCTAAGAAGCACCTAAGCTTAACTTAATGTCTCGTCAAAAACAACAACAACAACAACAACAAAAAACAACAACAACAACAAAAAAGAACCTAAGCTTTGCTTAATGTCTTGTCACATGAAATGGGCATTGTTCCAAACCATGAAATACATGGGACTACACCTAAGCTTTGCTTAATGTCTTGTCACATGAAATGGGCATTGTTCCAAACCACGAAATACATGGGATTACACCTAAGCTTTGCTTAATGTCTTGTCACATGAAATGGGCATTGTTCCAAACCACGAAATACATGGGACTACACCTAAGCTTTGCTTAATGTCTTGTCACATGAAATGGACATTGTTCCAAACCACGAAATACATGGGATTACAGTCAATGTTTATTCCGTCTTTTCTGGTATAAAAGTCTCCAGAAGGAATCCTCAGTTATTCTGCTTTTCTTCAGACATCGAAGCAGTTGGCTGGAGGAGAAGATAGGTACTATCCTCAAAATGATGGTCCAGAGAGAAGTTAAAGTCTCTACCACCTCACTCCCCTACGACCTTGTTTCATAAACATGAGGTCGTAAGGGAGCTAACTTGAAGATTGGACACTAGATCTTGCCACGTGATGTTGCAGTTCTTGCGCATATGACCCAAAGGGATGTGGGAATGCTCGTCCGGACATGTGTACGTTAAAACGTTTTCCTTTGTATTACATGTAGTGTGTACATTATGATGTGTTTGTGGATGTGTGACATATTAAATCTTCTGTATATGTTACACTGTGTCTTGTGACATGTGTAGTGGGCAGATGACTCCATTTTTCGAGATTGCAGCTATGTAAGAATTTATTATTATCATTGTTATTGTTATTATTATTATTATTGTTATCATATTATTATTATTATTATTGTTGTTAATACTATTATTATCATCATTATTATTTTTATCATCATCATCATCGTCGTCGTCGTCGTCATCATCATCATCATCATCATCATCATTATCATCGCTATCATCACCACCACCACCTCCCACCCACCCTCATCACCACCACCACACCATCACACCATCATCACATCATCATCATCCATTCATCATCATCATCATCATCATCATCATCATCATCATCATCATCATCATCATCATCATCATCTCATCAATCATCATCATCCACAGACTGCTGTAAATGTGATAATCGTTGCGCACGAGCAGAGTGACTACAAACATCGATCAAGCCAAAGAGTATTTAGCAGCGAAGTTGTCGTGGGGGTGGCGATCTTTCTGTCCCTGTCTCTGGTCATAGACAGTGTGTAAGCGCGGTCAGCGTAGCTTCGTTATGGCCATTGTCGAAATAGTATTTGATCTTCCTGTAACACTTTTTTCCTGTTTGTTTGAAACAATATTGTACTGCCGTGGTAATGGCTTGTTTTGTTTCTAACGTCAACATGTATTGATCCTTTTTTTTTTATGTAAGTGCTAAAGGAGAGTCTTTTGTTGCAAAATAAACATCGTAAAACTAGTGCTAGATTTTTTCTTTCCTGTTATTGTCTTTATTTTTTGCGTTCGTTGGTAGTTGGTCGCCTTCTGGAAATTTTGTGCTAGATTTTTTCTTTCCTGTTATTGTCTTTATTTTTTGCGTTCGTTGGTAGTTGGTCGCCTTCTGGAAATTTTGTGCTAGATTTTTTCTTTCCTGTTATTGTCTTTATTTTTTGTGTTCGTTGGTAGTTGGTCGCCTTCTGGAAATTTTGTGCTAGATTTTTTCTTTCCTGTTATTGTCTTTATTTTTTGTGTTCGTTGGTAGTTGGTCGCCTTCTGGAAATTTTGTGCTAGATTTTTTCTTTCCTGTTATTGTTTTTTTGTGTGTGTTCGTTGGTAGTTGGTCGCCTTCTGGAAATTTTGTAAATTTTGTGCTAGATTTTTTCTTTCCTGTTATTGTCTTTATTTTTTGTGTTCGTTGGTAGTTGGTCGCCTTCTGGAAATTTTGTGCTAGATTTTTTTCTTTCCTGTTATTGTTTTTTTTTTTGGTGTTCGTTGGTAGTTGGTCGCCTTCTGGAAATTTTGTGCTAGATTTTTTTCTTTCCTGTTATTATCTTTATTTTTTGTGTTCGTTGGTAGTTGGTCGCCTTCTGGAAATTTTGTGCTAGATTTTTTCTTTCCTGTTATTGTTTTTTTTGTGTGTGTTCGTTGGTAGTTGGTCGCCTTCTGGAAATTTTGTGCTAGATTTTTTCTTTCCTGTTATTGTCTTTATTTTTTGTGTTCGTTGGTAGTTGGTCGCCTTCTGGAAATTTTGTGCTAGATTTTTTCTTTCCTGTTATTGTTTTTTTGTGTGTGTTCGTTGGTAGTTGGTCGCCTTCTGGAAATTTTGTAAATTTTGTGCTAGATTTTTTCTTTCCTGTTATTGTCTTTATTTTTTGTGTTCGTTGGTAGTTGGTCGCCTTCTGGAAATTTTGTGCTAGATTTTTTTCTTTCCTGTTATTGTTTTTTTTTTTGGTGTTCGTTGGTAGTTGGTCGCCTTCTGGAAATTTTGTGCTAGATTTTTTTCTTTCCTGTTATTATCTTTATTTTTTGTGTTCGTTGGTAGTTGGTCGCCTTCTGGAAATTTTGTGCTAGATTTTTTCTTTCCTGTTATTGTTTTTTTTGTGTGTGTTCGTTGGTAGTTGGTCGCCTTCTGGAAATTTTGTGCTAGATTTTTTCTTTCCTGTTATTGTCTTTATTTTTTGTGTTCGTTGGTAGGTTGGTTGATGCAGTTAACAAGACTGGATTATGAAAAGACCACCATGAAGAGCACACAAAATGGAGGTTTAAACACACCATATATTCAAAAATGCATTCAAGGCTTGAAACCGTCCCAGGTGAGAGAAAAACACAAGACATGAATGGATTATCATGATTCATGAATTCTACCCCTTTTCAACATAATGTGAAAAATATGAACTTGTTTTGCTTTACATGTAAATAGAGTCAAAGATAAGTTGTTTTAGAAATAGATTTTATGGCATACAATCATTATGACGGTCAAATAAAAACCAGCATCTTTAACTGATTTACTTTCAGAATCAGTCTCACATAATAAAAATCAATCACTGTTCAAAATATTATTACGATGTATTGCAGATCGATTCAACAGACGGTTTACTGTGTTAAACATTTTTCAACATCATGAGAAACCTAGAAGAATACCCTGGATCAAAGGTTGGAGTCAAAATGATAAACAACATTCATTACGCAGATGACACCGTGCTAATTGCAGAAAATGAAAGGGACCAACAAAACCTTGTGAATATAATAGAAATAGTAAAAATAAAGGGTTGGAGCTAAATAGCAAGAAGACTGAAGTCATGGTAATAAGTAAAAGACATGAAATCCCCTCATGCAAAATAACAGCAAACGGCACAACCTTGAGACAGGTTGATAAGTTGAAATGTCTGGAAAGGATCATCTTACCAGACGGCAGATGTACATCAGAAATAGCCAGCAGAATCGGCCAAGCCAAAACAGCATTCAAGAAGATGAAAGGCATTCTTACCAACAAATGCCCATCAATTAATATTGGGAAGAGAGTTCTTGAATGTTACATAGAACCGATAATGATATACGGTTGTGAGGTGTGGATAGTCACCAAGCAAAGCCAGAACAAGATTGAGGCAGCCGAGATGTGGTTTCTCAGAAGAATGATGAGAGTTCCATGGACAGCAAAGAAAACAAAACGAGACAGTCCACATGGATGCAGACACAAGAAGATCATTCATAAGGAAGATTAGGAGGAAAAGACAGGCAACATTTATAGGCCATTTTATGAGGAAAGGGGATATGAGCACTTGATTACAACAGGAAAGGTGGAGGGAAAGAGAACACCAGGTAGACCCAGGGAAAATATTGGACGGACGTGCAGGGTGGCTGAGGATGGAGAGGGTGGAAGATGTGCTTGCGGCAACAAGGGACAGATATATGTGACCTCCCACCATCAATTCAGTCTGAACTCGCAGTCAGTCGTACAGCAGTAGGAACTGAAAATATGACTGAGGGTCTATCTGGGGTGTTTTGACTTTTTCTCAAAATTGATTTCTATGGACTATAATCTGTCCCCCACAAATTTTTTTTCTTGAAAAAAAAAAAATTATTCAATTTAAAATGGTATTTTAATGCACTGATCGCAGCAGAAAGAACGCAATTTCCTACCGAAAGTCCCTACTTTTGTCTCATATTATGAAACATAACTTGTATAGTACCTCCATCTAATACACTGACAGAAAGTTCTTTGGTGCACTTTTCAGATAATGACAGCTTAAATTAGAAACAAAGCAGGTCAAAGTCACCAAATATAGAAATTTAAGAAAAATGTGTAGGAGAGTACATAAAAACTTTACAGGCCGTTTTCTCAAAATGGCCGTCATACAACTTAATGACTTTAAAGATACGTAACTTCTACATTTTTTTTAGTGCAAGCTTCATTCAAGTACCAAAATAATCAGCAGAGTGTACACTTTTCAGTGATATGTATATCTCAAAATACCCAATATGCGAGTTAAGACTGATTTCTGCTGGCAGGTCACATATGTGGAGGGCCATGATCGCCAACGCCATGCGGCAGGGCACATGATGATGATGATGAATGGCTCTTTTCTGACGCAAAGTAAATTCAACAGACGACATGAAATTCATGTAAATGTCTTGGTTTCTGAGGATGTCTTGGTTTTTAAAGAATGTAAACAGTCTATTGCGAATAACATACAGGCAAAGACTCAAAAGAAAGTTCTATTTATAACGTGTTTGCATTTAGGAAACAAAAGTTGTAACCACCAAATAAATGTGTGCATGAGATTCCTTCAGCATTGAAAGTAATTACTCTGTATGAGCAGGAACAAGTTCAAGTTCATATTGCTTACATCCCAGCCGACTACAAGGACCATATCAGGGTTAACACCAGGTCAAAAACGACAAATGAACACAAATTCACAGGAACGATGTCATCTCATGAAATGGTTAACAAAAGGTGGTCCACGACCAAATTCTTGTTCTAAATGGACACAAAACATGGGAATTGGTGTTTGACGGCAAAACTATCCCATGAAAATTCACAAAATACAAGAAAATTCTCAAAATACAAGAAAACTCACAAAATAATAAAAAGAAAAAGAAAATTCACAAAGCAAAAGGAAATTCACGAAATAGAAAAAAAAAAAAAAATCACAATAACACGAGCATTCAAAATACAAGAAAATTCACAATGAAATAAAAGAAAATTCACAGAACAAAATAAATTCACGAAATACAAGAAAATTCACAAAATACAAGAAAATCCCAAAAATACAAAAAACAAACAAACAAACAAATAAACAAAAAAACAAATTCGCGAAATACAAGAAAATTGAACGAAATACAAGAAAATTCACGGAATACAAGAAAATACGCAAAATAAAAAAAGTTGAGATACAATGATCACATATATACGTGATGTACATAGAAAGTTTGGATATTAGTCAACGTGAACGAAATGGGACTTGTAAATAATTTCTGCTGTGATTTTTGTTTGAGAAACCCCTGCAACCCAGACCTCCCAGTTCATCTGCACCAACTGCAGCAGTGACCACCAGTCACACATAGACCTGCACAGCCATAGCAGACGGTGCCAAGATCCAGGCAACAGACAATATTCCAGGAGTGACATTCAGCCTGGTCTCCTGAAACTATGATGCCAATAATAATGCAAATCTGCATGCCTTTCTAAATATTTTGTTTTTACATATTTGTGAAATTTCAAAATGTCCATAGTAATTGCAACTGTGCTTTGTCGTTATTTGGTTTTAAATGTTTGTATTTGCACTCCATCAAAATGCATCAAGAAAACTGTGAAAACATCAGAATGTGTAAGATATCCAAAGAGAAAAGCAACATGTCAAACTGAAAGAGGGAATGTAAATATTTATTTTTATCTAAGATATCAAAATGATGAAAATAAAATGACACCACAACAGTTTTACCTACTGACTAAGAAAAACAAAATGACACCAGAACAGTTTTACCTACTGACTAAGAAAAATAAAATGACACCAGAACAGTTTTACCTACTGACTAAGAAAAACAAAATGACACCAGAATAGTTTTACCTACTGACTAAGAAAAACAAAATGACACCACAACAGTTTTCCATACTGACTAAGAAAAACAAAATGACACCACAACAGTTTTACCTACTGACTAAGAAAAACAAAATGACACCAGAATAGTTTTACCTACTGACTAAGAAAAACAAAATGACACCAGAACAGTTTTACCTAATGACTAAGAAAAATAACATGACACCAGAACAGTTTTACCTACTGACTAAGAAAAACAAAATGACACCAGAACAGTTTTACCTACTGACTAAGAAAAACAAAATGACACCAGAACAGTTTTACCTACTGACTAAGAAAAATAAGATGACACCACAACAGTTTTACCTACTGACTAAGAAAAACAAATGACACCAGAACAGTTTTACCTACTGACTAAGAAAAACAAAATGACACCACAACAGTTTTACCTACTGACTAAGAAAAACAAATGACACCAGAACAGTTTTACCTACTGACTAAGAAAAACAAATGACACCAGAACAGTTTTACCTACTGACTAAGAAAAACAAATGACACCAGAATAGTTTTACCTACTGACTAAGAAAAACAAATGACACCAGAACAGTTTTACCTACTGACTAAGAAAAACAAATGACACCACAACAGTTTTACCTACTGACTAAGAAAAACAAAATGACACCAGAACAGTTTTACCTACTGACTAAGAAAAATAAGATGACACCACAACAGTTTTACCTACTGACTAAGAAAAATAAAATGACACCAGAACAGTTTTACCTACTGACTAAGAAAAACAAAATGACACCACAACAGTTTTACCTACTGACTAAGAAAAACAAAATGACACCAGAACAGTTTTACCTACTGACTAAGAAAAACAAAATGACACTGGAATAGTTTTACCTACTGACTAAGAAAAACAAAATGACACTGGAATAGTTTTACCTACTGACTAAGAAAAACAAAATGACACCACAACAGTTTTACCTACTGACTAAGAAAAACAAAATGACACCAGAACAGTTTTACCTACTGACTAAGAAAAACAAAATGACACCACAACAGTTTTACCTACTGACTAAGAAAAACAAAATGACACCAGAACAGTTTTACCTACTGACTAAGAAAAACAAAATGACACCACAACAGTTTTACCTACTGACTAAGAAAAATAAAATGACACCACAACAGTTTTACCTACTGACTAAGAAAAACAAAATGACACCACAACAGTTTTACCTACTGACTAAGAAAAACAAAATGACACCAGAACAGTTTTACCTACTGACTAAGAAAAACAAAATGACACCACAACAGTTTTACCTACTGACTAAGAAAAACAAAATGACACCACAACAGTTTTACCTACTGACTAAGAAAAACAAAATGACACCAGAACAGTTTTACCTACTGACTAAGAAAAACAAAATGACACCACAACAGTTTTACCTACTGACTAAGAAAATAAAAAAAATGACACCAAAACAGTTTTACCTACTGACTAAAACGATGAAATGACACCACAACAGTGCTACCTAGTAAGAAAGTAAAATTATACCACAACAATTTTACATACTGACTAAGAAACCTAGATAGAAATTTAACATTATGTCAGTTCTGTGAATTTGCCAGCATGATGACAGCAATTTCCACAGCACCAGCGAAAAGTAAACTAGAAACAAGAAAGATCTTGTCCCAAGTCTTGGCCTTCAATCCACGCTGCCCCCTCACTGATGTCACAACTTTGCAAGGAGAAACGTCATCAGGTGCTGAAGCGTCTTCTGGCTGGGGCTGATGGCTCTTGATAAAGTGATCTCCAACCGTCTCTTGTCCGTTGGGGGACTGCTGGACCTGTAGGGGACTGACGACAGGACGGATCGTTTTGGGAGCGGTCAGACTGCTCCTGGTATCGGTAAGTCGTGTCACGCAGGAGGAGTAGAAAGCGTTGACTTTCTGTCTGAAGCCAGGGTTGGTTGGGGTAGGGCCATGGTCAGCTCTGGTACCGCTCATCGAGGGAGACAGGTCTTCCTTCTTCTGTTCTTGGTGGAACTTGCTGACGACAAACACCGTGGCCAGGAAGATGATGATGCTCCACACCCACATGAAGGCCAGGTATATCATCAACAGAGGAATCTGCAGACATGTCAGATAAGTATACCATGAACACCAAGAAGAACACCGTATGAAAGAGTTATGTGTATCGTCAACTCTGCTACCTGTTACCTTTTTACCTTTTCCTGACTGCTTCATGTGTCACCTGTGATGGTCATCGAGTTTGATGGTAGCCACAGCAGCTGACGTCGCAACAACTCTCCTCCAGTTACTTCGGTGTTGACTTTTCTGTGCTACTTCGTAGACCTTCAAACCGATGATGATGATGACGACGATGATGATATGATGATGGTGATGATGATGATGATGACGATGATGACGACGACGACGACGACGATGATGATGCTGACGACGACGACGTCTTTTTCTCCTAAGTTTTCTATCTGGTGTTTGTTTGTTTGTTTGTGATCTTATTTTTGACAATGATAGATAGATAGATAGATACATAGATACATAGACAGACAGACAGACAGACAGATAGATAGATAGATAGATAGATAGATAGATAGATAGATAGATAGATAGATAGAAAGATAGAAAGATAGATAGATACATAGATACATAGATACATAGACAGACAGAAAGAAAGACAGACAGACAGATAGATAGATAGATAGATAGATAGATAGATTGATAGATAGATAGATAGATAGATGGATAGATAGATAGATAGATAGATGAACGACAAGATAGAAGATTTAACATAAAACGACTAAAATATAATCTTTTCTGTTTCCATTAAGGGACATTCATCTTCAAAAACACTACGATTCCTAAAATTATGATGGCTGACGTAATAACATGTCAAATGCTTCCAGTACATTAAGAAATAGTTATGATTCTCTTTCGATTAACTCTTACATCCCATTCTTTTTAAGCCATTGAGTCAAATTGTTTTCACAATAAAAACAAGAGCGCATATATGTACACACACATACAGTCACGCGCATATATGTACACACACATACAGTCACGCGCATATATGTACACACACATACAGTCACGCGCATATGTGTACACACACATTGTCATGTACGCAGGGTGGTGCGTGCACATGATTTTTGTGTCGTGTGCATGGAGTGATGTATGCATGAGTTTTTACATGTATGTTGCGTGCGGAAGGAAATTTTGTGTGTGCATGTGTGGTATGATTGAGTTTTTGAAATACAGCTCACCCAAGTTGAAAACAAAAAGTGGAATAGGTTTTGCTAGTCAGTCTCCAAAGAATCCACCTAGAGAAAGGGAAAGGAGAAGAAAAAGAACAAGAAGAAAGCGAAAAAGAAATAGTAAAGGAAAAGAAGTCGAAACAAAAAAAAAAAAGAGAAGAAAGAAAGAAGCAGAAAAAAAAGAAGAAGGAGAAGAGGAAGGAGAAGAAGAAGGTGAAAAAGAAGAAGAAGAAGAGAAAGAAAATGTATTAAAAGGAGAAACAGAAGAAAAAAAAGAAGAAGAAAAAAAAAAAAGGCGGAAAAGGATAAGGAGAAGAAGAAGAATGAGAAGAGTAAGGAGAAGGTGAAGAAGGAGAAGAAGAAGGAAACGAGGAATAGGAGACGAAGAAGGAGGAGGAAACGAAGGAGACGAGGAATAAGGAGACGAGGAATAAGGAGACGAAGAAGGAGACGGGGAAAAAGGAGACGAGGAAGAAGGAGACGAAGAAGAAGGAGACGAAGAAGAAGGAGACGAAGAGGGAGACGAGGAAAAAGGGGGACATCTCGATACGTCCAAGGTTCGATGCGTCCCAGGTTCGATACGTCCCAGGTTCGATACGTCCCAGGTTCGACGCGTCCCAGGTTCGATAGGTCCCAGGTTCGATAGGTCCTAGGTTCGACGCGTCCCAGGTTCGATACCTCCTGCACCAACATCTATACCACCCACACCCCAACCCCCTCCCCACCCCACCCACACACCACCCTCACCCAAACCCCACACCACCCACACCCTCAATACCCATACCCACCACCCCCACACCAACACCCTCAACCCACACCACCTACACCCCCACACCAACCTCATACCCAAACCCACTCGACCCACACCCACACCACCCACACACCCAACAACACCCACACCACCCACACCCACAACTCCACACCCACACACACCACACTCACAACACAAACACCACATACACCCACACCACCCACACCTACACTCACACCACTCACACCTCCACCACCCCCACCCTGCTCGACCACACACCCACACTCACACCACCCACATGCACAGAACCCACTTCCCCACACCACACAAAAGTACACCCACACCACCCACAACTACCCACCACCCACACCCAAACAAACACCACCCCACCACCTACACCCACACCACCCACACCAACACCCACACCTCCACACCCCACCACCCACACCCACATCACCCACACCAACATCCATACCACTCACACCTCCACATCACCCACACCACCCAGAAGCACACCCACACCACCCGCATCCGAACAACCACACCCCATCACCCACCCCACCCCACCCACAGCACCCCACCCTCACAAACCCAAAAGCACACCCACACCACCCCCATAGACACCACCCACATCACACAACCAGCCACCCACACCCCACACCTAAACCAACTACACACACCACTCACACCTCCACACCACTCACACCCACCCACCACCCACACCACTCACACCCACACCACACACATCCACACCACCCACACCCCCACCCACACCTAAACCCACTACCCCACCCCACAAACCATACCCACACCACCAACACCCCCACGAACATCCAACTCACAAGCACACCCACACAACAAACACCCACACTACCCATGCACCCACACCAACACCCACCCCACCCACACCCCAACCCCCTCCCCACCCCACCCACCACCACCCACACCCCCACCCCACACCGCCCACACCCACACTTACCATCCCACCCACAAGCACACACGCAACCCACCCCACCCACACCCATCCCTACCCCATACTCACACCACCCAAACCCACTTTACCCACACCCAACCAACCACACCCTCACACCCACACCAACCACACCCCACACAACCCACACCTCCGCACCACCACCACCCACACCCCACACTTACACCACCAACACCAACCACACCCACACCACCAACCACACCCACACCCACACCACATCCACAAACACACCCACACCATCCACACTACCCACACCAACACCCCCACCCCACCCCACCCACAAGCACATCCACACCACCCACACTACCCACAAACCCACCCCATCCACACAACACCCCCTCCCCAACCCCACCCTCACACCACCCACACCCCCACTCCACACCGCCCACACCCACACCACCATCACCCCATCCACAAGCACAACCCTCACACCACCCACACCCACACTCCACACCACCCACACCCACCCCACACCCACACTCACACCACCCCACCACCCACCCCCCACCAACCACATCCCACACAACCCCCAACCACACGACCCATGCCCCACACTCGCCCCACCCAACCCCCCATACCCATACCACCCCCACCCACAACTCCACACCACCCACATCCGCACAGCACCCACAAGCACACCCACACCATCCACCCCCACACAACCCACACGCACATCTGCACGCCACTCACACCCACACCCCATCACCCACACCATCCACCTCATCACACCCACACACCCAACCCCCAACAACACCCACACCTCCCAAACGTCCAACAACCCCACCACACCACACCCACATCCCCTAACCCCACACACCCAAACACCCACACAACAACCTAGGGTATTGGGGTTTGGGCAGTGTGTGTCCGTGTGGGTGGTGTGTGTCAGTGTGGGTGGTGTGAAGATGTGGGTGGTGTGGGTGGTGGGGTTGTGTGGGTTGTTGGGATGTGGGTGGTGTGAGTGTCCGTATGGATGGTGTGGGTGGTTGGGATGTGAGTGGTGTGAGTGTCCATGTGGATGGAGTGGTTGTGGGTGGTGTGGTTGTGGTTGGTGGGGTGTGGTTGATGTGGAGGTGTGGGTGGTGTGGTGTGGTAAGTATGGGTGGTGTGGTAAGTGTTGGTGGTGTGATTGAGAGGGTGTTGTGGGTGTAGGTGGTGGGGTGTGGGTGCGGGTGGTGTGGAGGTGTGCGTCTGGGTGGTGGTGGTGGTGAGTGGTGGTGGTGGTGGAGGTGTAAGAGGTGTGGGTGAGGTGGTTGGTGTGTGGGTAGTGTAGGTGTTGGTGTTGGTGTGGATGGTGTGTGTGGTGGTGTGGGTGTTGGTGTGGATGTGTGTGGTGTGGGTGTGAGTGGTGTGGGTGGTGGTTGGGTGGTTGGGATGTTGTTGGTGTGAGTGTCCATGTGGATGGTGTGGGTGATGTGGATGTGGGTGGTGGGGTGTGGGTGTGGTTGATGTGGAGGTGTGGGTAGTATGGGGGTAGTGTGGGTGGTGTGGATGTGGGGTGGGTGTGGGTGCGTGTGGTGGGTGTGGGTGTGGTTGACATGGAGATGCGGGTGGTGTGGTAAGTATGGGTGGTGTGGATGGTGGTGTTGTGTGGGTTGTTGGGATGTGGGTGGTGTGAGTGTCCATATGGATGGAATGGTTGTGGGTGGTGTGGTTGTGTGTGGTGTGGATCTGGGTGGTGGATGTGGGTGTGGTTGATGGGGGGTGGTGTGGTGGTGTGGTAGGTGTGTGGTGTGCGTGTGTGTAGTGTGGGTGGGTGAGTGTGGTGGGTGATAGAAGGTGTTGGGTTGTGGTGGGTGTGGTGGTGTGGAGTGTGCGTCGTGGGTGGTGTGTGGTGGTGATGGAGGGTGGTGTGGGTTTGGTGGGGGTGGGTGGGTTGTGTGGAGGTGTGTGTTGGTGTGTGGTGTGGTGTGGGTGTGTGGATGTGGGTGTGGGTGTGGGTGGTGGTGGGGTGTGGGTGTGGTTGATGTGAGTGTGGGTGGTGTGGGTGAATGGGTGGTGTGTAGTTGGGTGGGTGGGTGTTGTGATTGAGGAGGTGTTGTGGGTTAGATGGTGGGGTGTGGTGTGTGGGGAGTGTGGTTGGGTGGTTGTGTGGTGGTGGTGGGTGGTGGTGGAGGTGTGAGATGTGTGGTTGGTTGTGGTGGTGGGGGTGTGTGTGGTGTTGTGTGGGTGGTGGTGGGTGCTGGTGTGTGTGTGTAGTGTTGGTGGTGGTGAGTGGTGTGAGGTGTGGGTGGGTGATGGTGGTTGGGATGTGGGTGGTGTTAGTGTCCATGTGCATGGTGTGGGTGTGGGTGGTGTGGATGTGGGTGGTGAGGTGTGGTGAGGATGGTGTGGGTGGGTTGTGGTTGATGTGGTGTGGGTGGTGCGGTAAGTGTGGGTATGGTGGTGTGCTGTGGGTGGTGTGGTAGTGTGGGTGTGTGTGGTGGAGGTGTGAGAGGTGTGTGTGTGTTGTGTGTTGTGTTGGGATAGGTGTTATGTGTGGGTGTGGTGGGTGGTTGGTTGGATGTGGGTGGTGTGAGTGTCCATGTGGATGGTGTGGTGGTGCGGGTGGTGTTGATGTGGGTGGTGTGTGGATGGTGGGGTGTGGGTGTGGTTGATATGGTGTGGTGGTGTGTGGGTGTGTGGGTGTTGTGGTAAGTGTGTGGGGTGGTGTGCATGTAGGTGGTGTGGTAAGTGTAGGTATAGGTGGTTGTGGTGTGGGTGGGTGTGAGTGTGGGTGGTGTGGAGGTGTGGTGTGTGGGTGGTGTGATTGAGGGGGTGTTGTAGGTGTAGGTGGTGGGTGTGGGTGTGGGTGGTGTAGAGGTGTGCGTCTGGGTGGTGGAGTGGTGGAGGTGTGGGTGGTTGGTGGTGTGGGATGGTGTATGTGTGGGTGGTGTGGGTGTTTGTGTGGTTGGTGGTGTGGATGGTGTGTGTGTTGTGAGGTGTAGAGGTGTGAGTGGTGTAGGTGGTGGGTGGGGTGGGTGGTTGGGATGTGGTGTGGGTGAGTGTCCATGTCGATGTGTGGGTGTGAGTGGTGTGGATGAGGATGGTGGGCTGTGAGTGGTGGGGTGTGGGTGTGGTTGATGTGGAGGTGTGGGTGAGGTGGGTGGTGTGGTAGTTTGTGGGTGGTGTGGGTGTCCGTGTTGGTGGTTGAGGTGTGGGTGTGGATGGTTGTGGGTGTGAGTGGTGTGGAGATGTGGGTGTGTGGTGTGGGTGTGGCTGGTGTGATTGAGAGGGTGTTGTGGGTGTAGGCGGCGGGTGTAGGTGGTGTGGAGGTGTGCGTCTGGGTGGTGGTGGTGGTGGAGTGGTGGTGTGGGTGGGTGGTGGGTGGGTGGTGTATGTAATAATAATAATAATAATGAACATTTATAAGCGCAAACCTCCAGTACGGGGCCGGAGCTCGTGACGCTGCACACTAATAACATCACACACACACAGACACGCAGGCACACACACACACACACACACACACACACACACACACACACACACACACACACACACACACACACACACACACACACACACACACACACACAGACACGCACACACACACACACACACACACGGACCCACACACACACACACACACACGCGCGCGCGTGCGCACGAAAACAAAGAGTGTCCACACAGTTACTACCTAGTCGGGAAAATAGGATTTAAATTGGAAAGTTTTGAGGGCAGTCTTGAAAGAAGTAATAGATTCAATGTAGCGAATTTCACGGGGCAGAGAATTCCAAAAAGTTGGTGCTGAATATGAAAAGGTGCAGTGACCGAAGGTTTTAGTTCTTACTCTGGGAATGCACAGTAGTCTTAAGTCAGAAGAGGAGCGAAGATTTCTGGAAGGTGAGTAGACGGATAGGAGATCAGAAATGTAACAAGGGGACGTTCCAGAGAAAAATGAATGACAGAGAATCGCAAGTTTGAATTCGATACGAGCTTGTACAGGAAGCCAGTGGAGGCGTTTTAGCAGAGGAGAGACATGATCTCGCTTACGGGATTTAAAAACAAGCCGAGCTGCAGAATTTTGCACTTTCTGTAGTTTATCTATTTGATCTTTTGAACATCCAGAAAGAAGTGAATTGCAATAATCCAGTCTTGAGAGAATGAAAGCAGAAACCAGAGTTTTTGTAGCATCAACAGAAAGAAGATGACGCAAGGAACTGATTTGGCGGAGATTGATGTAAGCAGTGCGACAGGTGTTGTTTACATGAAGTTCAACACTCATGTTGTCAGTGAAGTAGAAACCAAGATTCCTAGCTGAGGAGGAGAAAGGAATTTCAGTCTGATCAATGGTAATGGTAGTAGGTTTGGGAGATGGGGAGGTTTTGAAAGGAGAGGACAAAAAGAGAGCTTCAGTTTTGTCATCATTTAACTTTAATTTATTTTCTAGCATCCAGGTCTTGATATCTGAGATACAGTCTTCTAAGACTGGGATAGCAGAGTAGATATCAGAAGGAGGAGAATCAATTTCAAGTTGGATGTCATCTGCAAAGGATTGATGCTCAATGGAATGTGATTTTATCAAATCGGAGAGTGGCTTTGTGTAAAGAGCAAAGAGCACAGGTCCCAGAACGGAACCTTGTGGAACACCGAAAAGGAGATCAGTGGGTGGGGAGGAATGATTGATGACAAGGACTGATTGTGTCCTGTTCGTGAGATACGACTGAAACCAAGAAAGAGCGGGTAGTGTGGGTGTTGGTGTGGTTGGAGGTGTGGATGGTGTGTGGTGTAGAGGTGTGAGTGATGTGGGTAGTGGGGTAGTGTGGGTGTTTGGGATGTGGGTGGTGTGTGTGTCCATATGGATGGTGTGGGTGGTTGGGATGTGGATGGTGTGAGTGTCCGTGTGTATGATGTGGGTGGTGGGGTGTGGGTGTGGTTGATGTGGATGTGTGGATGGTATGCGTGTGTGTGGTGTGGGGTGTGGGGGTGTAGAGGTGTGAGTGGTGTGGGTGGTGGGTGGTGTGGGTGGCATGGGTGGTGTGAGTGTCCGTGTGAATGGTGTGGGTGTGGATGGTATGGGGTGGTGTGGGTGGTGGGTGTGGGTAATGTGGAGGTGTGGGTGGTGTGGTGTCGTAAGTGTGGGTGGTGTGAGTGTCCGTGTGAAAGGTGTGGGTGTTGATGGTGTGGGTGTGGATGATGTGGGTGGTGTGGGTGTATGTGGTGTGTGTGTCAGTATGGGTGGTGGTGTGGGTAGTGTGGATATGGGTAGGTAGGGTGTGGGTGGCAGGATGTGGGTGTGGGTTATGTGGTATGGGTTATGTGGTGTGGGTAGTGTTGGTGTGGTTGATGTGGGTGTGGGTGTAGTTGGTGTGGTAGTTGGGGGTGTGGGTGGTGTGGAGGTGTGGGTTGTGTGGGTGGTGGGGTGTGGGTGGTGAGAATGTGGGTTCTGTGGGTGTGGGTGGTGGGGTGTGGGTGATGTGGTGTGGGTGGTGTGGGTGTGGGTGAAGTTGGTGTTGGGGTATGGGGTGTGGGTTTGGGTGGAGATGTGGTTGTGGGTTGTTTGGGTGTGGGTGGTGGGGTGTTGGTGGTGTTGGTGTGTGGGTGGTGTGTTTGTGGGTGGTGGGTATGGGTGTGGTGGTGTGGAGGTTGGGTGGTGTGTGGGTGTGTGGTGTTGGTATGGGTGGTGGGGTGTGGGTGGTTCAGTGTGGGGGTGGGTGGTGTGGAGATGTGGGTGGTGTGGTGGAGGGGTGGTGTGGTGTGGGTGTTTGTGTGGGTGGTGTGGGTGTGGGTTTTGTTTGGGGGTGGGGTGTTGGGGGTGTGGGTTTGGGTGTATGTTTGTGTGGGTGTGGGTGTGGGAATGTGTGGGTGTGGGAGTGTAGGGGGTGTGTGGGTGTGTGGGGCATTTCGAACTGGGACGTATCGAATCTGCGACGTATCGAACCTGGGACGCGTCGAATCTGGGACCTATCGAACCTGGGACTCGTCGAACCTGGGACGTATCGAACCTTACTCGGAAAAAGGAGACGAGGAAGAAAGAGACAAGGAAGAAGGAGACGAGGAAGAAAGAGACAAGGAAGAAAGAGACAAGGAAGAAAGAGACAAGGAAGAAAGAGACAAGGAAGAAGGAGACGAGGAAGAAGGAGACAAGGAAGAAAGAGACAAGGAAAAAGGAGACGAGGAAGAAAGAGACAAGGAAGAAAGAGACATGGAAGAAAGAGACAAGGAAGAAAGAGACAAGGAAGAAAGAGACAAGGAAGAAAGAGACAAGGAAGAAAGAGACAAGGAAGAAAAAGACAAGGAAGAAAGAGACAAGGAAGAAAGAGACAAGGAAGAAAGAGACAAGGAAGAAAAAGACAAGGAAGAAAGAGACAAGGAAGAAAGAGACAAGGAAGAAAGAGACATGGAAGAAAGAGACAAGGAAGAAAGAGACAAGGAAGAAAGAGACAAGGAAGAAAGAGACAAGGAAGAAAGAGACAAGGAAGAAAGAGACAAGGAAGAAAGAGACATGGAAGAAAGAGACAAGGAAAAAGGAGACGAGGAAGAAAGAGACAAGGAAGAAAGAGACATGGAAGAAAGAGACAAGGAAGAAAGAGACGAGGAAGAAAGACGAGGAAGAAGAAAGAAAGGAAAGAGAAGCAGGGGACGAGAAATAGGAGACGAAGAGGGAGGAGAAAACGAAGGAGGAGAGAAAGAGTATGAAGGTGCGTGGTTGTGTATGTTGTATGTTGTATGAGTGATGGGTGAAAGTTGGTAATAATAAATGTAGAAAAGAAAATATATCGTAGTTTGTTTAGTGCCATTGGTTGGAAGGAGTGCGTGCTGTTGCGTGACGGACGAATACTTTTTGCATGTGTTTGAGTGCGTGAACATGTGTACACCAAAGCATGACAGTGGTGACCCTGACATAAGAATAGGTTAGAGTTTGATTTAACCCCCCTGACTTAAGGATAGGCTAGATTTGGATTTCACACCCCTGATAAAAAAAAATTTCTTTGGATACTGATTTGTATACCTTGGTGAAACATTGGGATTTGTACCCCCTCTGACAAGTGTTTCATTTGTATAATTTTATGCAGTTTTTTGATTGAATGCTGATTTCTCTTTAAGAATAGTGGTTGTTACGCTTACAAGCTGTTGTTTGCTTCATTCATGGCGCTTTGTCTTACGTCATAAATACGCTTAGAATTCGTGTGGTTTTTTGTGTGTTGATGACTTTTCTTTTCCTTGACATTTTTTTTCTTTTTGACAATCTTGTTTCCCCAGATAATGAAAATGGATAATTTTGATAAATATTTTGAACAAGCTCAGCGCTTGCAGCTTTCTGGGGAACAAGTCAATAATTATATTCAACAGTGTATTGAGCGTGATGAGCGCAGAAACAAAGAGAACATGAGGCAAACCAAAGAGAATATGAGGAAAACAAAGTGAAAAACAAAGGGAACATGAAAAAGAAAATGAAGGAACGTAGCTTTAAGTTGCGTCAACTGGAATTGGAGGCAGAGGTAGAGTTAGAGAGGCTAAAATTTCAAAAAGAAACCAAAGATTCGCCCTCTAAAACTTCTCCAGTAGCTCTCAGCCCAATCCTCATATATCCCAAAACTTCCTCCATTCGATGAGCATAGGGACGACATCGATTCGTTTCTTTTTCGTTTCGAGAGTCACGCGATGTCTCGCAGTTGGCCTCGTGAAAAATGGACTTTATGCGTTGCTTTTTAAGGGAAGCGCATTAGTGCTATGTCATACCCTTGCGGCAAAAGACGGATTTAACTGGGACCAATTGAGAGAAGAACTTTTGAAAAAATTTCAGTGCACCGCAGATGGTTTCCGTGACAAATTTCGCGCAGTCCGTCCTGAAAAAGGTGAATCTTTTCCATCGTTCCTTATCATAATGTCCCATTATCTGGATTGATGGATTGAACTTTCGCAAACTGACAAAGATTTTGATAGTCTTCGGGATCTCCTTTTGAAAGAACAGCTTTTACAAAGTGTCAGTAAAGATCTCGATGTCTTTTTGCGCGAAAGAGAAATTCACATTGCAGAAGAAATGTGCCGGGCCGCGGATCAGTACCGAGTTGCTCATCCAGAAAAAAACACAGCCCGAAAAGGTGATTTTTCTGTTTTTGACGCAAATGTATCTGTGTATTCGCCAAATAAAAACCATTTTGTCTGGAACTTTGGTCGCAGTGGGTATAACGCTCCACCACCTCGTTATCAAAAACCATCGCCTCGTTTTGGCAATCCATCTCATTTTGGTAATGCAACACCTCAACAGAGGACGTATGGCCCTCAGACAAACCATTACGGTCATGGCGAATATAAAAGACAATCCTTTTCCAGACCTAACCCTGGTGAGAGACAAAACTTTTCCCCCACCCCACGTTCTCCCGTTGCTGCAGGTAAATCCCATACCAGTAGACAAAAACAACATAACACACAAAGTTTTCCCACATGTAATCATTGTGGATGTAAGTTCCATTTTATAAAACAGTGCCCTTATGTGAACATATCATCAGCAGTGAATGTGGCTTCACATGGGGTGAGTGACAATACTGTTAAACAGGAGGAGGGGCATCAGACCTTAGTTTCACGGGCATCTACTGCTGGATTGTGCGTGAAAAATGCAATGTGAACGGGTATGATGCTACTCTTCTGAAGATACAGGCTGTACTACAGCAGGGGTCAAGAAGTCTCTGGTGCGACCAGAGCAGTACACAGGTGAAACACAGAGATGCCGTTCTTTCGGGGGCAAAATTGAAAGATTTCCTCTAGCAGACATTGAAGTCTCAACTCCCTGTTTCACAGGTACACTTCTGGCCTGTGTCATTAAAGAACCAGTCACTGATTTAATACTAGGTAACTTACTGGGGTAGCACTGTGCACGGAGGTCACAGGGGAACATTTGTTCCATGTAATGTATCCACTAGGCGACAGGTACGTGTTTACCATTGTGGTGTAGCCACTTGCAATCCCGAAGCCATACTACTCAAAAAGATGGACACAATCTCGGTCGCAGAAGATTTGGTAATCATTTTCAGTTGCATGGGTTTGCCAAAAAATGTCCTCTCAGATTGTGGGACACAGTTCACTCCAGATATAATGAAAGAAATATGCACATTTCCTTTCGAGGGAATGGGTAGCTGACATATGACATAACATCATAGTCCACTGATGTTGATTTTGTCATACGAATGTAGTTACGTCAGACTTTTCATACCTAAGAATATGAGAAATAATGTTTTAATTGTTTTCTTAAGGGTGTGAATGTGTTAGTTATTGGTTCGTGTTTCATCCTAACGATAAATTTACATTTCTCATATAGACAAAGAGTGTGATGCTTTTGGTATTAAAGTTATGAGAGTCGAGAAGTTTTGATCTGTGTGACTTGAGGAGGCACAGGTTTTGGGTGCCCATAGTTGTTTGGAGTGTAACATGATCACTTTATTGTCCATTGTGATTTCGATTGTATGGCATTCAAGATTTTGGAGTTAGTTGTGAGTGCAGCTGGCACTTTGATGATATTGTTCATTTTGCTCCTTTTTGAGAGTATGTGAGTGATTCTGATATTATTTTTCTTTGGATTTTGTACAAACCTAGTGAGGTTTGTTTGGTGCTTAATGTGTGAATGGATCATTGCAGAAAATACATGTCTCATTCTGTTGTGAAAAAACGCATCTTAAGATTTGACAATTTTTGGAGTGCAATTATGAATGAATTTTTGAAATATCATTTCTGGAACGGAATTATGAATTTCTGATTAACTGTTTTATATTTTCTTCATGGTGATACTACTTCATAGGTTTTATTTATTTATCAGAGGCAAATATTCGTAATCAATCGTTTTATATTGGTTGTTAGGTGCTGGTTAAGTACCTATTATCTTGGCTGTCGTAATTATAAAACAATGTCTTTTTATCTTTTGCTAATTCTGAATTATTTGTCAGCTGAGTTTCGAAAATTTTTTCTGGTCTTCGACCAAAAAATTTGTCCCTGGGATGGGGGGTGTATGTGCGCAGGGTGGTGCGTGCACATGATTTTTGTGTCGTGTGCATGGAGTGATGTATGCATGAGTTTTTACATGTATGTTGCGTGCGGAAGGAAATTTTGTGTGTGCATGTGTGGTATGATTGAGTTTTTGAAGTACAGCTCACCCAAGTTGAAAACAAAAAGTGGAATAGGTTTTGCTAGTCAGTCTCCAAAGAATCCCCTAGAGAAAGGGAAAGGAGAAGAAAAAGAACAAGAAGAAAGCGAAAAAGAAATAGTAAAGGAAAAGAAGTCGAAACACAAAAAAGAGAAGAAAGAAAAAAGCGGAAAAAGAAGAAGAAGGAGAAGAGGAAGGAGAAGAAGAAGGTGAAAAGGAGAAGAAGAAAAAGAGAAAGAAAATGAATTAAAAGGAGAAATAGAAGAAAAAAAGAAGAAGAAAAATAAAAAAAAAGGCGGAAAAGGATAAGGAGAAGAAGAAGAATGAGAAGAGTAAGGGAGAAGGTGAAGAAGGAGAAGAAGAAGGAAACGAGGAATAGGAGACGAAGAAGGAGGAGGAAACGAAGGAGACGAGGAATAAGGAGACGAGGAAAGGAGACGAGAAGAAGGAGACGAGGAAGAAGGAGACGAGAAAGAAGGAGACGAAGAGAAAGAGAGAAGACAAGGAGAGAAAGAGACGAGGAAGAAGGAGACGGAGGAAGAAAAGACGAGGAAGAAGGAGAGAAGAAAAGAAAGAGAAGCAGGGGACGAGGAATAGGAGACGAAGAGGGAGGAGAAAACGAAGGAGGAGAGAAAGAGTATGAAGGTGCGTGGCTGCGTATGTTGTATGTTGTATGAGTGATGGGTGAAAGTTGGTAATAATAAATGTAGAAAAGAAAATATATCGTAGTTTGTTTAGTGCCATTGGTTGGAAGGAGTGCGTGCTGTTGCGTGACGGACGAATACTTTTTGCATGTGTTTGAGTGCGTGAACATGTGTACACCAAAGCATGACACACATACAGCCACACATAAACTCATACACACATGCACAGACAATACAGACATACAGAGAGAGAGAGAGAGAGAGAGAGAGAGAGAGAGAGAGAGAGAGTGAGACAGAGACAGAGACAAAGAGAGAGAGAGAGAGAGAGAGAGAGACAAAGAGAGAGACAGAGACAGAGAAACAGTGAGAGTGAGCAGACAGACAGACAGATAGAGACAGACAGATAGACAGACAGAGACAGTCAAAGAGAGACACAGAGAGAGGCACACTCATAAGAGAGAGAGATGAAGAGAGAGAGAGAGAGAGAGAGAGAGAGAGACAGAGAGAGAGACATAGAGAGACAGAGAGAGAGAGAGAGAGAGAGAGACAGACAGAGACAGAAAGAGACAGAGAGAGAGAGGCAGAGAGGGACACACAGAGACAGAGACAGACACACAGACAGAGAGATAGAAACAGAGAGAGAGAGAGACAGACACACAGACACAGAGACAGAGAGACACACAGACGCAGAGACAGAGAAAGACACACACAGACAGAGAGAGTCACACACACAGGCAGAGAAAGAGAGAGAGACACACACAGACACAGACAGACAGACAGAGACAAAAGAAGAACAGAGACACAGAGAGAGGTATTCTCAAGCTATTTTTCCCATCACCTGTTTGTCCAATCCACGTGGCATGACGCTGCTGATGAAGCTGGAGAAGACAGCGTTAGAGATGGATGGAGATGAGGAAGGAGATCTTCTCTCCAGCTCTGGAGGAATCAGAACACCAAGCAGTTCATCAGCGTGAACAGTCCCATAGGACCCAGCACGGTCATCCGTAAAACAACACCTTACGCCTCACCTTTACCTTCACTTTGGCCGCTGTGTTCTTATCTCGGAAACTGATTCTTTCTGCCGTTTCTACTCCTACATCTGTCAGTGACCATTCTCCTCCAGCTGAGTAGTCTGACAGAATCCGCCAATAGGTCCCGTTTTCGTTTTCAGCACCTAGTACTGAAACACGATTAAACTTCAAGGAAATGATCATGAACGTACACTCCTGTTCGTCAAAGGGGAATGACATGAAATTAAGGGACAGGAGATTTTCAGGTTGATTGAGAAGCTGACGATCGCGAGACCATAGTGAAATAGGCAGAGTGGAATCTTATCATCGAGTACGATGTCATTCCTCTCCACAGCGTTCAGCACAGACAAAGATGGTGTCCACAGTTCCGACGAGTCCAGCTCAACCATATCTATTCCATCGTAGTCACTGGTGTTCCATGTTAGTCCTGTCTCGAACCACGTCAAGGAGATGTAACCAGTCATCTCCAGGACTTGGTCTGCAGGGTCCAAACTCAGGATGTCCACAACCGAAAATGATAAATACACATAGATAGTGTCACCCTCTGCGCCACTGTCCACTGCCTTCTACCGTCGGTATTGATTATGGACTGAGTGATGTTGGGAGGTAGTTTCTCTTTTGCGATTGTGTGAGACCTGATTTCCTGGATCAGTTTTGAGTAAGACAGTTTCCTTGAGTCAGACACTACGGGTAGTGAGGCATCACACAACCTTTCGCGACAAGGACTCAGCAACAGGCCGTAGATTATGATAAGGCTGAGGTATGGGCTAACAAAGACATTCATGATGGTATTTTGGGGTGTTTTTTCTGTCTTTGTTTTTGTTTATTTCTCGGTTGATTTTGCAATGTTACTGATTTTTTTCTGCACGGTAATGTTCAGTATAGATGAAAACTGGAGGAGATCTCTGTGTCTCTAAAACTGATGAGATACATCACGAATATCTGTCTCCAGATTAACAGTGACAGTGTAGATATGGTCAATTGTCACTCTTCCGTCAAATCAAAAATAAACAGCAGAGCAGCATCTCTTTGTATAACGAAGCCATAACTAAGTGACATGACCATGCCTGAATTGCTGATAAGTATTGAACAATGTTGTTAATTATATCTACCACATCCAAAGTCTACCGCTGTTATCTATCATTCATTATATATAGCATATCCAAAGTCTGTTGTTGCTGTTATTTATAATTAATTGTATCTAGCATATCGAAAGTCTTTTGCCGCAATTATTTGTTATGAATGAATCTTGTATAAAAAAACCCAAAGTATTCTATCCCGTTATCTATTATTCATTATATATAACACATGCAAAGTCTTTTGCCACTGTTGTTCATTATAAATTATTTCAAACACATCCAAAGTCTTTTGCCTCTGTTATTTATAATTAATTATATCTAGCACATCCAAAGTCTGTTGCTGCTGTTGTTTATTATAAATTATATGCAGAAAACCAGTCTTATACCGCTGTTATCTATTATTCATTATATATAGCGCATGCAAAGTCTTTTGCCGCTGTCATTTATCATTAAGTATGTCAAACACACCCAAAGTCTTTCGCCTCTGTTATTTATAATTAATAATATCTAGCACATCCAAAGTATGTTGCTGCTGTTATTTATTATTAATTATGTATAGAAAACTAAAATATTCTACCGCTATCTATTATTAATTGTATCTAGCACATCCAAAGCCTTTCTGCTGCTGTAATCTAAACCAGTAGAACAAAGTTCACTAAGCCATCTGTAGAGTTTCTACACACCAGCTGTTTAGCCTGTTTGACTGCTAACTTATAAAACAAAAGTCTTCATATGACCGTCTCATGTTTTCACACAAAACAGTCCTTGCACACCAGTTTTTTTCTCTCAAAACATGACTGTTACTTTCAGCTGACGAGCTCATCTGATTGTTGATATATATTACAAATTTATACAACAGAGCTCAACAAAAGAAAGCTGAAACACGTCGGCCATGCGATCAGAAACACCAAAAATAGATTTGGCATCAACGGTCCTGCAGGGGAAAGTTGAGGCAAGGAGAAGAAAGGGACGACGGTACACCTCTACTTCAACAACGTCGCTGATGTCTGTGGTCTGGGGATACAGGAAGTCGCCCACAGATGTCTCAGTCGTGTGACCTGAAGAAGACTTATGACGTCCAGCGTGGCTTCTACCGCCAATCCAGGCAAGGGATAGAGATGAGGTGAAGTGAGGTATCAAAGTCGAGGCTGAAGGATGAAGAGGTGGCGACAAACATCAAAGAATGGACCAATCAGCTTGTTTGTTCGATCTGCTCCCAGCAATAGCATGGAGGTAAATGTGAATGCTCCTATCGGATATTATGTAATGTACCATTAACTTTCCACCAACCACTGTGGTTACAGTTTTGAATGATGATGATGGTGATCAAAGCATACATTGTGAGATCGCTCACTTCAGCTTCACAAGTACAGACAACAAATTTACAGTTTCTCGTTTCAAAGTCTGAACACCTGTAAATTAATGGAAGATATTTTAGACAGAGAAAACAACCATATCTTGACTTTGCAAACTCTAAACACAGAAAATTGAAGATACTTTACACGCAGCCATTTCAATATCAGAAAACGTAAAACCCCATAAAATACTTCAGATCCTTCGCTGTCGAAGTCCTCTGGTCATTCTCTGTCAAACACAGAATACTTAGAACCTTATGGACACCCTCAGATAGATGTTGTTTCAAATTTCAGACCATAAACGCTGACAGAACGATAAACGCTTCAAATTTACGAAGTATACGTTCAGATTACTGAGACAAAAAGCCTACAAAATACTCGTAAAACCGTCAGAGAAAAACCCACTCACTGTTACTTCTCACCAGACCAGCAGCATTGATCAGACTGATGCAGAGTCCATCCGTGAAATATACGTTGGTACAGAGAATCGATCGTAGCCATGTTATCAAACCACAGTTTCGGTCCATTACACTAAGACCAGCATCACAAGCCTTCAGTACCAGGGTTTTCGTCATCAACAGGGAAATCTGTTGAAATGTGATTATTGACTCCTCTGGCTGCTCATGAAATTTTTGGGCGAACGTGTTTGGATTGCACTGAACTGAAACTGGGACTAGCATTGCGTTAAGATAGTTCAAATGGAACTACGAACCTTGGTAAAATTGTTACAGCATGGACTAGATAGAACTACACATAATGGTGACATTGTTACACATGAGACAAGATAGAACTACACATAATTGTGACATTGTTAGGCATTAGACATGATAGAACTACACATAATTGTGACATTGTTACACATTAGACAAGATAGAACTACACATAATTGTGAGATTGTTACACATTAGACATGATAGAACTACACATAATGGTGAGATTGTTACACATGAGACAAGATAGAACTACACATAATTGTGACATTGTTACACATTAGACATGATAGAACTACACATAATGGTGAGATTGTTACACATTAGACAAGATAGAACTACACATAATGTGACATTGTTACACATTAGACAAGATAGAACTACACATAATGGTGACATTGTTACACATTAGACAAGATAGAACTACACATAATTGTGACATTGTTACACATTAGACAAGATAGAACTACACATAATTGTGACATTGTTACACATGAGACAAGATAGAACTACACATAATTGTGACATTGTTACACATTAGCAAGATAGAACTACACATAATGGTGACATTGTTACACATTAGACAAGATAGAACTACACATAATGGTGAGATTGTACACATTAGACAAGATAGAACTACACATAATTGTGACATTGTTACACATTAGCAAGATAGAACTACACATAATGGTGACATTGTTACACATTAGACAAGATAGAACTACACATAATGGTGACATTGTTACACATTAGACAAGATAGAACTACACATAATGGTGACATTGTTACCATTAGACAAGATAGAACTACACATAATGGTGACATTGTTACACATTAGACAAGATAGAACTACACATAATGGTGACATTGTTACACATTAGACAAGATAGAACTACACATAATGGTGACATTGTTACACATTAGACAAGATAGAACTACACATAATTGTGACATTGTTAGCACTTAGACATGATAGAACTACACATAATTGTGACATTGTTACACATTAGACAAGATAGAACTACACATAATGGTGACATTGTTACACATTAGACAAGATAGAACTACACATAATGGTGACATTGTTACACATTAGACAAGATAGAACTACACATAATGTGACATTGTTACACATTAGACAAGATAGAACTACACATAATGGTGACATTGTTCACATTAGACAAGATAGAACTACACATAATGGTGACATTGTTACACATGAGACAAGATAGAACTACACATAATGGTGACATTTTAACATAGACATGATAGAAACTACACATAATGGTACAATGTTACCATTGACAGATAGAACTACACATAATGGTCATGTTAGCAATTGACAGATAGAACTACACACTAATGGTGACATTGTTACACATGAGACATGATAGAACTACACATAATGGTGACATTGTTAGGCCATGGACTTGTAAAAACTACACACTATGATCAAATCGTTACGCAATGGACGAGATAGAACTACACACATATCAATCGGTGCAGTTGTTATGCAGTAGACGTGATAAAACTACACATAATGGTGAAATTGCTACGCAATGGTGTAAATAGAGCTTACACTTACACACTCTGGTGAAAATATTACGTAATGGATGATATAAAACTACATATTATGGTGAAATTGTTAAGCAATAGACAAAATAGAACTACACACCATAGTGAAATTGTTACGCATTGGACTACAAGGAAGTACACACGACGGTGAAATTGTTACGCAATGGACAAGATAGAACGACACACCAAGATGGAATTGTTACGCAATAGACTGAATAGAACTTCACACCTTGGTGAAATTTTTACGCAATAGACTAAATAACACCATGCAATATCGTGAAATTGTTACGCAATAAACAAGATAGAACAACACACCTGTGGAGACATTGTTATGCCATAAATGAGATGGAACTACACACCATAGCAAAATTGTCATGTAATGGACAAGATAGAACTACACACACATGGTAAATTGTTATGTAATGGACAAGAATGAACTCACACCATGGTGAAATTGTTATGAATGGACAAGATAGAACTACACACCATGGTAAAATTGTTATGTAATGGACAAGATAGAACTACACACCATGGTGAAATTGTTATGTAATGGACAAGATAGAACTACACACCATGGTAAAATTGTTATGTAATGGACAAGATAGAACTACACACCATGGTAAAATTGTTATGTAATGGACAAGATAGAACTGCACACCATGGTAAAATTGTTATGTAATGGACAAGATAGAACTACGCACTCATGTGAAATTGTTATGTAATGGACAAGATAGAACTACAACCATGTGGTGAAATTGTTATGTAATGGACAAGATAGAACTACACACCATGGTAAAATTGTTATGTAATGGACAAGATAGAACTACACACCATGGTGAAAATTGTTATGTAATGGACAAGATAGAACTGCACATACATGTTGAAATTGTTATGTAATGGACAAGATAGAAACTACACCATGGTGAAATTGTTATGTAATGGACAAGATAGAACTACACACCATGGTGAAATTGTTATGTAATGGACAAGATAGAACTAACACCATGGTGAAATTGTTTATGTAATGGACAAGATAGAACTGACACCATGGTGAAATTGTTATGCAATTACATGGTGTGTAGTTCTATCTTGTCTTTGCGTAACAATTTCACCATGGTGTGTAGTTCTATCTTGTCTATGGCATAACAATTTCACCATGGTGTGTAGTTCTATCTTGTCTATGGCGTAACAATTTCACCATGGTGTGTAGTTCTATCTTGTCTATGGCATAACAATTTCACCATGGTGTGTAGTTCTAGCTTGTCTATGGCATAACAATTTCACCATGGTGTGTAGTTCTATCTTGTCTATGGCATAACAATTTCACTATAGTGTGTAGTTCTATCTTGTCTATGGCGTAACAATTTCACCATGGTGTGTAGTTCTATCTTGTCTATGGCGTAACAATTTCACCATGGTGTGTAGTTCTATCTTGTCTATGGCATAACAATTTCACCATGGTGTGTAGTTCTATCTTTTCTATGGCATAACAATTTCACCATGGTGTGTAGTTCTATCTTGTCTATGGCATAACAATTTCACCATGGTGTGTAGTTCTATCTTTTCTATGGCATAACAATTTCACCATGGTGTGTAGTTCTATCTTTTCTATGGCATAACAATTTCACCATGGTGTGTAGTTCTATCTTTTCTATGGCATAACAATTTCACCATGGTGTGTAGTTCTATCTTTTCTATGGCATAACAATTTCACCATGGTGTGTAGTTCTATCTTTTCTATGGCATAACAATTTCACCATGGTGTGTAGTTCTATCTTGTCTATGGCATAACAATTTCACCATGGTGTGTAGTTCTATCTTGTCTATGGCATAACAATTTCACCATGGTGTGTTGTTCTATCTTGTCTATGGCGTAACAATTTCACCATGGTGTGTAGTTCTATCTTGTCTATGGCATAACAATTTCACCATGATGTGTTGTTCTATCTTGTCTATGGCGTAACAATTTCACCATGGTGTGTTGTTCTATCTTGTCTATGGCATAACAATTTCACCATGGTGTGTTGTTCTATCTTGTCTATGGCGTAACAATTTCACCATGGTGTGTAGTTCTATCTTGTCTATGGCATAACAATTTCACCATGGTGTGTTGTTCTATCTTGTCTTTAGCATAACAATTTCACCATAGTATGTAGTTCTATCTTGTCTTTAGCGTAACAGTTTCACCATGGTGTGTAGTTCTATCTTGTCTATGGCATAACAATTTCACCATGATGTGTTGTTCTATCTTGTCTTTAGCATAACAATTTCACCATAGTATGTAGTTCTATCTTGTCTTTAGCGTAACAGTTTCACCATGGTGTGTAGTTCTATCTTGTCTTTAGCGTAACAGTTTCAACATGGTGTGTAGTTCTATCTTGTCTTTAGCGTAACAGTTTCACCATGGTGTGTAGTTCTATCTTGTCTATGGCATAACAATTTCATCACAGTGTGTAGTTCTATCTTGTCTATGGCATAACAGTTTCACCATGGTGTGTAGTTCTATCTTGTCTATGGCATAACAATTTCACCATGGTGTGTAGTTCTATCTTGTCTATGGCATAACAGTTTCACCATGGTGTGTAGTTCTATCTTGTCTTTAGCGTAACAATTTCATCACAGTGTGTAGTTCTATCTTGTCTATGGCATAACAATTTCACCATAGTATGTAGTTCTATCTTGTCTTTAGCGTAACAGTTTCACCATGGTGTGTAGTTCTATCTTGTCTATGGCATAACAATTTCACCATGGTGTGTAGTTCTATCTTGTCTTTAGCATAACAGTTTCACCATGGTGTGTAGTTCTATCTTGTCTATGGCATAACAATTTCATCACAGTGTGTAGTTCTATCTTGTCTATGGCATAACAATTTCACCATGGTGTGTAGTTCTATCTTGTCTATGGCATAACAGTTTCACCATGGTGTGTAGTTCTATCTTGTCTATGGCATAACAATTTCACCATGGTGTGTAGTTCTATCTTGTCTTTAACGTAACAATTTCATCACAGTGTGTAGTTCTATCTTGTCTATGGCATAACAGTTTCACCATGGTGTGTAGTTCTATCTTGTCTTTAGCGTAACAATTTCATCACAGTGTGTAGTTCTATCTTGTCTATGGCCTAACAGTTTCACCATGGTGTGTAGTTCTATCTTGACTTTAGCGTAACAATTTCACCATGATGTGTTGTTCTATCTTGTCTTTAGCATAACAATTTCACCATAGTATGTAGTTCTATCTTGTCCATGGTGTAACAATTTCACCATGATGTGTAGTTCTAGCTTGTCTATAGTGTAACAATTTCACCATGGTGTCTAGTTCTATCTTGTATATAGCGTAACAATTTCACCAGAGTGTGTAGTTCTATCTTGTCCATTACATAACAATTTCACCATGGTGTGTAGTTCTATCTTGTCGTTGTCTATTACATAACAATTTCACCATGGTGTGTAGTTCTATCTTGTCCATTACGTAACAATTTCACCATGTTGTGTAGTTCTATCTTGTCCATTACATAACAATTTCACCAAGGCGTGTAGTTTCATTTGAACCAACTTCACTCAGTGCTAATCCCAGTGTCAGTTTATTGCAATCCAAACATGTTCGCCTGAAATTTTCATTAACAGCCAGAGGAGTCAACAATTACGTTTCAACAGATTTCCCTGTTGATGTCGAAAACTCTGGTACTGAAGACTTGTGTTGCTGCAATCAGTGTAATGGGCCAACTGGTTTGATTTTAAACAGAGCTACGATCGATTCTCTACACCAACGTATATTTCACAGATAAAGTCTGCACCAGTCTGATCAATGCTGCTAGGTCTGGAGAGAAGGAACAGTGAGTGGGTTTTTCTCTGACGGTTTTACGAGTATTTTGTAGGCTTTTTGTCTCAGAAATCTGAACGTATACTTCTTAAATTTGAAGCGTTTATCGTTCTGTCAGCGTTTATGGTCTGAAATTTGAAACAACATCTATCTGAGGTGTCCGTAAGGTTCTAAGATTCTGTGTTTGACAGAGAATGACCAGAGGACTTCGGCAGAGAAGGAACAGTACTTTGGTCTGAAGTATTTTAGGTTTACGTTTTCTGACATTGAAAGGGTTGCGTGTAAAGTATCTTCAATTTTCTGTGTTCAGAATTTGCAAAGTCAAGATATGGTTGTTTTCTCTGTCTAAGATATCTTCCATTAATTTACAGGTGTTCAGACTTTGAAAAGAGAAACTGTAAATTTTTGTCTGTACTTGTGAAGCTGAAGTGAGCGATCTCACAGCAATGTGTGCTTTGATCACCATCATCATCATCATCCAAAGCTACAACCACTGTGGTTGGTGGAAAATTAATGGAACATAACATTATAGCTGACTAGGAGCATCCACCTTTACTTCTGTGCTTCCGCTGGGAGCAGATCGAACCAATAAGCTGACTGATCGATTTTTTGATGTTTGTCGCCCACTTCTTCATCCTTCAGCCTCGACTTTGATACCCTCACCCTCCCCATCACTCTCTCCTTTCGCTGGGATCGGCGGTAGGAGTCCGCTGGACGTCACAAGTCTTCTTCAGGTCACACGATTGAGACATCTGTGGGCGACTTCTGAATCCCCAGACCACAGACATCAGCGACGTTGTTGAAGTAGGAGGTGTGCGGTCGTCCCTTTCTTCTCCTTGCCTCAACTTTCCCCTTGCAGGACCGTTGATGTCAAATCTGTTTTGGTGTTTCTGATCGCAATAGCCTACGTATTTCAGCTTTCTTTTGTTGAGCTCTATTAGCAGTTGACTTTGAAAGTGGTTGTATTGATTTGTGTAAATATTAACAACCAAACGAGCTTGTCAGCTGAAAGCAACAGTTATGTTTTGACACACACACACACACACACACACACACACACACACACACACACACACACACACACACACACACACACACACAACACACACTCAACACCACACACACACACACACCACACACACACACACACACACACACAAAGAAAGAAAAGAAAAGAAAGAAAATTGGTGTGCAAGGAAGGTTTTGTGTGAAAACAAGAGATGGTTATCTAAAGACATTTGTTTTTTAAGTTAGCAAACAGACTAAACAGCTGGTGTGTAGAAACTCTACAGATGGCTTAGTGAACTTTGTTCTGCTGGTTTAGATAACAGCAGCAAAAACACTTTGGATGTGCTAGATATAATTAATAGTAGATAACAGCTCCAAAAGACTTTGGATGTGCTGTGCATGAATTGATAACAGATAGCTGTTGACTTTGGATGTGGTAAATATAATTAATAATATTGTTCTACATTTATCAGCAATTCCGACACAGTCATGTGATTTAGTTATGGCATCGTTATACAAAGAGATTCTGGTCTGCTGTTTATTTTTGATTTGACATAAGACTGACAATTGACCATTGTCCATTGTCACTGTTGATATGGACACAGATCTTTCGTGTTGTATCTCATAATCTTCAGAGACAGAGATTTCCTGCAGATTTCATCTATACTAAACACTACCGTGCAGAAAAAAAATCAGGAACATTGCAAAATCAACCGAGAAATAAACAAAAACAAAAACAGAAAAGACAAACCCAAAACGCCATCATGAATATCTTTGTTAGCCCATACCTCAGCCTTGTCATAATCTACGGCCTGCTGCTGAGTCCTTGTTGCGAAAGTTGTGTGATGCCTC
>JAPXFY010000028.1:24132677-24135177 GCA_030674185.1 Monoplex corrugatus
AGACAGATAGAAAGACAGACAGACAGAGAGACAGACAGAGATAGATAGATAGACAGATAGATAATAATAATAATAATTACAATATTTATATAGCGCAAAATCTTGATAAAATCAAATCTAAGCGCTGAAGCAGACACACACGCAGGCACGCACGCCCGCACACACACGCACGCACACACACAGACACACACACACACACACACACACACACACACACACCCACACACACGCATGGCTATAAATGGGGAGAAAGAATAAAAGCAATAAAAGCAAGAATAAAAGCAATGGAAAATTATAGAGAGCATAGCATACAATTATATATTATAACCATGTGATTCCCTCCGAGCGGAGACAGGCTGCAGAGGGGAGGGTTGAGTGAGGTTAGGATTTTATGCAGGAGAGAAAAGGTGAGTTTTGAGAGCGGACTTGAAGGAGACAAAAGTAGGTTGCTGACGGACTGAGAGAGGAAGTTTGTTCCAGGAGAGTGGACCAGAAACAGAGAAGGCTCGTGGACCATAGGTATTGAGCTTAGTGCGTGGAAAGCGAAGAGTCAGAGGATCAGAGGCAGAGCGGAGGGTACGTGAGGGAACATAGATCTCAAGTAGGCTTGACAGGTAATCGGGGGCTGCGTTATTGAGGCTTTTGTAGCACATGGTGTCTAGTTTGTACTGTATGCGCTTTGATACAGGGAGCCAGTGAAGTTGTGCCAGGAGAGGAGATATGTGGTCAGCTTTTTTCTTTTTGAGTACAAGGCGTGCAGCATTGTTTTGAATGCGCTGTAGGATGTGAATGGTGGAGGCAGGAAGACCAGACGACATGGATCTGATTGTGTTGAGAATTTCTTCTTGTGAGACTGGGGTAAAAGTAGTAAGAGGTGTGCCAGAGAAGGAAGGGTCAGGTGGGCATGGTTGACAGGGTGTCCTGTCAAGCCTGTCACGAAGAGTTTGTATTTTGGTGGTGAAATACTTGGAGAATACAGATGGGAGTTCTTCATTTGTATGTTTTGTTGGGAGAGGTAAATCTTTTCGTGTGCCAAGGAGATGATTCATGGTTGTAAAGAGTTCTTTTGAAGAAGAGGCATTCAGGATTTTGGTTTGGAAATAGCTTGTTTTTGCTGATGCAATGAGGGTGGATACTTTTGTTTTAGAGGCTTGGAAAAGTTGCCTGTGTACAGTGAGTTTGGATTTGCGCCAGCGGCGCTCTGCTCTGCGGCGGGCACGTTTTGCACAGGCGATCTCATGAGTGAGCCAGGGGGTAGGGGGGCGGTCAGGTAAAAGACGGGTTGTGGCTGGAGCATGAGTGTCCAGAAGATGGTGGAGAGTAGTATAGAATTCATCGGCAAGGTTATGTGACTTTTCAGAAAGGAGACGGGAGGCATCAGATGAAAATGTGGAGAGGTCGATAGATTTGAGATTGCGTCGAGTCACTGTGCGCATGGTACGGGAAGGAGGAGAAATGTCGAGAGAACAGAGAATTGCAGAGTGGTCAGATGGAAGGGCTGAAGTTAGACGGGTAGAAAGAACTAAGCAGTTGTCAGTAGCGGAATTGTGATGATCACGAGAAATGATCCAGTCGAGAATGTGACCTTTTTGATGGGTTGGTTCAGAAATGTGTTGAGTCATATTGTGATTGGACAGAGAGTTGATGATATGTCTTGTGTCATAACGGTGAGTGTTGTCATAGTGGACATTGATATCACCTAGAATGATGAGATTTCCAGGTAAGAGGCAGTAGTGGTCAAGCAATTGGTCAAAGTCAGAGAGAAACATGGATGTGGTGAGTTTGTTGGCAGAGCTAGGTGGGGGTCGATAGACACAGGAGAAGGTGATGGGGTGAGGGGTGGATTGGAAGGATACTTCAACGTGCTCGAAAGAAGGATGGGAGAAAGGCAGAGACTGCGAGAAAGATAGGCGGGAATGGAGTGAGTCGTTGTAGAGGATGGCGATACCGCCACCTCGGGATGAGCGATGGAAAGAAGCAAGCCTGTAACCACTCGGAGTGAGGCTAGCAAGTATAGGTTCGTGACCAAGGGGGTTAAGCCATGTCTCCGTGATAAAAGCAATGTCAACATGCTCATCTGCGACAAAGTCAGCAATAACATCGGCTTTGTCACCAGTGCATGCCGACTGAGCATTAATAGATGATAGATAGATAGATAGACAGACAGACAGATACATACATACATACGTACATACATGCATAATGCATACATAGACAGACAGACAGACAGATACATACATACATACATACATACATACATACATACATACATGCATACATAGAGAGAGAGAGACAGAGAGATAGACACATACATACATACATATTATACATACATACATACATGCACATACATACATTTATACATACATAATTTGTCAGTCTGTCTATCTACTTATCTCTCTATCATCTATCTATCTATCTATCTATCTATCTATCTATCGATCTATCTGTCTATCTATCTTTCTTTGTTTCTTTCTTTCTATCCATCCATCCATCCATC
>JAPXFY010000028.1:24137677-24152677 GCA_030674185.1 Monoplex corrugatus
TATAAACAGGTATAAACAGTCTACTGCGAATAACATACAGGCAAAGACATTATAGAAAGTTCTGTTTATAACGTCTTTGCATACAGGAAACAAAAGTTGTACCTACCAAATAAATGTGTTCATGACATTCCTTTAGCACTGAAAGTAATTCCTATGCATGAACAGGAACAAGTTCAAGATCACATTGCTTATAGCCTCGCCGATTTCTTGACCCATATCAGGGCTAACACCAGGTCAAAAACGACAAATGAACAGGAACAATGTCATGTTATGCAATGTTAACAAAAGATCTTGTTCTAAATGGTCACAGAACATGGGAACTGATATTTGATGGCAAAAGTAGTCATGAAAATTCACAAAAAACAAAACGATTCACAAATCCAAGAAAACACAAATAAAAAAAGAAAATTCACAAATAAAATAAAATTTATGAAATACAAGAAAATTCACAAAATACAAGAAAATTTAGAAAACGCAAGAAAATTCACAAATTACAAGAAAATTTGAGGAAATACAAGAAAATTCACAAACAAAAATTCACGAAATACAAGAAAACACAAAATACAAAAGGAACTTCACGAAATACAAGAAAATTCACTAAATACAAGAAAATTCACAAAATACTAGAAAACTCACAAAATACAAGAAAACTCACAAAACAAAAATAATCACCAAACACAAGAAATTAAGATACAATGGTCACAAATATGTGATGTACGTAGAACGTTTGGATGTTAGTCAGCCTGAACTAGATGGGACTTGTAAACAATTTCTGCTGTGATTTTTGTTTGAGAAACCCCTGCAACCCAGACCTCCCAGTTCCTAAGAAAAAGTACCTAAGACTTTATCGAACACATACAGGTGAATTGAACAGCAAGGCAGAAAATGATAGGAAGAAGTGACAGAAAGCAAAGGAACAAGGCACAAACAAAGAGAGTGACAGAAAAGAGGAAATTTCTAGCACAGAATTATCAGAAGGTGGGGATATTATCATGTCTTGTTTACTTTTCTGATTGTCTGTACGTTATATTTATCATGTCTGGTTTACCATCCTGATTGTCTGTACGTCATATTTATCATGTCTTGTTTACCATCCTGATTGTCTGTACATCATTTTTATCATGTCTTGTTTACTTTTCTGATTGTCTGAACATCATTTTTATCATGTCTTGTTTACCATCCTGATTGTCTGTACGTCATATTTATCATGTCTTGTTTACCATCCTGATTGTCTGTACGTCATATTTATCATGTCTTGTTTACCATCCTGATTGTCTGTACATCTTATTTATCATGTCTTGTTTACCATCCTGATTATCTGTACATCTTATTTATCATGTCTTGTTTACCATCCTGAATGTCTATATATCATCTTTTTCTTGTCTTGTTTACCATCCTGATTGTCTTATGCCATATTTATCATGTCTTGTTCACTTTTCTTATTGTCTATAAATCAATTTCGTCATGTCTTGTTTATTGCTCTGATCATCTGTACATCAGCTTCATCATGTCTTGTTCACTGTTCTGATTGTCTGTACATGTGCATCATCTTTATCATGTCTTGTGTAGGCTCAGGTCATCTGTACATTTACATCATCTTTATCATGTTTTGTGTAGGCTCAGGTCATCTGTACATTTACATCATCTTTATCATGTTTTGTGTAGGCTCAGGTCATCTGTACATTTACATCATCTTTAACATGTCTTGTGTAGGCTCAGGTCATCTGTACATTTACATCATCTTTATCATGTTTTGTGTAGGCTCAGGTCATTTGTACATTTGCATCATCTTTATCATGTCTTGTGTAAGCTCAGGTCATCTGTACACGTACATATTCTTTATTATGTCTTGTGTAGGCTCAGGTCATCTGTACATGTACATCATCTTTATCATGTCTTGTGTAAGCTCAGGTCATCTGTACGTGTACATCATCTTTATCATGTCTTGTGAAGGCTCAGGTCATCTGTACATGTACATCATCTTTATCATGCCTTGTGTAAGCTCAGGTCATTTGTACATGTACACCATCTTTATCATGTCTTGTGTAGGCTCAGGTCATCTGTACATGTACATCATCTTTATCATGTCTTGTGTAGGCTCAGGTCATTTGTACATGTACATCATCTTTATCATGCCTTGTGTAGGCTCAGGTCATCTGTACATGTACATCATCTTTATCATGTCTTGTGTAGGCTCAGGTCATCTGTACATGTACATCATCTTTATCATGCCTTGTGTAGGCTCAGGTCATTTGTACATGTACACCATCTTTATCATGTCTTGTGTAGGCTCAGGTCATCTGTACATGTACATCATCTTTATCATGTCTTATTTACTGTTCTGATTGTCTGTTCATCATTTTCATCATGTCTTGTTCACTGTTCTGATTGTCTGTACATGTGCATCATCTTTATCATGTCTTGTGTAGGCTCAGGTCATCTGTACATTTACATCATCTTTATCATGTTTTGTGTAGGCTCAGGTCATTTGTACATTTGCATCATCTTTATCATGTCTTGTGTAAGCTCAGGTCATCTGTACATGTACATCATCTTTATTATGTCTTGTGTAGGCTCAGGTCATCTGTACATGTACATCATCTTTATCATGTCTTGTGTAAGCTCAGGTCATCTGTACGTGTACATCATCTTTATCATGTCTTGTGAAGGCTCAGGTCATCTGTACATGTACATCATCTTTATCATGTCTTGTGTAGGCTCAGGTCATTTGTACATGTACACCATCTTTATCATGTCTTGTGTAGGCTCTGGTCATCTGTACATGTACATCATCTTTATCATGTCTTGTGTAGGCTCAGATCATCTGTACATGTGCATCATCTTTATCATGTTTTCTTTCCCAGCAAACTAGAGTCTGATGTGTAGTTCTATCTTGTCCATTACGTAACAATTTCACCATGGGTATATAGTTCTGTCTTGTCGTTGTCTATTACATAACAATTTCACTGTGGTGTGTAGTTCTATCTTGTCTATTAGAAAACAATTTGACCATGGTGTATAGCTCTATCTTATTGTTGTCCATTACATAACAATTTCACCATGGTGTGTAGTTGTAGCTTGTCTATTATATAAAAATTGCACCATGGTTTATAGTTCTACCTTGCCTATAGCGTAACAATTTCACCATAGTGTGTGGTTCCTTCTGATCCACGGCGTAATAATTTCACCATGTTGAAATTCATACGCCATAGACTACATAGAACTACACGCCATGTTGAAATTGATACGCTATAGACAAGATAGACCTACACACCATGGTGAAACTGTTACGCTATATGCAAGATAGAGCTACACGCTATGGTGAAATTGTTACGCTATAGACAAGATAGAACTACACACCATGGTGAAATTGTTACACTATAGACAAGATAGAACTACATATTGTGGTGGTGAAATTGTTATGTAATGGACATGATAGAACTACACATCATGGAGAAATTGTTATGTAATGGACATGATAGAACGACACATCATGGAGAAATTGTTATGTAATGGACATGATAGAACTACACATCATGGAGAAATTGTTATGTAATGGACATGATAGAACTACACACCATGGAGAAATTGTTATGTAATGGACATGATAGAACGACACATCATGGAGAAATTGTTATGCAATGGACATGATAGAACTACACACCATGGAGAAATTGTTACGTAATGGACAAGATAGAACTACACATCATAGTGAAATTGTTATGCCATGGATCAGATAGAATTACATATCATAGTCAAATTGTTACACCATGGATCAGATAGAACTACACACTATGGTAAAATTGTTACGCTATAGACCAGATAGAATAACACACCATGGTGTAATTGTTACGCCCTGGATCAGATAGAACTACACACTATGGTGAAATTGTTATGCCATGGATCAGAGAGAACTACACACCATGTTGAAATTCATACACCATGGACTACATAGAACTACACACCATGGTGAAATTGTTACGCTATAGACGAGATAGAACTACACACCATGGTGAAATTGTTACGCTATAGACAAGATAGAACTACACACCATGGTGAAATTGTTACGCTATAGACGAGATAGAACTACACGCCATGGTGAAATTGATACGCTATAGACAAGATAGAACTATATATTGTGGTGGTGAAATTGTTATGTAATGGACATGATAGAACTAAACACCATGTTGAAATTGTTAGGTAATGGACAAGATGGAACTACATACCATGGTGACATTGTTACGTTATAGACAAGACAGAACTACACACCATCGTAAAATTGTTATGTAATGGACAAGATAGAACTACACACCATGGTGAAATTGTCACTCTATAGACAAGATGGAACTACATACCATGGTGACATTGTTACGTTATAGACAAGATAGAACTACACACCATCGTAAAATTGTTACGTAATGGACAAGATAGAACTACACACCATCGAAAAATTGTTATGTAATGGACAAGATAGAACTACACACCATGGTGAAATTGTTACACTATAGACAAGATAGAACTACACACCATGGTGAAATTGTTATGTAATGGACATGATGGAACTACACACCATAGCAAAATTGTTTCGTAATGAACAAGATAGAACTACACCCTATGGTGAAATTGTTACGCTATAGGCAAGAGAGAACTACACACTATGGTGAAATTGTTACACCACGGACAAGATAGAACCACACATCATAGTGAAATTGTTACGCCATGGATCAGATAGAACTACACATCATAGTGAAATTGTTATGCCATGGATCAGATAGAATTACACATCATAGTGAAATTGTTACGCCATGGATCAGATAGAACTACACATCATAGTGAAATTGTTATGCCATGGATCAGATAGAATTACATATCATAGTCAAATTGTTACACCATGGATCAGATAGAACTACACACTATGGTGAAATTGTTACGCTATAGACCAGATAGAATAACACACCATGGTGAAATTGTTATGCCATGGATCAGATAGAACTACACACCATGTTGAAATTCATACGCCATGGACTACATAGAACTACACGCCATGTTGAAATTGATACGCTACACTGCTGTTCCAACCCTTCCCTTTAGTTGCTGAGCCGAGTGCGCTGACCAATGCGTGACCCGACCATGATGCCTGCCTTCCCTGGGCAGACTGTTTATATCTGGCCTGTCAGCAGCCATAGCTGACATCTGGTGTTTAACTGGGGGAAATGGGTATGACTTTAAATGCCATATTTTTTTAAAGCGCTTTAGCCAAACAAGAGTGTATTGTAGATAGCTGGATGGCCAGAACCACGAGCTTTAAAATGACACCAAACACGAATATGTTTGACTGGCAAAGCAGACTGCAGTGTTAGTTCAAATACATGCACAATCACAAGCACGGAGACGGTTAATTTCCGATTTCACAAAATTTTGCTGTTTTAAACCGCCGTTATTGCAGTCCTGACAGTTTCCATGCTCACAGAACAACATGCCACACAAACTACAGCATGCCAGCGTGCACCTCCACTTACTTGAAAGATTTCGACCTGAACGTGGGAGGAGAGGCGCGCGTTTTAATTACTCCACTGAATTGGGGTCAAGAGGTTGGTCATCACACACTTCTGGGTGCGTGTTGAATGCAGGTTGAAGTTTTTAACACAGTAAGGAATAGTGTACACTCAACTGCACATGTCGGTCAATTTCTCGGATAAACAGACAACACATCCAGCCACTGAACTGTTGTTCACTATTGTATTTATCATTAGCCAACTGTGACGAAAAAATAAAGCTACAAGAACTACAAAAGCTGTCTAAAGACTGCAAAACAATTTCAGTGTGTTTTTCCCTGTCTGTTTCAATGGTCGAGTCAATCCTTGTGTTTCCTCCATAAAAGAAAATCCTTTCATTGCAGCTGTAGTGTTGTTAAAAAGAATCCATGGAAATCAAAATTTTGAAAATTCTGTTAGCACCTGTTAAATCGCAGGAGAAATGCATAAAATGAAAAAAAAAAAAACCACCATAAAACCGTCAGTCTGGACCTTCTGCACATTTTTATTCAAAACTCACTGTTCCTGGCATAGTGTTGCCTGGTCTAAAACGTGTCTACATTCACAACATTTGTTCCTTTATTACACTCTTTTTTTCACCAGACACTCAAACGCACAGCTCCTCCTCTTTCTGCCGTCGATCAAACAAAGCTGCATCACCCTCGCCAGTCTGTGCAGAAAGGTCATAAAAAGCTAATTCTGTCCCCAGCCTGTCCAGCTCCCTCTCCTTATCGATGATTCCTGCTTTTAATTTTTGCATGTTGTTGACATATTTCCCAAAAGGTGACATATTTTCATATATTTTGTCTCTATCCTCTGCCAAACATGCTGCTATATGTTTGTCAAGACGATGACAGTCCTCCTCCAGGAGATCATGGTGCTTTTTCGCCACACCAAGAAGAATATGGAGATAGGGTGGGGCAACCTGGCTGAGTGGAACATCAAACAGTGGGGTGTGTATCACGTTGTTAAATGACTTGGCTTTTTTCTTGTCATTACCGCCGTGGATTCTGAACCGCCGTCTGTCACGTTTGATGCTCTTCAGGCTTCTCTTTGAAGCCACGGGCTGCTCAGCCTGACTTTTCTGAAGGTACCTCTTTGATGTGGTGCACCATAGACAGGGGTGGAGTGACTGTGCACCGGACAGGCCGTAGATTTTCGTGAGAAATTCGTAGTCTCCGAACAGAAAAACTCGGATTTGTTTCCCTTTCCATTCTGCCTGCTGTAGATTTGCAACCTGGCGTTTGTACGGTCGAAGCAGTTTTTTCAGGTTGTTGTGGTTGTCCTTACAGTTGGCCAGCTCCAGCAAGATGATGTTTTGCTTTGAGTTTGGCTCCTTCACGTTGGCCACCTGTAGCATGAGCTTAAAGCTGCCACCCCCATGGTCTCCGCCGATCTTCACCCACACCTCGTTTTCTGGGATGGAATCATCATGCCAGGTCAGCAGGTTTTCATGGTCACACTGGTCAAGAATATTTCTGACAAAGGCTGGCAGATCATCACTCCCACAGAGTCCAACTGGCATGCTGTCTTGACTTGGACTATCTGCTGACTCCAGTCTTATGTGTTGGATTTTAATATCACTCCCACAGAGTCCAACTGGCATGCTGTCTTGACTTGGACTATCTGCTGACATGCTGTCTTGACTTGGACTATCTGCTGACTCCAGTCTTATGTGTTGGATTTTAATATCACTCCCACAGAGTCCAACTGGCATGCTGTCTTGACTTGGACTATCTGCTGACATGCTGTCTTGACTTGGACTATCTGCTGACTCCAGTCTCATGTGTTGGATTTTAATATCACTCCCACAGAGTCCAACTGGCATGCTGTCTTGACTTGGACTATCTGCTGACTCCAGTCTCATGTGTTGGATTTTAATATCACTCCCACAGAGTCCAACTGGCATGCTGTCTTGACTTGGACTATCTGCTGACTCCAGTCTCATGTGTTGGATTTTAATATCACTGCACATTATTTTTCTATGAAGACGCCTTTCGGCCTTCTCACTTTCCAGTTTAATGCCCAGACTTCTGACAAACTGGCGTTGCTTTCTCTGCTTGCTCCAGCTGAGGCCAAGACCTGTTCTCCATGCCAGCCCTTGCTTCGCAAGTAACTGAGGGCCTGTTAAATCCTGCAGCCTGTGGAACTCTTTGTTGGTATGTTTTTGTTGTCTTCTTCAGTTCTGCTGCTTGCTGTTGCACTGTATCGTCTGGCGAGGATCCTGATACACGAAGTCGAAACCTGTCTACCTGTCTTGCTCTTTTCTTTTTAAGTGCCAGTCCGGCCACAACTGATGGCTTCCGTGGTTTTACTACTTTTCTCATGATGATAGGCTGGCCTTTTGTTTTTAGTCTGGCGGTTGATTTGTCGTCAGACTCTGCTATTTTAATGCGTGTAAGTGCTGTTAGGTATTGTTCTTCATCTCTGCTGAGAGGACCACTCAGTTCACTGACATGACGAACTACAGACTTGACAATAGGAGAGGTTATGCTGTCAACAGTTTGCACCACTGACTTGGCTTTTTGGGGTGTTGTTTGTATGCAAGTGTCTGTTGTGTTGCTTTTTTGTGCGATGGGAGAGGTTTGCATGTCACTGAAAGATGCTTGTGTCGCACCGACTGGACCATGGAAGGAGCTCTTCCTGGGAGTGGAAGTGTCAGTGGGGAGAAAGGTTGAGTTGTTGTCGTCGGATTCCATGTCCATATCATGGCCATCAATGGAACTGCGCTGTTGTGGCTGTTGTGAGCTTCTCTTTCTTTTGGCTGGCCTTCCTCCCTTTGATTGACTGACAAACACGGAGCAAACGGAACACTGGTGAACAGACAAGGCTGCATCAAAGTTAACCCACATCGGTGCCGCCTTCTCCACATCAGACAGACTGGTTTTCAATATCGTTTTCGATGGAACAGACAACATCTTCAATTTTCTCAGCCGTGCATAGCACTTTGAGCACAGAGTGGTAGAGAACACACTGCGTTTTTGCACAATGAGAGACTTCAGTCTTTCAGTATGTGACATCAGAACTTCGTGAGTTCTTTGAAATAGATATTTCGTGCGACAGTCCAGATATTCACTCAAACAACAGCCATTGTTCAATTCGACGCACAACACTTAACACTAATAAGTAAGGAAAGAACTAAACTGTTCAGTTCTCTCACAACAGTGCTCTGATTACAAGACTGAATGATGTGATGTTCAAAGTAGATTATAGTGAGTAACTTATCCTTAAACTTTCACTTAACTTCATACACCTCAACAGTTCAGCATCACATATATATTTGGAAACCATCTCCAAGTCAACGCAAAAAAAAAAAAAAAAAAAAAATACAATAAAACGAGAACAAAAGGATGAGAAAACGAAAAGAAAAAAAAAAAAAAGGGGGGGGGGGGGACAAAAACTCGGTATCAGAGGAACTAGAAGTTTCAACACGTGAAGAATACACGTTTTAACAAAAAAAAGCACAGCAGCTGAACAAATAGTCACTGCAAAAATTTGTAGATTACAAACTTCAGTCAATGGTACAAATTCTGATTCCTAGTTGTAACGCAGGCACTTAGAAACAAACTTGTAAATCACAAAAAAAAAATCAACATCCAGAAATCTTAAGTTCCGTGTCTACAGACTGGAGAAGATCGGGTAAAATGATCAAGTTTTAATACAGACAAAGAAGGGATTCATCCGCAGCTACTGCCGTGACCCGGTCTCGACCCCGCATTCCACCACTTCCCCCACTCTGGAATGCCAGGCTTTGAAGGCCTACAGCTGCCGTCAGCAGATAAACTAAAGAGAACGATTTGGCCAGTTTTGCACAGCCGTGGCTATAGACAAGATAGAACTACACACCATGGTGACATTGTTACGCTATAGACAAGATAGAACTACACACCATGGTGACATTGTTACGCTATAGACAAGATAGAACTACACACCATGGTGACATTGTTACGCTATAGACAAGATAGAACTACACACCATGGTGAAATTGTTACGCTATAGACAAGATAGAACTACACACCATGGTGAAACTGTTACGCTATATGCAAGATAGAGCTACACGCCATGGTGAAATTGTTACGCTATAGACAAGATAGAACTACACACCATGGTGAAATTGTTACACTATAGACAAGATAGAACTACATATTGTGGTGGTGAAATTGTTATGTAATGGACATGATAGAACTACACACCATGGAGAAATTGTTATGTAATGGACAAGATAGAACTACACACCATGGAGAAATTGTTATGTAATGGACAAGATAGAACTACACATCATGGAGAAATTGTTATGCAATGGACATGATAGAACTACACACCATGGTGACATTGTTATGCCATGGATCAGATAGAACTACACACTATGGTGAAATTGTTATGCCATGGATCAGATAGAACTACACACTATGGTGAAATTGTTATGCCATGGATCAGATAGAACTACACACCATGGTGAAATTCATACACCATAGACTACATAGAACTACACACCATGGTGAAATTGTTACGCTATAGATGAGATAGAACTACACACCATGGTGAAATTGTTACGCTATATACAAGATAGAACTACACACCATGGTGAAATTGTTACGCTATAGACAAGATAGAACTACATATTGTGGTGGTGAAAATGTTATGTAGTGGACATGATAGAACTAAACACCATGCTGAAATTGTTAGGTAATGGACAAGATGGAACTACATACCATGGTGACATTGTTACGTTATAGACAAGATAGAACTACACACCATCGTAAAATTGTTATGTAATGGACAAGATAGAACTACACACCATGGTGAAATTGTCACTCTATAGACATGATGGAACTACATACCATGGTGACATTGTTACGTTATAGACAAGATAGAACTACACACTATCGTAAAATTGTTACGTAATGGACAAGATAGAACTACACACCATCGTAAAATTGTTATTTAATGGACAAGATAGAACTACACACCATGGTGAAATTGTTACACTATAGACAAGATAGAACTACACACCATGGTGAAATTGTTATGTAATGGACAAGATGGAACTACACACTATGGAGAAATTGTTACGCTATAGGCAAGATAGAACTACACACTATGGTGAAATTGTTTCGTAATGAACAAGATAGAACTACACACTATGGAGAAATTGTTACGCTATAGGCAAGATAGAACTACACACTATGGTGAAATTGTTACACTATAGACAAGATAGAACTACACACCATAGCAAAATTGTTTCGTAATGAACAAGATAGAACTACACACTATGGAGAAATTGTTACGCTATAGGCAAGATAGAACTACACACTATGGTGAAATTGTTACACCACGGACAAGATAGAACCACACATCATAGTGAAATTGTTACGCCATGGATCAGATACAACTACACATCATAGTGAAATTGTTATGCCATGGATCAGATAGAATTACATATCATAGTCAAATTGTTATACCATGGATCAGATAGAACTACACACTATGGTGAAATTGTTACGCTATAGACCAGATAGAATAACACACCATGGTGTAATTGTTACGCCCTGGATCAGAGAGAACTACACACCATGTTGAAATTCATACGCCATGGACTACATAGAACTACACACCATGTTGAAATTGATATGCTATAGACAAGATAGAACTACACACCATGGTGACATTGTTACGCTATAGACAAGATAGAACTACACACCATGGTGACATTGTTACGCTATAGACAAGATAGAACTACACACCATGGTGAAAATGTTGCGCTATAAACAAGATAGAACTACACACCTTGGTGAAACTGTTACGCTATATGCAAGATAGAGCTACACGCCATGATGAAATTGTTACGCTATAGACAAGATAGAGCTACACACCATGGTGACATTGTTACACTATAGACAAGATAGAACTGCACACCATGGTGACATTGTTACGCTATAGACAAGATGGAACTACATATCATGGTGACATTGTTACGTTATAGACAAGATAGAACTACACACCATCGTAAAATTGTTACGTAATGGACAAGATAGAACTACACACCATCGTAAAATTGTTATGTAATGGACAAGATAGAACTACACACCATGGTGAAATTGTTACACTATAGACAAGATAGAACTACACACCATGGTGACATTGTTACGCTATAGACAAGATAGAACTACACACCATGGTGAAAATGTTACGCTATATGCAAGATAGAGCTACACGCCATGGTGAAATTGTTACGCTATAGACAAGATAGAACTACACACCATGGTGAAATTGTTACACTATAGACAAGATAGAACTACACACCATGGTGAAATTGTTACACTATAGACAAGATAGAACTACACACCATGGTGAAATTGTTACACTATAGACAAGATAGAAATACATATTGTGGTGGTGAAATTGTTATGTAATGGACATGCTAGAACTACACATCATGGAGAAATTATTATGTAATGGACATGCTAGAACTACACATCATGGAGAAATTATTATGCAATGGACAAGATAGAACTACACACTATGGTGAAATTGTTTTGCCATGGATCAGATAGAACTACACACTATGGTGAAATTGTTTTGCCATGGATCAGATAGAACTACACACTATGGTGAAATTGTTTTGCCATGGATCAGATAGAACTACACACTATGGTGAAATTGTTTTGCCATGGATCAGATAGAACTACACATCATGGTGAAATTCATACACCATGGACTACATAGAACTACACACCATGGTGAAATTGTTACGCTATAGATGAGATAGAACTACACACCATGGTGAAATTGTTACGCTATAGACGAGATAGAACTACACACCATGGTGACATTGATACACTATAGACAAGATAGAACTACACACCATGGTGAAACTGTTACGCTATATGCAAGATAGAGCTACACGCCATGGTGAAATTGTTACGCTATAGACAAGATAGAACTACACACCATGGTGAAATTGTTACACTATAGACAAGATAGAACTACATATTGTGGTGGTGAAATTTTTATGTAATGAACATGATAGAACTACACACCATGGTGAAATTGATACGCTATAGACAAGATAGAACTACACACCATGGTGAAATTGTTACGCTATAGACGAGATAGAACTACACACCATGGTGACATTGATACACTATAGACAAGATAGAACTACACACCATGGTGACATTGTTACGCTATAGACAAGACAGAACTACACACCATGTTGAAATTGATACGCTATAGACAAGATAGAACTACACACCATGGTGACATTGTTACACTATAGACGAGATAGAACTACACGCCATGGTGAAATTGATCCGCTATAGAAAAGATAGAACTACATATGGTAGTGGTGAAATTGTTATGTAATGGACATGATAGAACTACACACCATGGTGAAATTGATGTGCTATAGACAAGATAGAACTACACACCATAGTGAAATTGTTACGCTATATGCAAGATAGAACTACACACCATGGTGAAATTGATTCGCTATAGACAAGATAGAACTACCCACCATGGTGAAATTGTTACACTATAGACAAGATAGAACTACATATTGTGGTGGTGAAATTGTTATGTAATGGACATGATAGAACTACACACCATGGAGAAATTGTTATGTAATGGACATGATAGAACTACACACCATGGAGAAATTGTTATGTAATGGACAAGATAGAATTACACACCATGGAGAAATTGTTATGTAATGGACATGATAGAACTACACATAATGGTGAAATTCTTATGTAATGGACAGGATAGAATTACACACCATGATGAAATTGTTTCGCCAAGGATCAGACGAACTGCACACTCAGGTGAAAATGTTACGCCATGGACAAGTTTGAACTATACACCATGGTGAAATTGTTACGCAATAGACTAGATTGAACTACACATCACGGTGTGGTTATTACACAATAGACTAGATAAAAACTACACATATTGGTGACATTGTTACTGAATGGAGTGAATAGAGCTTACACACTACGGTGAAAATATTACGTGACGGACGATATAGAACAACACACTATAGTGAAATTGTTAAGCAATACACAATATAGAACTACATTCCATGATGAAATTGTTACGCTATAGACAAGATAGAATGCACACCATGGTGAAATTGTTATGCTATGGGTCAGATAGAACTACACACCATGGTGAAATTGTTATGTAATGTACAAGATAGAGCTACATGCCATAGTTAAATTGTTATGTAATGTACCAGATAGAAGTACATGCCAGGGTGAAATTGTTTAGTAATGTACAACAATAGATAGAACTACACATCATAGCAAAATTGTTACGTAATGGACAAGATAGAACTACATACTATTGTGAAATTCAAAACAAGTGTGACTGCCCGCGTTCAAGCAAATAGGAACCAGAAAAAACACGAAAGAAGAATACGAACGCGTATTTAATACAACAAGACAAGACAGGCGCAAATTTTCGGCCAACTGGCCTTTGTCAAGCGTAAGATTATAAACAAACAAACACCAGATACAAACATTTTTTGACAAAAAGACTGAAACTTCTCTGCTGCTGTGTCCAATGTAAGAAAAGAAATAAACTGACTAAGATGACATCATAATGTGTTTTTGAGTAAATGTGATGTCAATGCAGAAATAAGAACTATGACGCACTAGCGAATAGTAGTGTTTGGAATGTAATGGATACCAGTATTAAATAATAAGAAGAGAAAATATAGGCATATGTTCGACAGAATGGGAAAATATTTAATCAAGAGGTATTAAATAATGCAGAAGTGTTCGACAGAATGGGAAAATATTTAATCAAGAGGTATGGCTGATGTAAATGGATCGTGCCTAGTGCAACGAAACTGGTCTGACCTTGGAATAGGAAGAAAAACATCCTAAACCAACAGCCAAGGGGCTGAAGGGAAAACTGGAGTCCCCAGAGAAAAAAACGTTAGTGAGACGCGGCTGGGCCTGTCTTGTGAAAGGAGAATTCAAACAGATTGAATTTAGAATAAAAATGAAAATAAAAGTAAAAATAAAAAGGCATATGTGCAGCCGCAAAGCCAATACCTCACCGGGATGGGAAAATGGTGATAATATGATCTATTTCAGTAAATCAACATCGAGATAAAACATACATGGAGTCAAGTGCACATTAAAAGAAGACAATAGTATGCATAAAATCATCCAAGCAGTTTAAACATAAATTATACATGAGGGACAAGAAATGTTATACGTATACATTGGATCAGATACATATACACATACACACCAAGGTAAAATACATGCACGCAAAGCCATGTCCAGATAAAAGTATATTAAGTGGCAAGATACTGAATTCAGTTGAGGAAATCTTTATGGTTTGTCATTGAGTCCATGTGGCTTGCGCGTACCAAGTTTATCTATAAGATGGGATTCTCTGTCTTTCCTGTCTATGGTGCTGTTACTGTATAGAAGCCACAGACCTTTCAATAGGA
>JAPXFY010000028.1:24160177-24260177 GCA_030674185.1 Monoplex corrugatus
AAACTGTTCTCATCAATGGCACTTACTCTCAACCTGCATACCTGACCTGTGGTGTTCCACAAGGATCTGTCCTTGGCCCTGTTCTTTTCACTTTTTACACCTCCCCCCTGTCCACCATCATCAACTCCCACTCTATAAAACACCACTTCTATGCTGATGACACCCAACTTCAAGACAGTGACTCACCTGATCATATACAGCGCCTGTTGACTCGCACCACTGAGTGTTACTCGGACATTAAGAACTGGATGACACACAATAAACTTCAGCTTAATGACGACAAGACAGAAGCTATCCTCATTGGCACCCGTCAGAAACTTTCTCAGATGCCTCCTCTTTCTCTCCCATTATGTAACACATCAGTCCCAATTTCTGATTCAGCTAAAAACCTTGGTGTCTGCATTGACTCTAATCTCTCCATGAACAACTTTGTTTCTCAAACTGCCAGATCTTGCTACTATCATCTCCATCGTATAAGGCTGATCAGGAAGTATCTCTCTGTCGAAACAACTGCAAAACTCGTTCTCTCCTTCATAATGTCTCGCATTGACTATTGCAATTCACTCCTGTCTGGTCTTCCTACCTCCACCATTCACATCCTACAGCGCATTCAAAACAATGCTGTACGCCTTGTACTCAAAAAGAAAAAAGCTGACCACATATCTCCTCTCCTGGCACAACTTCACTGGCTCCCTGTATCAAAGCGCATACAATACAAACTAGACACCATGTGCTACAAAAGCCTCAATAACGCAGCCCCCGATTACCTGTCAAGCCTACTTGAGATCTATGTTCCCTCACGTACCCTCTGCTCTGCCTCCGATCCTCTGACTTTTCGCTTTCCACGCACTAAGCTCAATACCTATGGTCCACGAGCCTTCTCTGTTTCTGGTCCGCTCTCCTGGAACAAACTTCCTCTCAGTCCGTCAGCAACCTACTTTTGTCTCCTTCAAGTCCGCTCTCAAAACCCACCTTTTCTCCTCTGCATAAAATCCTAACCTCACTCAACCCCCCCTCCCCCCTCTGCAGCCTGTCTCCGCTCGGAGGGGAATCACATGGTTATAATATATAATTGTATATGCTATGCTCTCTATAATTTTCCATTGCTTTTATTCTTGTTTTTATTGCTTTTATTCTTTCTCCCCATTTATAGCCATGCATGTGTGTGTGTGTGTGTGTGTGTGTGTGTGTGTGTGTGTGTGTGTGTGCGTGTGTGTGCGTGCGTGCGTGCGTGCGTGCGTGTGTGTCTGCTTCAGCGCTTAGATTTGATTTTATCAAGATTTTGCGCTATATAAATATTGTAATTATTATTATTATTATTATCATGTCTTGTTTACTTTTCTGATTGTCTGTACATCATTTTTATCATGTCTTGTTTACCATCCTGATTGTCTGTACGTCATATTTATCATGTCTTATTTACCATCCTGATTGTCTGTACGTCATATTTATCATGTCTTGTTTACCATCCTGATTGTCTGTACGTCATATTTATCATGTCTTATTTACCATCCTGATTGTTTGTACATCATTTTTATCATGTCTTGTTTACCATCCTGATTATCTGTACATCTTATTTATCATGTCTTGTTTACCATCCTGATTATCTGTACATCTTATTTATCATGTCTTGTTTACCATCCTGATTGTCTGTACATCATATTTATCATGTCTTGTTTACCATCCTGAATGTCTATATATCATCTTTTTCTTGACTTGTTTACCATCCTGATTGTCTTATGCCATATTTATCATGTCTTGTTCACTTTTCTCATTGTCTATAAATCAATTTCGTCATGTCTTGTTTATTGCTCTGATCATCTGTACATCAGCTTCATCATGTCTTATTTACTGTTCTGATTGTCTGTTCATCATTTTCATCATGTCTTGTTCACTGTTCTGATTGTCTGTACATGTACATCATCTTTATTATGTCTTGTGTAGGCTCAGGTCATCTGTACATTTACATCATCTTTATCATGTTTTGTGTAGGCTCAGGTCATTTGTACATTTGCATCATCTTTATTATGTCTTGTGTAAGCTGAGGTCATCTGTAAATGTACATCATCTTTATCATGTCTTGTGTAAGCTCAGGTCATCTGTACATGTACATCATCTTTATCATGTTTTCTTTCCCAGCAAACTAGAGTCTGTGCAAAGAGCAGCTAGCTGAAGGACATCCTCTTTTGCCAGTAAACCCACATTTAAACACTTACGTACATGTTCCAGCATCTTCTCACTGGGCCACGTACGCATCTGCTGATTTAGATTGGTCATCACTTTTTCGATCCTTTTTCGTTCCTCGTGTCTGGCTCGTCTTTGCAACAAAGTGTTCAACGTGTACAGAAAGGGGTTGAGTGCCGAGTTAAGAGGCAGGACAAAGACACCAGCCCACACGTTAACAAGGTCGGAGATGTGTGTACCTTGGGCAGCCAGCAGTCCCATCAGGCCAATAGGAAACCAGCAACAAAAATCAGTGATTACAATCAGAAACAGACGTCGTGCAATAGTGATGTCTTGACTGCGGCTGTCTTTTTGCAGACCTTTAGATGACTGGCGAATGGTATGATAGATCATCACCTGGCCAACTCCAATGACTGAGGAAATGATAAAGTTGAGAATGATAAAGACACCAAAGGCATACTGCTGACCTGGAAACTGACGTCGTGTGATAGGCAGAGGTATACAGATGCTGTTCTGACTGTAGAACTGCCAGTGAGACACAAAGAGAGGCAAGGTGGCCAGCACAACAGCAGCCCCCCAAGTAATGCAACAGGCCATGGATGCTGACAATTTTGAAAAACGGAGATGTACACTGAAAGGAAATCGTAACAGGAGAAAGCGGTCTATGGTGATGAGACAGATGACGAAAGCTGACATTTCACTAGACACTATGGCCAAAAAGCCTGCAATTTTACACACCTCACTGTGTCTCCATTGTTCTTCTTTCAAGACATAGATACCCCGGAAAGTCATGTCTGCCACTCCAATGATGGCCATGTAAACTCCCATCAGGAAATCAGAAGCGCTGAGGTTGATGACCATGACCTTGTAAGCTAGAGACGTGCCCTGCTGTTCTATGAAGGTCCTGTAGATCCACACCCCTACATTGCCTACCAGAGCCATAGTAGACAAGATCCAGAGCAACACACGCATAAAGTCAGATTTGAGAAGGTCATTACATGACGACAGTTCGTCCACAGGGGCATGGCATTCGGCCAGCTGTGTCATGTGGAAATGATGGCAGCATAACTTGAGATTGTCAGTGTACAACACCCGTACAGAAGAGCCAAACACTTTAGTCTGCACTGTGTCCACTGGGTTGTGACGAATATCTAAAACAGAAATCTGTGTTGACCCTGTTAGTCCATTAGTCATGATCGTGTCTAGTCCCATGTCTATCATCACCAGACTCTCTAAAGTCACAAAAGCAGTTCTGTGCACAAAGTTGGAAAAATCAGGATCCATCAGTTTGGACAAGGGGTTAAAGGATAGATTGAGGTGTAACAACTCGGACAGATGGCTCAGTTTCAGAAAGTCAAAACTGTGGATAGAATTATGACTGACGTCCAGAATACGGAGCTGGGTTAAAGAGCTGAGCTCCACTTCCATCATATCACAGGATGACAAGTTCAGGTACTGAAGGTATGTCAGGAATTCACTGCCCTGCAAATCGGGGTTGGCTGATCCAGACAGATCGAGATAACGTAGCTGGAAATATGCCTGGTAGTCAAACCCTGACGAACAACGGAATGCTTGACCTTCACATACACACTGATCTGGACAATGTTCCTGTCCACAGTAACGTTCATCTTCATTAAAAGGGCAGTGGTTGACCCCATCACAGAAGTAGTCAGGGTGAAGACAGTTACCGGTCATCCAACATCGAAAGAAACCAGGGCATCTTAGATCAACGATGTTTTCATCCTCTCCAAAAGGACAGTCGATAATCCCGTTGTTCAAGAGGTAGGTGGGGATACAGAAACCTTGTACACACTGGAAGTGTGTCTCTGGACAGACCTCTTGTCCTTTCTTGAGTTCTTCTGCTGTGGACAGACCCAAGCCATCCATGTGCACCACTGCTGGTGGGTAGATACTCTGGGGATGGTTCCAGCTCTCTGAATAGGGAAGGAAAACTTTTGTTTCAACTCACATTGCTTTGAGTTCAGCGACGCCCTAACTTTAGAGTTTAGAATACGACACCAACGTATGAGGACAACATGCACGCCTGCGGAAGATTTTAAAACATTTCTTTCTAGTGCAAAAAAAGTGCAATCTGAATTATCGCTCGTTCGTATGAAAACTATTAACTTTGAAGAGGAGTAAGACTTGGATAGGACCAGTTACATGAATGGAATATTGAGATACACACACACACACACACACACACACACACACACACACACACACACACACACAAACACACACACACACACACACACACATACAAACACACATACACACATACACACACATGCACGCACACACAAACACACACTCACATTTACACACACACATACACACACACTTACGCACACACACACACATACAGACAAACACACACATACACACACATTTACATACACATACACACACACTTACACACAGATACACATACACACACATACACACAAACACACACATACACACACATATACATACACACTTACACACATATACACATACACACACACTCACATACACGTACACATATATACACACACACTTACACACACTTACACACACATACACACACTTACACACACACATACACACACACACACATACACACACTTACACACACACACATATACACACACAAACACATCACACATACACACACTTACACACACACATACACACACTTACACACACACACATACACACACTTACACTCACACATATACACACACACAAACACATACACACACTTATCGCTCGTTCGTATAAAAACCATTAACTTTGAAGAGGAGTAAGACTTGGATAGGACCAGTTATATGAATGGAATATTGAGATACATACACACACACACACACGCCACACACACACACACACACACACACACACAACAAACACACATACACACATACACACACACATGCACTCACACACAAACACACACACACACTTACACACACACATACATACTAATATCACTTATAGTGAAAAGACGTTAAATCAAGCAATGAACGATGAACACATACATACACTTACACACACACATACACACACACACAGTGGACTCGGAGGAGGTCTGGCCCCCAGACGTGAGGCACGCAGGCCCACCAGCGTGTGGATATGCCCTGGTGCCCATGAACCAGACCCCCAAGCTATGGGTGAATAGCTCCACTGCCTTGTGGACATTTCGGGAGAGAGTAAGGCTAGCGGAGAGACCGTACACAAACCGATGGAAGGCAACAGGAAACCACCATCGTAATTTTTCCAAGGTTATCATGGACAGAAACAGAAAAATAAATCACGACAACGACGTGAATAGGTGCTCCTATGGAGCAGCTTCTTCTGGTAGGGACCATCATGCGGCGCAGGTGACATCAGACTGTCAGCAAGTTACTGCGAACCCTAAACTCAGATTTAAAAACATCAAAGTTGCAACATGGAATATAAGAACACTGCTGCAGAAGGGTAAATTAGAAAATATCAAAACAGAGATGGAAAGACTTAACATTGGTATTTTAGGACTAGGGGAAGTGAGATGGAAGGGAGCAGGCATGATAACATCAGGAGAATACACAATGATATACTCTGGTGGTAACTCACACTCTGGTGGTAACTCACATGAAAGAGGAGTAGGCATCATGATGGAGAAAGACAAATCAAAAGCAGTTAAGGGATACTGGGCTATGTCCGACAGAGTTTTGCTGGTCAAGCTGGGAGGCAAACCATTTGATACCAACATCATTCAGGTGTATGCACCAACATCCGCAAGTACTCAGGAAGACATCGACAACTTCTACGAAGTATTAGAGATGGCCAAAGTCCAATGTAAATCATAAGAAGTTACTGTAATAATGGGAGATTTTAATGCTAAAGTGGGACAGGATAGGGTGGAGGATATAGTTTGACCTCATGGCCCTGGTACGCAAAATGAAAGTGGTGAGAAACTTGTAGAATGGGCACAGATGAATGAGTTCTAGTAGGAAACACCTGGTTTGAGCAACCAAACAGAAGAAAATGGACTTGGAGGAGCCCAGGAGATAATACCAAAAATCAGATTGACTACAGCCTGATCAACAAAAGATTTAGAAATTCTTTACTGTCAGCAAAAACACTACCAGACGCAGACTGCAACAGTGACCACAATCCTGTAGTAGGAAGATTTAGACTGAAATTGAGGAAAAGAAAACAGACCAAAAACACCATCAAATTAAACCTTTGACTCTTAAAGACAGCTGAAGTCATGGTGATCAGTAAAAAACATGAAATCCCCTCCTGCAAAATAACAGGAAATGGCACAACCTTGATACAGGTTGATAAATTCAAATACCTGGGAACGATCATTTCATCAGACGGCAGATGCACATCAGAAATAGCCGGCAGAATCGGCCAAGCCAAAACAGCATTCTGGAAGATGACAGGCATTCTTACCAACAAATGCCTGTCAATTAACATCAGGAAGAGAGTTCGTGAATGTTATATAGAACCAATACTGTTGTACGGATGTGAGGTGTGGACAGTCAACAAACAAAGCCAGAACAAGATTGAGGCAGCCAAGATGTGGTTTCTAAGAAGAATGTTGAGATTTCATGGACAGCAAAGAAAACAAACGAGACAGTCTTGATGGAGGCAGACACAAGTAGATCACTCATAAAGAAGATTAGGAAAAGACAGGCAACATTTATGGGCCATTTTATGAGGAAGGGGGATTGGAGCACCTGGTCACAACGGGAAAGCTGGAGGGAAAGAGAGCACCGGGTAGACCCAGGGAGAAAATGCTGGACGGACTTGCAGAGTGGCTGGGGACGAGGGGGGTGGGAGAGATGCCTGAGGCAACAAGAGATAGAGACAGATGGAAGTCCATGATCGCCAACGCCATGCAGCAGGGCACCTGATGATGATGATGATGATGACGACACACACAACACAAAGACACACACACACACACACACACACACACACACACACACACGCACAAACACACACACACACACACACACACACACACACACACACACACACACACACACACACACACACACACACACACACAAAAGGTAGCATTACACCTCTCAGGTCATTCCACCCACCAAGCAAAGGAATCCCAAGCACTTGCATTTCACATAAGTTGATGAGAACGTCCATGGTGTACATCACAAGTGTGACATACCGCCCTCTTAGTGGTTGTAAGCAAGGAAGCCCTATAGTGGTTCCTGGTTTATAGCTGTCTTTGATATGCAGGCACAGATCACGTGAATTCGTGGGGGCCTCAGGTAGCTTTGCCGAGGTCACAGTCACAAAAATGTAAAAATTTTCAAGATGATGACCTGCAAAGGAAAGATAACGTAAATTATTAATATCCATGTATATGTTTCTGGAACACAACTGTTGTCAAATTGAGGAAAATAATTTACGTTGATACTGTAATCTGAAGCTTTATGAATGTACTTTCTGTCGTCTTCATCATCTCTGTCGTGCTCGGCGCGCGCGCACGCACGCACACACATAATAATTTCCACTCCTACAAAGAAAATGGCCATCATCAACATCATCATGTGCCCTGTCGTTTGGCGTTGGCGATCATGGCCCTCTATACGATTCTATCTTTTGTCGCTGCAAGTGCAAGTACCCTTTGTCCTCAGCCATCCTGCAAGTCCGTCCAATATTTTTTCCCTGGGTCTACCTGGTGTTCTCTTTCCCTCCAGCTTTCTTGTTCTAATCAGGTGCTCTAATTTCTCTTTCCTCATAAAATGTTCTATAAATGTTGCCTGTATTTTTCTAATCTTCTTTATTAATGAACTTCTTGTCTCTTCCTCATTCAGTACTGTCTCGTTTGTTATTTTCGCTGTCCATGGAACTCTTAACATTCTTCTTAGAAACCACATTTCAGTTGCCTCAATTTATAAATCCACTAATATCTATATAAACGAAATTACAAAATCCCCTTTCACAAGAACAACAAAATAATAATTTCCATTCCCACAAAGAAAAGGGTGCATTACCAGTGGCCGTGGTGTAGTGGTTAACGCAACGGACTACCGACTGGAAGGTTGTGGTCCCCATCAGTCCCTTGAAAAGTCATTGTGGGATTTTTCGGCTCTAACCGGCTCCTACCGAGTTGGGCTGCTATGGTTCATTGAGAAGACTGGGACCACACAGTCGAGTCTCATCCACTTCACGGATGCGTCATTGAGGGTGTTGCTCAAATCTTCTGACCAGCACTGTGGGTGCCCGTATCTCTCGGGCCTGACTGACACCAGGATATATTATGATAGTAAGCGTAGAGTACAGCCTGTCACGCAACCTCAATCCTAGATGGGACTCCAGAGCATCATGATTATTATCCTCATCAACATCAGCATCATTGCACTGTAAAAATTGTGCCAGCTTCTGTGGCCATTGAGGTGGGGTAGAAAATGGAACGAAAAAAAAGAGGTGAGCACAAAGGTAACCTCCCTGAGTACGATGATCCTAAAAGAAAGAAGAAAAAAGAAAAGAAAGGGTGCATCAAACAAACAATGAAACACGGCGTGTAAAATCTGTCTGATTGTTTAAGAATATCTTAACCCATAGAATACATTCTACAGTCAGAACCTCTCACTGAGGAGAGATGTGACACCCAGAGCATGGAAGCGGTCTACTGGATGAAGCGGACGACTGGGAGTGCACAGCAGATCTCCCACTATAGAAGAACACCCAGAAATCATCACAAGAGTGGCATCGGACCGTACATCGTTCTCCACTCCCATTCATCCAAACAAGTGATTCTCATCGAACTCACTGTACCATACAAGACTGAAACTATGCCAGTCTAGCCAGCAAGTTGAAGACATCTGGCTTTCGAGCCAAAATCCTTGCCATAAAGGTTGGAGCAAGGGGGTTGATAGGTACATCAGCCTATGATATGAAGCAGCTACCGATTTCAGGAAGAGAGAGGACCAGAGCTCTAAGGGCAATGGCAGAAGCAGAGGAAAAAAGCTCTAGCTGGATCTGGACCAGGAGAAACAAAAGCGTACTTCATAAGGCTTAAAATTCCCCTATATGTTGCTGGTGGCCGATAGCCAAGTGGTTAAGACATCCGTCACAAGGGTGACTTTGCCTTGAGAAATCTGACCATCTAGGATGCGCAGGTTCGATTCCAGGTCGAGGACAAATTTCTAACAAAAAAAATAAAACAAACAAACAAAAAACGACAGCAGAGGGGCATCCAGGAGACATGACCAGGATGCGGCCTGGCCCCCTTAGAGTGTCAGGAGTTAAGGGCCGAAACACTTGCTTGATGCTCTGTTGACTGGCTCTCCCCAGAGTTTCCTACTACTTCCTACAACGTCCATAAAGTGAGCACACCTGTACGGCTGACATCTGTGAGTATATAACACTAAGGAAGTCCGAAAACCCAATGCTGAGGGTTACCTTCAGAAAGCTGATGGTTACCTTCAGATGTTGATGGTTACCTTCAGATGTTGATGGTTACCTTAAGAAGCGATGTTACCTTCAGATGTGATGGTTACTTCAGATGCCATGGTTACCTTCAAAAGCTGATGCTGATGGTTACCTTCAGATGCCAATGGTTACCTTCAAATGTCGATGGCTACCTTCAGAACCAAAACCTGATGCTGATGGTTACCTTCAGAAGCTGATGGTAACTTCAGTACCAAAACCTGATGCTGATGGTTACCTTAATGTAGACCCAGGGAGAAATTATTGGACGGACTTGCAGGGTGGCTGAGGACAGAGAGGGTGGAAGATGTGCTTGCGGCGACAAAGGATAGATGCATATGGAGGGCCATGATTGCCAACGCCATGTGGCAGGGCACATGATGATGATGATGACAGAGGTAGTGGGATGTACATGGTGTTAAGTGTTCCAGTGATCTTGTCAATGAACTTCATGAGCATAATGTTGTGGCAAGACAGTCTGGCATGTTTCAGCACTGGCTTTACGTAGATAGTTCTTAGAGCTGAGTGCTGGACATGCAGCAGTTTTTTTTGTAATGTTCTGGTGGGGGTAGATTTTGGGAAGCTTGTTTTTTATATAAATGATTGCATCCTTTTTTCGTGTTTTGGCTGGCCATGGTGAACTTGGGAATGTCATCATCCATCATTCATCTCCATCGCTGTGGACGACGGTGGGAGCTCCACTCTTTGTCACGAAGGGTTGCCAGGCGACACACTCTCTGCTCCTGTGTATGATGTCATGGAGCCCCAGTTTGCATGCGTCAGAGATGTTGCCCATGAAGGATTTTGCTGGTATTCCTTGTTCTCTCTTTGCCTCGACTCTCCCCTGCAGGACTGATGTCATCAAGTCGGTTCTTGTGTTTCTGTTCATATTTAAATTTTCTTTTGTTGATCTCTGGGAGCATTTTACGTTGGACAGCTAATTCTTTTAGTGTGGTTTTATTGGTTCTTTTTTCTGTTCAATTTAATTTGAGAAAACGCCTTTAGAACCACATTTCTGCTGTGTTTATTTATTTTCGTCATCTTTCTTCAAAGTCCAGCTTCACATCCGCACATGACAACAGGCCAAATTAAGAAGCATAAAATTCTTATTTTCAGTTTCGTTCGTATGCCTCTGTCTTTCCATATGTTGTTCAACTGGACCATTTTTTGCTTGGCCATGCCTATTCTTGGGAATGTACGATGGTGGTTTCCCGTTGCCTTCCATCGGTTTTCGTTCGGACTGTCTGCTAGTCTTTGTCGTTCCCAAGACAACCCATAAGGCAATGGGGGTGATTTTCTGTCAGGGTTTACTCCCTTGGCCTTATTCTCTCGCGAGATAACCACAAGGTAGCGGTGCTATTTACCCATAGCTCGGAGGGGGCATGTTCGTGGGCACTAGGGCATGTGCACATGCTGGCGGGCCTGCAGACACGCAAAGTCTGAACAAAATGAAGTCAACTGAAATGTGGTTTCTAAGAAGAATGTTGAGAGTTCCATGGGCAACAAAGAAAACAAAGCAGACAGTCTTAAGGAGGCAAACACAAGAAGATCATTAATAAAGAAGATTAGGAAAAGACAAGCAACATTTATAGGACATATTATTAGAAAAGGGAATTAGAGCACCTGGTCACAATAGGAAAGCTGGAGGGAAAGAGAACACCAGGTAGACCCATGGAGAAAGTATTAGATGGACTTGCAGGGTGGCTGAAGATAGAGAGGGTAGGAGATGTACTTACTGTGACCGGGATAGATTCGTGTGGAGAGCCATGGTCACCAACGCCATGCGGCAGGGCACATGATGATGATTACATCCTTGATTTTCTGTTTATTGAACAGGAACGTTGCGTTTAGATATTTAGTGTTTCTTACCTCGTCTGATAAACATAAGCTAGACCTTTTTTAAACAGGGCTGAAAATCTTGTTTTCTCCCACAAAATGATCAGTAGCAAAACCAAAAAACCACAATCAGATTCATCAAAATGTTATTACCTCGGACAAACTACTTTTTCTCAATTTTTTTTATTAATCCTGAGATATTTGAAGTATGCGCGTATAGACATTTTTCTAGTACCATTTTAGTTATGAATATCTGCTTCTCATTCATTGAACTTTCAAAAACTGTTAGTTGTGTATAAGAACTTGTTTCAGAGTGCGAATGTATGATACATACTGACCACAACAGTCTCCTCTGTTGGTGATGATGACGCTGTAGATTTCGAACAATCCCAACAGGTCCACCCTCAACCAACGGTAAGGATGTAGGTCACTGATAGAAGTACGAACACACTGATATAGGTAATACCCTCTGATACCATCCACTGCATTTTCTGGGACAGTTAACTGGTCGATCGTGTCATAGCTACTCATGGCTACTGGCTTTTTTAGAGCGACGTTGGACAGTGTTGATGCTGAAAAAATAAGTTCATAAAACACAAACAAATGCGTGTTGAGACACCATAGAGACAGCATGATTATCTGATAAATGTCAGAAATAAGGAATTTCAGTTTCACTTTAACTGGAAAAAAGTCCATAAAGCAAAACAAATGTGTGTTGAAGACACCATACTGACAGCCTGACTATCTGATAAATGTCAGAAATAAATAAAGATAATCAGTTTCACTTTCACTGAAAAAAAGTTCACAAAACACAAACAAATGTGTGTTGAGACACCATACAGACAGCTGACTATCTGATAAATGTCAGAAATAAAAAAGCAATTTCAGTTTCACTTTCAGCTTCTCAAGATATCTCCTCTACGATCAGAATAGATTACTTATACACTGACACCACAATTGTCATGTGTTGGATAAGATCCCAAGCTGACCATGGTTTAAGCCCTGTGCACTGGCAAGGTCCTTAGGTCCTACTTAGCATATGTTTTCTGTATTTGCCCTTGCATTAGTTGTCATTGAAACAATGTAGATTTATTGTAGTTAAATGTATCTATTTCTGTCTTGGGAAAAAAAACGTCAACAAACAAAATAAAAAAACAAAGAAATAAAGACAATAGGCCTGCACTGTACTAATACCGCAATAAGCACAGTACAAGTGAAAGAAAAAGGAACTCACACGCACGCACACACACACACACACACACACACACACACACACACACACAACACACACACACACACACACACACACACACACAACACACACACACACACACACACACACACACACACTAAATGATGTCCTAAAGACTTACCATTGTTTAAATTTCATAAAGAACAATTTAATTACTCACCAGGCTCTACTCTGCTTGGATTAACCAGATATGTATACAAAAAGCAAATGAACAAGTCTGTTGTTGTTTTTTCATGTTTTATCTTTCTGAGGTTTCCATCAATTTGTCTGATTTTTTTTTATGACAATAAAATGAGACTCATTTGGCCTCACAGTCACACATCAAGTCATACACACGCACAAACAGCGCACGCGCACATAGGCACGAACAAGCGCAAGCTCATCAATGATTGAAAGCGCACGGACATAACACAGACACAGAACAAAACCCATCAGATTTCATGTCATCAGTGAATACAGTCTATTTACCAATTCGTCTAATATCACATTATGTGGATAGACATTAAATGAAATAGAATCTATTTACCGAGTACAGGGATTCCCAGCACTTGGAGTTCACAGAAAGCCAGATGACGTATATTACCGTATTTCACCACTGTGAAGTAGCGACCTCTTTTTATCTGTGCGCACTCAAGACGTGCTGTAGTCAATCTTGGAATATGCTCAGCATGGTAGAGACACAGATCACTCGAGTTCTGGGGACTGTCAGGTGGGTCTGCCCAGATCGTTGTCACAAAAATGTAGAATCCCCAGAGATTTTCTGACGCTGCCAGATCATACGATACAATGACAATCAACAAGGTTTATTATATCTATCTATCTATCTGCCTGTCTGTGTGTCTGTCTATCTATCTGCCTGTTTGTTTGTTTTCCTATCTATCTATCTATCTATCTATACGTCTATCTGTCTGTCTATCTATCTATCTGTCTGTCTATCTGTCTACCTATATATCTGTCTGTCTATCTGTCTAGCTAGCTATCTCTCTGTCTGGTCATCAGTCTATCTGTCTATCTGTCTATATATATATGTACATACATACATACATACATATATATGTATGTATCTGTCTATTGTCTGTCTCTCTCTATCTATCTTCTATCTTATCTATCTATATCTATTTATCTATCCATCAGTCTGTCTGTCTGTCAATCTAACTATCTATCTATATGTCTGTCTGTCTATCTATCTATCTATCAAACACACACACGTGCACACACACACATACAACCACACACACTAACACACACACACACACAAATCATATACAACTGCACACGCACCACACACACAACACACACACACACACACACACACACACACACACACACACACACACGGGTGCGCGCATGCAACCAGACACACACTCACACACACACACACACACACACACACACACACACACACACACACATACACACACACACACACACACACACACACACACACACAACACACCACACGCACACACACAGAGAAATCATACACAACCACACACATACACAACCACACACATACACAACCACACACATACACAACCACACACATACACAACCACACACCTACACAACTACACACATACACAACTACACACATACATACCACACACACACACATACAACCACACACACTAACAACACACACACACAAATCATATACAACTGCACACGCACACACACACACACACACACACACCACACACATACACGGGCGTGCGCGTGCAACCAGACACACACTCACACACACCACACACATACACACACACACACACACACACACACACACACACACACACAGAGAAATCTTACACACACACACATACACAACCACACACATACACAACCACACACATACACATACACAACCACACACATACACAACCACACACAAACACACACACACATACACAACCACACACAAACACACACAGATACACAACTACGCACATACACAACCACACACATACACAACCAAACATACACACACACACACGCACACACACACAACACACACACACACAAACACAAATATACACCACATACATACACAGCCACACACACTCACTCACAAACACACACAAATCACATACACACAAATCATTCACACACAACCAGACACATACACAACCTCACACACACAAATCATACACGCGCAACAACACACATACATAACCACACATACACACAAAACCACACACACACACACACAGCAACCAGACACACTCACACACACACACACACACACTCACACACATACATTCACACACACACACACGCACACACACACACACACACACACACAACCAGACACACTCTCACACACACAAACACATTCACACACACAAACACACACACTCACAGAAACCATACACAACCACACATACACGCACACACATACACACACATACAACCACACGCACACACACAAATCATACACATACGCACACACACACACAGGCGCTCGTGTGTATGTGTGTGTGTGGGAAGGGGGTTCGGGGTCGGGGTATCTGTTTTTGTGTGCCTTGTGCGTGTATGTGTGTGATCGCATATGCATATCTTTTCCTGCGTGCATGTAAAAATACGTGCATGTTCGTGAGTGGATGCAAATGTTGTTTTTCTGAATTGCTTTTTCAATGTTGTTTTTGATTTTGTTTGACACATACTGACCACAGCTACCCACGTTAGTGATCACAACACCGTAAACCTCGAAGTCCACTGACAGGTCCACCCTCCACCAACGATAAGGATCCAAGTTTTCTCCATCCGACCTTGCACACTTCACTGTGGATCCATCTACTGCATATCGTGAATCAACATGTGTTTGCAGATTAGGGCTGTTCCAGGCTGTTGGCTTACTTAGGGCGACATTCATCACATCTGAAAACATAAGACTGAAACATTATCACGTGCACCCAGTAGCATACATATAAGAACAGAGTTGTTGGTCATGTAAATCCTATCCTGCATGGAACTAAATTATAAACGGAAACAGTTGGAAAATATCAACAACAACAACAACAACACAAAAACCACAAACAAACAAACAAAAAAACAACAACAAACAAACAAACAAACCAAAGAAACCAAAACCATAAACAAACAAGAAAATTTAAAATCTCTTTAAACAGTCATCTCACAAGTGTCATTACAAGACGTCAATTTTTTTTTTTTTTTTTTTTAACTATTTGTCTTTTCATCACTCGTTATATTTCAAAATGTAGTCAATATATTGGTAGACAAAGAACTCTTTATTCTACAATCTTACTCTTATAGCAAAAACAAACTTGATGCAACAAAAGAAAATCGAGCTAAGTGCAAAATTTGCAATTATGAATTTTTAACTTATTTTAAAATTTAAAATAGTTCATCTGCTACCGGTTTGTTTTTATCGTAGCGGCTTTCACTTTGTGCCAACTTCGAGTTCGTGGAGAGAGCGTTACGTCTCCTTGGTTTCAAGCCTCGTATGTAAACAACATCACTTCCAGAACAATGTGTTTGTCTGCTTTTATGTTGGTATGGATGACAAACGATGCCTGATCTTACATCTCCGTTTTCAAGTTTAAATAAAGTTCTTTTATTTAAATATCGTCCTGTATCTTCTTTTCTGGATAAAACTTTTTTTAAACAAATCAACATAAACAGTGAATAATCATTGATTTAATCATAAATTATTAACCATTTCTGTCAACAACATACAAAAAAGAAAGAAACAAACAAACAAACAAATAAACAAAAAATTTCACTGTTTTCGAGACACAAGAAGATCATTAACAAAAAAGATCAGAAAAACACAAACAACATTTATAGGATATTATATGAGGAAAGGGAAATAAGAGCACCTGGTCACAACAGGAAAGCTGGAGGAAAAGAGAGCGCCGGGTAAACCGAGGCAGAAAATATTGGACGGACTTGCAGGGTGGCTGAGGACAGAGAGGGTGGGAGATGTACCTGCAGCGACAAGGGAAAGATTCGTATGGAGGGCCATGATCGCCAACGCCATGCGGCAGGGCACATGATGATGTGATGATGATGATGATGATGATGATGAGATAATGATGATGATGACGATGATGATGATGATGATGATGATGATGAGGAGGAGGATTTACTTACCCTGTCTTGCTTTGTCCAGAGGTAGAGGTAATTTTCCCACTGAAACAAAACAAAGCCGTTAACACACAATGTGTCACTTTCACATCTGGTTTAACTAGAAAAATCGCCAACACCAAGAAACATTAACAAAACAAGACAGGCGCACATTTTCGGCCAACTGGCCTTTGTCAAGTGTTAATAAAATCCACGAAGGATGCGGGTTCATTCCAAACGCCTTAATTTTCTTCAAAACACCTGTTAAATGACCAAGAAATGTCTGTCACCTTACACTCGACACTCTCATGTCGTACAAAAAAAAATAGTGACAAGTATGAAGGCAACTAAAGTTTCCCACACATCATATTCGGGATTGTCGCAGGAACAATAACTACTTCGAAAGTCGTCCTGATCCTCTGGGAAAGATCACTTGTGCATTACGAAATGCAGTATTTGATTTATCAGAAGATCAACGTGACCTTGGAGTCGACGACCAAAAACCAGTCCAAACTGAAAAAAGTTTGTAATGTTGTGCAAGGGCGCGTGTGAGTGAGTGAGAGAGAGAGAGAGAGAGAGAGATGTGTGTGTGTGTGTGTGTGTGTGTGTGTGTTGTGTGTGTGTGGTGTGTGTGTGTTTTATGTGTGTGTGCGTGTGTGTGTGTATTGTGAGTATGTGTGTATGTGTGTGTGTATGTGTGTGTATGTGTCTTGTGTGTCTGTGTGTATGTGTATGAGTGTGAGTGTGTGTACGTGTGTATGCTTATGTGTGTATGTATGTATGTGTACATGTATGTGTGTGTTGTTGTGTGTGTATGTGTGAGAGAGAAAAGGAGAGAGAGGGGTGTGTGTGTGTGTGTGTGTGTGTGTGTGTGTGTGTGTGTGTGTGTGTGTGTGTGTGTGTGTGTGTGTGTTTCTGTAGATCATGGGTAAAGGATGAGCCAAGAGAACTATGATGTGGGAATAATAAAATTATGTCAGAAATTGAGAAACGCTTGTAGTCTGGATTGCTTGTAGATGGGTTTTCATGTCATGAATATCTGGAACAGTCTTACCTTGTTTTTATACAAAGGTCATCATAATCATCATCAGGTGCCTTTCAGCATGGCGTTGGCGATTATGGACTTCCATCTGTCTCTATCTCTTGTTGCCTCAAGCATCTCTTCCACCCTCCCTGTCCTCAGCCACTCTGCAATTCCGTCTAGTATCTACCCGGTGCTCTCCTTCCATCCAGCTTTCCCGTTGTGACCAGGTGTTCCAATTCCCCTTTCCTCATAAAATGGCCTATGAATGTTGCCTGCCTTCTCTTGATATTCCTTATGAATGATCTACTTGTGTCTGCCTCCATCAAGACCGTCTCGTTTGTTTTCTTTGCTGTCCATGGAACTCTCAACCTCCTTCTTAGAAACAACATCTCGGCTGCCTCAATCTTGTTCTGGGTTTGACTGTCTATGCCTCGCAACCGTACAACAGTATTGGTTCTATATAACATTCAAGAACTCTCTTCCTGATGTTAATTGATAGGCATTTGTTGGTAAGAATGCTTTTCATCTTCTTGAACGTTGTTTTGGCTGGGCCTATTTCTCTGGCTATTTCTGATAAGCATCTGCCATCTGGTGAAATGATCGTTCCCAGGTATTTTAACTTATCAGCCTGTCTCAAGGTTGTGCCGTTTGCTGTTATTTTGCATGAGGGATTTCATGTTTTTTATTGATCACCATGACTTTAGTCTTCCTGCTGTTTAGTTCTAACCCCTTACCATTGCTTTCTATTTCAAGTATATTCACAAGGTTTTGTAGGTCCCTTTCACTTTCTGCAATTAGCACGGTGTCATCTGCGTATCGAATGTTGTTTATCATTATTCCTCCAACCTTTAATCCAGGGTCTTAATCTAGGTTTCTCATGTTTTCGCTGTAAAGTGAAAACAGATCTGGTGACAAAACACAACCCTGTCTGACTCCTCTTTTGATGTTTTGGAAAGAGCTTATATCGTTTTTTATTCTCATTGCAGCTGTTTGTTCCCAATACATATTTCTGATTATTCGTAGATCTTTTCCATCAATATTGAGTCTTTCTGGTTGGTTGATCAATTCTTCATGTTTTACCCGATCGAAAGCCTTGGTATAGTCAACAAAGCATTTAATATAAATCCTTGTTCATCTCGATTGACCTCTCTATGATAGTTCTTAGGAGGTTATATGGCATTAATAGTTCCTTTCCCTTCCACAAATCCACACTGTTCATCTGCTATTTCTCTTTTGATTCTATTCCTTGTCCTTATCATGATTATTCTTAATAGGATCTTGGTTACATGACTCATCAAACTGATTGTGCGATGGAGTTCGCATTCTGTAGCCCCTGTCTTCTTTGGAAGTGCAATGAAAATTGATTTTGACGTATCTTTGGGGATTTTTCCAGTGTCGTAAATTTCATTTAGGAGGAGTGTTATTTTTTATACCGAATACTTCCAGGGCTTCAATCATCTCTGTGGTAATGTTGTCTGGTCCTGGGGCTTTTTCTGGTTTCATCTTTTTCAATGCTGCTCTAACTTCATCTTTCATTATGGGTGGTCCTTCAAAGTTCTTTCTTATACTGTGTTCTACGTTTCTGTCATCCTCAAAAAGGTCTTTAATGTACTCTCCCCATCTGTCTAATATTTTGTCTTTTTTCATGAGAGGCGTACCATTTTTCGATTTTAAGCAACCAGTTGATGTGCATGTATTTTTCCTGTGGACAATGTCTTCATTTCGTCTGTACATACCCTGAGGATCCGTTTTGTGTTGGTCTTCTATTTCTTTGCATTTTGTTTTCAGCCAATCTTCCTTAGCTTCATTGCACCTATTCCTGATTTCTTTGTTTATCTTGCTGTATATTTCCTCGTTCTCTTTGCCTTCCTCCGTTCTTCCATCAAGCCCAACATTTCTTTTGTCATCCAGTTCTTTTTTGCTTTTCTACTTACTACAAGGATTTCTTCACAAGCTTCATTTACGAATTTCTCGACTTAGTCAATTGCTCTTCATTGTCATCAAAGTCTTCCAGAGCACTGAATTTGTTTTGAACATGTACATTAAATTCTTGACGTATCACTTCATCTGTCTTTAATAGTCCAAGATCTAGTTTGATGTTGCTTTTGGTCTGTTTTCTTTTCCGTAATTTCAACCTGAGATGATTGAAGCCCTGGAGGAATTTGGCATAGAAAAAATAACAGTCCTCCTAAATGAAATTTATGACACAGGAAAAATCCCCAAAGATATGTCAAAATCAATTTTCATTGCACTTCCAAAGAAGACAGGGGCTATAGAATGCGAACTCCATCTCAAAATTAGTTTGATGAGTCATGTAACAAAAATCCTGTTAAGAATAATCATGATGAGGACAAGGAATAGAATCAAAAGAGAAATAGCAGAAGAACAGTGTGGATTTTTGGAGGGGAAAGGAACTATTAATGCCATATACATCCTAAGAACTATCATAGAGAGGTCAGTTGAGATGAATAAGGATTTGTATTTATGCTTTGTTGACTATACCAAGGCTTTCGATCGGGTACGACATGAAGAACTGATCAAACAGCTGGAGAGACTCAATGTCGATGGAAAAGATCTACGTATAATCAGGAATATGTACTGGGAACAAACAGCTGCAATGAGAATAGAAAACAATATAAGCTCTTTTCAAAACATCAAAAGAGGAGTCAGACAGGGTTGTGTTTTGTCACCCGATCTGTTTTCACTATATAGCGAAAACATCATGAGAAACCTAGAAGAAGACCCTGGATTAAAGGTTGGTGGGAAAATGATAAACAACATTCGGTACGCAGATGACACCGTGCTAATTGCAGAAAATGAAAGGGACCTACAAAACCTTGTGAATATACTAGAAACAGAAAGCAAAGGTAAGGGTTGGAACTAAACAGCAGGAAGACTGAAGTAATGGTGATCAGTAAAAAGCATGAAATCCCCTCATGCAAAATAACAGCAAATGGCACAACCTTGACACAGGTTAATAAGTTCAAATACCTGGGAATGGTCATTTCATCAGACGGCAGATGCACATCGGAAATAGCTGGCAGAATCGGCCAAGCCAAAATAGCTTTCAAGAAGATGACAAGCATTCTTACCAACGAATGCCTATCAATTAACATCAGAAAGAGAGTCCTTGAATGTTATATAGAACCAATCCTGTTGTACGGATGCGAGGCATGGACAGTCAGCAAGCAAAGCCAGAGCAGGATTGAGGAAGCCGAGATGTGGTTTCTCAGAAGAATGTTGAGAGTACCATGGACAGCAAAGAAAACAAACGAGACGGTCTTGATGGAGGCAGACACAAGTATATCACTGATAAGGAAGATTAGGAAAAGACAAGCAACATTTATAGGCCATTTTATGAGGAAGGGGGATTTGGAGCACCTGGTCACAACGGGAAAGCTGGAGGGAAAGAGAGCACCGGGTAGACCCAGGGAGAGAATGCTGGACGGACTTGCAAGTTGGCTGAGGATGAAGAGGGTGGGGGAGATGCTGGGGGCAACGAGAGATAGAGATGGTTGGGAGTCCATGGTCGCCAACGCCATGCGGCAGGGCACCTGATTATGATGATGATGATGAATTTCAACCTAAATCTTCCCACTACAGGATTGTGGTCACTATTGCCCTCTGCGCCTGGTAGTGGTTTTGCTGACAGTAAAGAATTTCTAAATCTTTTATTAATCGGGATGTAGTCATTCTGATTTTTGGTATTATCTCCTGGACTCATCTAAGTCCATTTTCTTCTAATAGGTTGTTCAAACCAATTGTTTCCTACTATGAACTCATTCATCTGTGCCCATTCTACAAGTTTCCCTCCCCTTTCATTTTGTGTACCAAGGCCATGAGGTCCAACTGTGTCCTCTACCCTATCCATTCCCACTTTAGCTTTAAAATCACCCATTATTTTGATGACTTCTTGTGATTTACATTGGGCCTTGGCCATCTCTAATACTTCGTAGAAGTTGTCGATGTCTTTCTGAGTACTTGTGGATGTTGGTGCATACATCTGAATGATGTTGATATCAAATGGTCTGCCTCCCAATTTGACCAGCAAGACTCTGTCGGACACAGCCCAGTATCCCTTAACTGCTTTTGAATTGTTACTGTCCATTACAATGCCTACTCCTCTTTCATGTGAGTTTCCACCAGAGTATATCACTGTATACTCTCCGGATGTTATCATGCCTGCCCCTCTTCCATCTCACTTCCCCTAGTCCTAAAATACTAATGTTAAGCCTTTCCATCTCCATTTTGACATTGTCTAATTTGCCTTTTTGGAACAAAGTTCTTATGTTCCATGTTGCTATTTTAGTATTTTTGAGTTTAGTTTTGTCGCAGAAGCTTGCTGACGGTCTGGATAATCATAGAAAACATGTACTCGTAGAACGCCAGGACCTTGCCAGTGTGTAGAGTTTACGCTCAGATCTTGCCCAGAGCTTTTGCCATGATCAGTTTGGATTTTATCCATCACATAGCATCTATAGCTTCAGTCTCACCTGTCTCACCTGTCGGCGTAACCGGGTTCGGTGTTGGCCGCTGCACATCCGGGCACCCACCATCTCCCTCCAGGCGCTCTGTGTTGACTTTTGTGGACAATTTCTTGAATAATTAAGCCATTGATGTTGGTTATGTTCTCGATGTATGAGATTTGGAGGTCTGACCTTTCTTTCTTTTTGCCTCTGTTTTTCCGTGAAAGATGGTTGCCATGAGGACCGTGTTACAGCATCAGTGCACCTGAAATGTATTTCAAGCGCGGACACAGCATCCTGAGAAACTGAACCTGAACGACTGGCACCTTTAAAAAAACAAACAAACAAAACAAAACGAGAACGAAACGAAACAAAACAAAACAAAACAAAAAAAAACAAAAACAAACAAAACAAAACAAAACAAAACAAAACGAAACGAAACAAAACAAAACAAAACGAAACAAACGAAACAAAACGAAACAAAAAAACAAAACAAAACGCAACGAAACAAAACGAAACAAAACGAAACAAACAAACAAACAAACAAAAACCAAAACTTGCGCACTCCCCCACCCCCCTCTACTAGAGCTGAAGTGTTGGATCATTTACTTACAGAAGTTATTGGAGTTGATGGAGTTATTTCTGAGGGATTCGCCACGCTCGGACAGCTCCATATGCCCTCCGATCCAAATCCGCCAGCAGTTATCTGACAGATTCCCTGAGCATGCACAAAAATCCTGTGCGCTGGCAAGGTCTTGGAATGTTTAAAGGGGGAAGAAGGGACCTATCAAACATTTAAGCTGGCTCACCAGAACGATGGAAACATTAGAATGGGCAGCGAATAGGTCAATGGACCTATCAAGCACTAAAGCTGGCCCCACCAGAACGATAGAAACATTAGGATGGGCAGCAACAGGCCAGTGGACCTATCAAACACTAAAGCTGGCCCCACCAGAATAATGGAAACATTAGGATGGCGGCGAACAGGCCAGTTTTTATTAATGTCGGGGCTGGGATTGAACTCAAGATATCAGATTTACTCACAGGGTAACAAGGCAAAAGCGATCTTGTACAGAGGCTCTCCAGCACCGCGCAAGTCTCTGATGAGGAACAAGGTTTCCTGCTGAGGCCAGCTGACAATGCTCCGGAGTTCCCTTACGTCAGTGACTCCAACACCCATGGCTAGAATGTAAATACCTGCACATGCACCATACCTGTGTGTCTACTGATGTCAAGTGAATGTTCAGTTTCATTTTTGTTTCAAGCAGGTCTACGTAAGAACAAAAGGTACTTCATGGAATGTATCATCATCATCATGTGCCCTGCCGCATGGTGTTGGCGATCATGGCCAACGAATCTATCCCTTGTCGCTGCAAGTACATCTCCTACTTAGCCCTGATATGGTTCTACGCAGTCAGCTGGGCTTTAAACACTAACATCTCCCACCCTCTCTGTCTCAGCCATCCTACAAAGTCAGTCCAATATTTTCTCCCTGGGTCTACCCATTGTTCTTTTCCCTACAGCTTTTCTGTTGTGACCAGGTGCTCTAATTCCCCTTTCCTCATAGAATGTCTTATAAATGTTGCTTGTCTTTTCCTAATATTCTTTGTTAATGATTCTTTGTGTCTGCCTCCATCAAGACTGTCTTGTTTGTTTTCTTTGCTGCCTATGGAACTCTCATCATTTTTCTTAGAAACCACATTTCAGTTGCTTCAATCTTGTTCTGATTTTGCATGTTGACTGTCCCACCCTCAACACCGTACAACAGTATCGGTTCTATACAACAGTAGAATGTATAGTTGTGTCAGTATATACAGACAGGCTCTGCCAGTATCACACAGTCCAATGTGTCATTGAGCTACTGATATATGGACAGTGACCTTCACCTGCTGTCACGTGATGTATCTGTGACGAATCCACCAGTAAATAATCATTCATATAACTATAACAATAGTAAACTAATGATAACTGCAATAATAACACCACCAAAGCAACAACCGCAACATACACAACAGTGACAATAACAAAGATAATGATATCCAAAACAAGTGTGACTGCCTGCCTCAAGCAAAAAGGAAAACCCGAAAAAAATACAAAAAAAGAATAATAACGCGTATTTAATACAACAAGACAAGACAGGCGTCAAATTTTCGGCCAATTGGCCTTTGTCAAGTGTAAGATCCAAACAAACACCAGATACAAAAATTAGGAGAAAAGACTGAAACTTCCCTGCTGCTCCATTCGGTGTTAGAAAAGATAACGATGATTGGTAATAATAATAATAACAAAGATGCTTCTGTATGGAAAGATGAAGTAAGAATACTGAGGTCAGGGGAGACCACTAAAGCACTACAAGGATATTCTGAAGGCCAACCTCATCAGCTGTGGCATGGACGTAACGTAACTGACAAGACATTGCTCAACACAGAGTAAGTTAGCGACACAGTGCGCACATGGCACACCCACATGTGAATACCACAGAACAGCTGCTGTTCAACAGCAAAGAGGAACCATTGACAGCACAACCCAGTGCCAATCGTCCTTTCCATGTAGAGTCTGCAGAACTCCTGGGATTGGTCACAACAGGAAAGCTGTAGGAAAAGAGAACACCAGGTAGATTCATGGAGAAAATACTGGACGGACTTGCAGGGTGGCTGGGGGCAGAGAGAGGGGTAGATACTCTTGCAGCGACAAGGGATAGATTCGTATGGAGGGCCATGATGACCAACACCATGTGGCAGAGCACATGATGATGACAGGACTGGTCTTCCAGACAACAAATGTAAAAAAAAACGAAAAAAGAAAGAAAGAAACCCAGCAAAAAACAGTACGTTTAAGACAGAATTAAATGTGGGGTATGTGTGACAAAACAGTGCATTCAGGTTTTAGGCCTTTGAACCCCCCCCCCCCTTCTCTCTCTCTTTGTCTGTCTGTCAGTCTCCCCTCTGTCTGTCTGTCTCTCTGTCTGTCTGTCTGTCTCTCTCTCTCTGTGTCTCTCTCTCTCTTTCTCCCCATCTGTCTGCCTGCCTCTCTGTCTGTCTGTCTGTCTCCTTGTCTGTCTATCTCTGTGTGTGTCTCTCTCTGTCTCCATCTGTCTGTTTCTGTCTGTTTGTCTGTCTGTCCCTCTCTTTCTCTGTCTCAGTAACACAGCATGGGATAACCAGGCTACATGTAACCAGTTAGTCATGGCTTGGACTTAAAATAGCTGATATGGTCAGAATTGAGTCAGCTGACATATTTCCATGTTTCGAATCTTTAACATCATGTATTCAATTTCCTGAAGTGTTAGGATAGCTTATAACTCAAAAGCACCCTCAAAGGCAATTTCTGTTGTTTTTTTCAAACATTGCTACGAGTGTATCAAAGTACCCTCAAAAGCATTTTCTGTACTTTATTTTTTTTCAAAAACTGCTATGAGTGTATCAAAGCACCCTCAAAAGAAATTTCTGTATTTTATTTTTTTTTTCAAAAATTGCTGACTGTATCAAAGTACCCTCAACAGCATTTTCTGTATTTTCTTTTTTCAAAAATGTTATGAGTGTATTACGTCCCCTAACAAAATTGTACAGTTCAAAGGCGTGTATACAAAAAGTATATTAGCCAAAATACTTCAGCTTTTTTCTCACAGATAATTTATAAACTTTGATATTTTAAAGAGTTAGATTTTAAAAAAATTGCACTTAAGCCAGGTGCTCCCATGCTGGGTGACTGCCTGAGCAAATACAGTTTAAAACCAACCCTGCCCCTTGGCCTCGTCAGCCTTCTTGATGACGTCAGTAGTGTTCATATCAGACACAGCGTCAGTGACCAGGACAATGACGTCAGACGCATCACTACGATCTCCATTATGTGTAGAGAACATCTCCATTCTCACCGACTGTAACATATAACAATCAAAATGGCACACACATGTAAAAACTAAAGCCTTTTAAGCAGATCTTGTTCTGTCCATACATCTTCATTTTCATCTGTATCTCCAATATCTGTTCTCCCTGCCATTAAACGATTCTTTGCCGTACACAGAACAGCTGTCCTCTCCCAGAAAGAACAGCCCTCGTGAAGGCCACGGGAAAATTGAATCAGATGCACACGAGTTGTATCACGAATACTTACTTACTTACTTACTTATTTTACTTACTTACTTTATTTTATTTACTACTTACCTATGTATTTTCTCTTTTCTTTCCTCGGAAATGAACGACAGACTGGAGGAGCTATGGTTAAGGAAATATTGTCTTCACCTTGTTGATAAGCAGCTGAGGCTTTGTGCATTGACTGGGGTGTTCTGTCATGTGAGACGAGTGAATACTGAGTAGATAGTTGTGTTGTGATTCACACCTTTCATTATTTACGTACTTTCTTTATATGTCTGTTCTTTTCTTTGAAGATAGGATACACAGATAGACATGTCATTTACATGTATCTAAGTTTGTTCCAATGATAGGCTGATACAATACTAGTATAAAAAATACAGACTGGGTCAAACATAAGCTAGGTGGGGCCTCAGGACCCAGCTAGCTCATAGGTTTATGTGCAGGTGAAGACATGGCTAAATGGACCCCGGAAATTTCCTGTGACGCACTATTTTTAGCAGATTTACAAAACTTCTGAGCCCCTTCTATTTGCAATAAAGACATAAAGTTATACATTTTTAGAAAGCTCATTATGTCTACTTCTTAAAAATGAAACCAACTTGTATGAGTAATGCAGGTAAACTTTCCAAAATGTCAGGTCAAAATGCCATGTAAAAGCAAAAAAAATTAAAAAGTTCTGAAATCATGTTTACACACATGCAACATTATAGAATCAGTTCATTGTCAAATATTTTCCTACCTTTAGTGTCTTTTTGGGTCAAATGATGGCAGGAGAACCTTTGAACAGCAACATTTCAGCCAGTTTGATCCTTTTCACAGTCACTTATGCCACAAAATAAAAAAGATTGTCAGTCACAGACGCTTACGTACGGCAAAAACATTGCCCGATTCAAAGAAAAGTGTTGGCAGACAGTCTAAGGGAAGGAACTGTGTAGTGGAAAGTTTCAACTTGATGACTGGTTGATTTCCCTTGAATAGCAAGGCCGGTTCATTAGTAATAATTAATAATTACAATATTTATATAGAGCAAAATCTTGATAAAATCAAATCTAAGCGCTGAAACTGACACACACGCACGCACGCACGCACACACACACACGCACACACACACACACACACACACACACACACACACACACACACACACACACACACACACACACACACGCATGGCTATAAATGGGGAGAAAGAATAAAGGAATAAAAGCAAGAATAAAAGCAATGGAAAATTATAGAGAGCGTATCATATACAATTATATATATATATATTATAACAATGTGATTCCCCTCCGAGCGGAGACAGGCTGCAGAGGCGCGGGGGGGGGGGGGGGGGTTGAGTGAGGTTAGGATTTTATGCAGAGGAGAAAAGGTGAGTTTTGAGAACGGACTTGAAGGAGACAAAAGTAGGCTGCTGACGGACTGAGAGAGGAAGTTTGTTCCAGGGCAGTGGACCAGAAACAGAGAAGGCTCGTGGACCATAGGTATTGAGCTTAGTGCGTGGAAAGCGAAAATTCAGAGGATCAGAGGCAGAGCGGAGGGTACGTGAGGGAACATAGATCTCAAGTAGGCTTGACAGGTAATCGGGGGCTGCGTTATTGAGGCTTTTGTAGCACATGGTGTCTAGTTTGTACTGTATGCGCTTTGATACAGGGAGCCAGTGAAGTTGTGCCAGGAGAGGAGATATGTGGTCAGCTTTTTTCTTTTTGAGTACAAGGCGTACAGCATTGTTTTGAGTGCACAGTAGGATGTGAATGGTGGAGGCAGGAAGACCAGACAGGAGTGAATTGCAATAGTCAATGTGAGACATTATGAAGGAGAGAACGAGTTTTGCAGTTGTTTCGACAGAGAGATACTTCCTGATCAGGCTTATACGATGGAGATGATAGTAGCAAGATCTGGCAGTTTGAGAAACAAAGTTGTTCATGGAGAGGGTAGAGTCAATGCAAACACCAAGGTTTTTAGCTGAATCAGAAATTGGGACTGATGTGTTGCATAATGGGAGAGAAAGAGGAGGCAGCTGAGAAAGTTTCTGACGGGTGCCAATGAGGATAGCTTCTGTCTTGTCGTCATTAAGCTGAAGTTTGTTGAACGTCATCCAGTTCTTAATGTCCGAGTAACACTCAGTGGTGCGAGTCAACAGGCGCTGTATATTATCAGGTGAGTCACTGTCTTGAAGTTGGGTGTCATCAGCATAGAAGTGGTGTTTTATAGAGTGGGAGTTGATGATGGTGGACAGGGGGGAGGTGTAAAGAGTGAAAAGAACAGGGCCAAGGACAGATCCTTGTGGAACACCACAGGTCAGGTATGCAGGTTGAGAGTAAGTGCCATTGATGAGAACAGTTTGTTTTCTGTTTGATAGATATGAAGTGAACCAGGAGAGAGCAATTCAGAGATGCCAAAAGTATGATGAAGTCTAGAAAGGAGAATACCATGGTCAATGGTATCAAAGGCTGCAGACAGATCAAGGAGTGTGAGGAGAGAGACTTTGCCAGTATCATTTGCAAGGAGGAGATTGTTGAGAATGTGTAGTAGGGCAGTTTCAGTGCTATGGCACTGGCGGTAGGCTGACTGGAAAGGATTGAGGAGATTGTTGGCAGACAGGTGAGAGTTCAGCTGGTTGAGGACGACTTTTTCAAGGGGTTTTGACAAGAAAGAGAGATTAGAGATAGGCCGGTAATTTTTCAGTTCATTTGGGTTTAAATTGTGTTTCTTGAGGAGAGGGTGAACAATAGCAGACTTGAAAGAATCTGGGACAGTTCCTGTTTGAAGAGAAGTGTTGATGATGTCAGTGATGAATGGGAGGAGAGTAGGGAGACAGTCGGAGTAGAGAGAACCTGGAAGAGGATCCATTTCGCAGGTTTTGAACGACATGGATCTGATTGTGTTGAAAATTTCTTCTTGTGAGACTGGGGTAAAAGTAGTAAGAGGTGTGCCAGAGAAGGAAGGGTCAGGTGGGCATGGTTGACAGGGTGTCCTGTCAAGCCTGTCACGAAGAGTTTGTATTTTGGTGGTGAAATACTTGGAGAATACAGATGGGAGTTCTTCATTTGTATGTTTTGTTGGGAGAGGTAAATCTTTTCGTGTGCCAAGGAGATGATTCATGGTTGTAAAGAGTTCTTTTGAAGAAGAGGCATTCAGGATTTTGGTTTGGAAATAGCTTGTTTTTGCAGATGCAATGAGGGTGGATACTTTTGTTTTAGAGGCTTGGAAAAGTTGCCTGTGTACAGTGAGTTTGGATTTGCGCCAGCGGCGCTCTGCTCTGCGGCGGGCACGTTTTGCACAGGCAATCTCATGAGTGAGCCAGGGGGTAGGGGGGCGGTCAGGTAAAAGACGTGTTGTGGCTGGAGCAAGAGTGTCCAGAAGATGGTGGAGAGTAGTATAGAATTCATCGGCAAGGTTATGTGACTTTTCAGAAAGGAGGTGGGAGGCATCAGATGAAAATGTGGAGAGGTAGCTGAATTGTGATGATCACGAGAAATGATCCAGTCAAGAATGTGACCTTTTCGATGGGTTGGTTCAGAAATGTGTTGAGTCATATTGTGATTGGACAGAGAGTTGATGATATGTCTTGTGTCATAACGGTGAGTGGTGTCATAGTGGACATTGATGTCACCTAGAAAGATGAGATTTCCAGGTAAGAGGCAGTAGTGGTCAAGCAGTTGGTCAAAGTCAGAGAGAAACGTGGATGTGGTGAGTTTGTTGGCAGAGCTAGGTGGGGGTCGATAGACACAGGAGAAGGTGATGGGGTGAGGGGTGAATTGGAAGGATACTTCAACGTGCTCGAAAGAAGGATGGGAGAAAGGCAGAGACTGCGAGAAAGATAGGCGGGAATGGAGTGCGCCGTTGTAGAGGATGGCGATACCGCCACCTCGGGATGAGCGATGGAAAGAAGCAAGCCTGTAACCACTCGGAATGAGGCTAGCATGGATAGGTTCATGACCAAGGGGGTTAAGCCATGCCTCTGTGATAAAAGCAATGTCAACATGCTCATCTGCGATAAAGTCAGCAATGACTTCGGCTTTGTCATCCTTGCATGTTGACTGAGCGTTAAAAAGGCATAGTTTTAGTTTATCACAGTCATATGGCGGTGGCCAAGGTTGTCATAGCCGAGGGGTGGCAATGGGGACAAGCTCCCATTGTCTATAAAATGCCCCTCACGGCGCGCGTCTCCAATAGCCTCTGACAACTAAGTCCAGCTCCTAGCCTGCTCGCGTGGCTTAGATATAAGCCCGGCGGAACTGCTACTACTGATAGGAGAAGGGGTGAAGGCAGGTTACTGGCGCCTGAAAACCAGTGCTTTGGGTAGATGGGGCTCATCAATCTGGGAAGACAGCTCATCTAAGAGAAGGAAAACTCTGATTTCAAACCTCCGCTGCCTTGCGGCCATACCCACTCATAGGAAAGGCTTCGGGAGTCAACCTTGAGGAAAAATCTGGAGTCGGAGTCCCTAAGGCAGTTCGCCATTGTCTACAACCTCGTTCTGGCAACTCCTGCGTCGCCCCTGGTACCAGGCGTACAGGCCTCCGTCTTTCCCCTGGATTCTACTAGTGGCGAGGAGAGGTGCGATCTGCTGCATGGGCAACAGCTCGTCCTCCATATTCACTTGCCCAGGCTTGCACCTGGAGAGGTCACTCCAGATTCGCTGGTAACACAGCATCGACACAACACGGAGAGTAGCAGTTACCGGTTTTAAGCCTAGGCTTTTTTGGCGTAGAGCTGGGCGCCAGGGGTTACTCTCGAAGGTGGGAGGAATCTTCGCATTCCATTGGGTAGCTACCGCTCGCCTCAAGCTGGGCAGCCCCCAGTCAGTAAGGTGTTACCCCGCCACAACCTGTTTGCTCCAATGGGTGCTTGGAGCTTAGAGGAAACTCGACAGGCAGGTTGTAAATACCAGGCACCAGGCAACACAAAGAAGAAAAAGAAGATGCCAGCTCTTCTGATATCAAGCTGGAATGTAAGGACAATGTGTCCTGGATTTGACAGCGACCTACAGCTGTTAGACGACACACGGAAGACGGCCGTGATAGACAGGGAGCTTCAGCGATTCAACATCGACATCGCTGCATTACAGGAGACAAGGCTACCTGGGGACGGATCACTGCGTGAGAAGAACTACACGTTCTACTAGCAGGGAAGAACCCAGAGGAGCCACGTATTCATGGTGTGGGCTTCGCTGTAAAGAACTCCCTCCTAGCAACCGTAGAGCTCCCCACAGGAGGTACGGAGAGACTGCTCACTCTGAAAATGATGACCAGTTCAGGCACAGTCAACTTCATCTGTGCCTATGCCCCAACATTAAGCTCCTCACCCGACGTCAAGGACAAGTTCTATGAGGCCCTGGATGCTGTTATCAGAGGAGTTCCCAGCAAGGAAGGTCTCTTCATATTGGGAGATCTGAACGCACGCGTAGGTGCTGATTTTGAGGCCTGGCCAACCAGCATTGGACATCATGGTGTTGGGAAGCAAAATGAAAACGGTCAAAGACTCCTGGAACTTTGCTCTTACCACAAGCTGGCCATCACCAACACCTTCTTCAACAATAAGGAGAAGCACAAGGTGTCATGGCGCCAGCCCAGATCCCATCACTGGCATCAGCTCGACCTCGTCTTAACAAGGAGGTCGGACCTTAACAATGTCCTCAACACGAGGAGTTTCCACAGCGCTGATTGCGACACAGACCATACCCTGGTACGCAGCAAGATCAAGCTTCTACCCAGAAGACTGCACCACTCAAAGAAGAAAGGTCACCCAAGGATTAATACCTGTCGCACGTCCGATCCGACCAAGGCCAGGGAGTTTGTAGAAACCCTGAATGTAGCGCTCAAGAGTGGCTCAGAGATCCAAAACGCTGAGGAAAAGTGGAATCACGTGAGGGACACAATCTATACAGTCTGCCCTGAGTATATCTGGGAAAAAAGAACGAAAGAATCCCGACTGGTTTGAGGCAAACTGGCAGGAAATGGAACCAGTGGTGGAAGCGAAACGCAAGGCTTTACTTGCGTATAAAAACAACAATACCCAAACTACTCGTGACGCTTACAGAGCTGCCCGCAGCAAGGCCCAACAAACTGCTCGGCGATGCGCCAACGACTATTGGCTACAGTTGAGCGCAAGTATTCAGCAGTCTGCAGATTCAGGCAACACTGGCAGCATGTACGCTGGCATCAAACAAGCGACTGGTCCAGCAGCCTCCAAGTCAGCTCCCCTTAAGTCCAAAGCAGGAGAAAGCATCACAGACTCTGCAAAGCTGATGGAGAGATGGGTAGAGCACTACCTGGAGCTGTACTCCACGCAGAACTCTGTCACCGATGCTGCCCTGAATGCCATTGAGGACCTGCCTGTCATGGAGGAGTTGGATGCTGAGCCAAGCCTTGAAGAACTAAACAAGGCGATTGACGGTTTGGCGACGGGAAAAGCCCCTGGTGAAGACGGAATACCTCCAGAGGTCATCAAGTGCGGGAAGCCTGCTCTTCTCAACGAGTTGCATGAACTTTTGTGCTTATGCTGGAAGGAAGGCTTCATTCCGAGAGACATGAGAGATGCCAGGATAGTGACTCTATATAAGAACAAGGGTGACCGCAGCGACTGTAATAATTATTGCGGAATCTCTCTCCTCAGCATTGTTGGGAAAGCATTCGCCAGAGTCATCTTAACCCGTCTTCAGAGGCTGGCAGCTCGCATCTACCCTGAGTCCCAGTGCGGCTTTAGGGCCGGAAGATCGACCATCGACATGATCTTCTCTGTCCGGCAACTACAGGAAAAGTGTCGCGAGCAGCACATGCCCCTTTGCCTCGCATTCATTGATCTCACGAAAGCGTTCGACCTGGTCAGTCGGAGTGGTCTTTTCAAGCTTTTGAAGAAAATCGGCTGCCCCCCAAGACTATCAGCTGTCATCGAGTCATTTCACGAGGATATGCATAGCACTGTGTGCTATAATGGTGCCACTTCAGAGCCTTTTAGAATCAGCAGCGGAGTGAAACAGGGATGTGTTTTGGCCCCAACTCTGTTCGGGATCTTCTTCTCGATGTTGCTGACCTATGCATTCTGCAGATCTGAAGAAGGGGTATATCTTCATACAAGGACCGATGGAAAGCTCTTCAACATTGCCAGGCTTCGTTCCAAAACCAAGGTGGAAAAGAAGACCATCAGAGAAGCTCTCTTCGCAGATGATGCTGCGCTGGCTTCCTACAGTGATCAAGATCTCCAGAGGCTCGTTGATCGCTTCGCCCACGCTTGCAGAGAGTTTGGTCTCACAATCAGCTTGAAGAAAACTGAGATCTTAGGCCAAGGCTGTGAAGAACCACCATCTCTACACATTGGAGACTACGACCTCAATACTGTCCACCAAGTTCAGTACTTGGGGTCCATCATAAGTGACAACCTCTCTCTGGATGCTGAAATCGGCGCCAGAATTGCGAAGGCCTCATCTGTTATGGCTAAACTGAACAAGCGGGTTTGGTCCAACAGCAGTCTCACTGTGAACACCAAAATGCAGGTGTCCAGAGCATGTGTGTTGAGCACACTACTCTACTCAAGTCAAGCCTGGACCACATACGCCAGCCAAGAAAAGAGGCTCAACATTTTCCATCTCCGCTGCTTGCGACGCATCCTCGGCATCCAATGGCAAGACAAGGTGACCAACACAGAGGTCCTCTGTTCTGCGGGCCTACAGACCATCTTTGCCCTTCTAAGCCAACGCCGACTACGCTGGCTTGGCCATGTGCGTCGAATGGAGGATGGACGCATACCTAAAGACGTTCTCTACGGCGAACTGGCAAATCGGAAGCGAACTCCATGACGCCCACAGCTACGCTTTGTAGACGCATGCAAAAGGGACCTTAGAAGCTCAGGGATTGACCCAGGCTCTTGGGAGACTCTGGCGGAAGACAGGGCAGCGTGGCGGACAGCCGTTCAGCAAGGCGTTGTGAATGCGGAGAGGAGGAGAGCGCAAAGCGCAGATGAGAAAAGGGCTCTTCACAAGCAACGTTCCAGAAACCAGACAATAGTGACTCAATTTGTATGTGGCAGATGTGACAGAGATTGCCACTCAAGAATCGGCCTGCACAGCCACAGCAGAAAGTGCATGTCATGACCACAACGCCTCCTGGTGCAGACTATCATCTCCTGAGATGTAAAGAGGCCGACGACGACGATGGCGGTGGCCGAGGTGGCAACGAAGGCGGCACTGACGGGACAAAAGACGAAGGCGACACCAGCGGGGCAGAAGACGAAGGCAGCAACGATGGAACAGAAGACGAAGGCGGCACCCACATGACAGAAGACGGAGGCGGCACCAGCGGGACAGAAGACAAAGGCAGCACCGGTGGGACAGAAGACGAGGGCAGCGTCGGAGGGACAGAAGACGAAGGCGGCACTAGCGGGACAGAAGGTGAAGGCGGCACCGGCGGGACAGAAGGTGAAGGCGGCACCAGCGGGACAGAAGGTGAAGGCGGCACCAGCGGGATAGAAGGTGAAGGCGGTACTATCAGGATAGAAGGCGAAGGTGAAGATGGCAGAGGAGGAGAGGAAGTTTGCAGCAGCGAGGTCGAGGGCAAGGGGCAGTGGAGGAGACGAAGAAGCAGAAGACGAAAAGTGGCGTCGGGCAGGAGGCAGGTTGTGCCAAAGACGGTGGAGACGTCCTCCACGACAGGATCGCGCAGTGCGGGGCTTAAAGTGAAAAATTAATAACGTCCGCTGATTCCCTGGAAGCCGCACGACGTTTATGACGTCACAGACGGTCGCTTCCTCTGAAGCAGCACGGCGTCATTGAGTTAAAAACTTGTGCCATGATCACCATGCACATGGCATCTGTGACGTTAGTGCATATGGAATTCGTTCCGAGTGCGGAGACGTCGCCTTGAGAAACTGATACTAAAACTGTCACACATACAAGTAATCTAGGACAGAGAGACAGACAGAACAGACATGCAGACAAAGAAACAGAGACAAAGAGAGTGAGACAGAAATCTAACAAACAGATAGTCACGTATTTCTTACATGGAGAGCTCCAGCTATATTGGTACCCCCTGATGACAACAAAGTCATGTTTTTTATATCATTCTCAGTGACGTCGCTCAAATCTTTCAAGGAAAACTGCACATGGGCCTGTGAAGCAAACAGCATGAAGCCCAATCGTACATGGACTCCAGAGCTGTTCATGGTTTTCAGCATCAGTGTCAGTTGTTGTGCGAAAAACTGGTAGTCACTGTCTGTCTGTGCACTGGTGGAATGGAACATGATGACCAGGTCAACACCAGGAACTACTCCAGGATCTGATGGGGTATCAGCTGTATACACACACACACACACACACACACACACACACACACACACACACACACACACACACACACACAAGAGAGAGAGAGAGAGAGAGAGAGAGAGAGAGAGAGAGAGAGACATACACACACACACACACACACACACACACACACACACACACACACACACACACACACACACACACACACACACAAGCGCGAGCGTGTGCACACACAGACACACACACCCACACACACACACACAAACACACACAGAGACATACACACAGACATACAGACACAACACAACACACTCACTCACACACACACACACACACACACACACATACACACACGCACGCACACACACAGATACAGACAGACACACACGCACGCACATACACACGCAAAACATACACACACACACACACACACATACATACATATATATACATACATAGAGATATATACATATCCATATATACAATAAATATATACACACACGCGCGCGCGCGCGCATGCAGGTACACGTACATACACACGCAGGCACACACATGTATTTGCACTTAAGTACAACGATGAAATATTGGCAAAAAGTTACAGAAAACAAACACACACAGACGCACACACACACCCACACACACACACACATATATATATATATATATATACATATATATATATATATATATATATATATATGTGTGTGTGTGTGTGTGTGTGTGTGTGTGTGTGTGTGTGTGTGTGTGTGTGTGTGTGTGTGTGTGTGTGTGTGTGTAAGTGTACTGTAACGGATGTGTTGTATATACTTTCATAGTGTTTTTACATTTTCATTTTTGATTTTTTTGATATATATATTTATTGACATTTTTTTTATATATATTTATTGACATTCTTCAATCATGGCGGAGACCGAATTTGATGGGAATACGCTGTTTGAAACTTTTATGACAGGGTAAATCTCTGGGACTTACAAGTGAAAAACTCAGTGATTTTGTGCAAAAGCAACTTGACAAAGCTCAGGAAAGAGAAGATAGGGCTAGAGCAAGAGAAGTAGAGAAAGCAAAAGCAGAAGCTGAGAAAGCAAAAGCAGAAGCAGAGAAAGCTACAGAGAAAGCAAAAGCAGAAGCAGAGGCAGAGAAAGCAAAAGCAGAAGCAGAGAAAGCAAAAGCAAAAGCAGAAGCAGAAGCAGAGAAAGCTACACAACAGACAGAGTTGGAAAAAGCTAAACTTAAGTCTGATACTGATATTGAGTTAGCTAGAGCAGAATTAGAAAAAGAAAGGATAAAACATGAAGAAGAAACTAAACGATTTCAGATGCAGTTACAGTCCACACACAGAGGATTTGGTGGTCTGGACAGTGATTCAGGGTTTTTAGGTCAGAATGCTCATCAGCCTTCCAAGCTTAAATTGCCTAAGTTACCAAACTTTAAAGAGAAAACAGATGACATAGACTCTCACTTGTACAGATTCGAGAATAATGCAAAGGCTCAAAACTACAGTACTGAACTGTGGCCTCTCATTTTGTCTTCTCATCTTGAAGGTCATGCTCTTTCTCTGTATCACAGTCTAGCTGATGGTGGTGTTTTTACATACGAAAAATTGAAAGAGAACTTGCTGAAGAAGTTCAGGTGTACTACAGAGGATTACAGGACACGGTTTAGAGAATCTAAGCCAGGTACTGATGAGTCGTTTGACATCTACTCAGTTGAGTTGAGGAGGCTGTTTGATAGATGGGTCTCATTGGCAGGTATTGACAAATCTTATGACGGTGTAGTCGATTTGATTCTGTCAGAGCAACTCATGGAGAGTGTGTCAAAAGATTTGAGAACTTTCCTCTGTGAAAGGGATCAAAAAACCTTCCCAGAGAAGATTGCAGCAGCAGAGTCCTATCGCAAAGCTCATCCAGGAAAGAATTTCTCTCGAAAGGCTGAGAGTTCTCCCTTGTTTGCTTCAGTCAGTGTGGATGAGGATCATGCAGCATGTGGTGCGTTTTCTGGTCAAAATGGTCAGTATCAAAGAGGATCTGGTGATAGATCTCGTCCGAGCTTCCGGTTTTACAAGGGTGGCCACTTTCGTGGTGGTCGTGCAAAGAGATGGTTCGGACAGAATCAAAAGAATTTCGGTGATGGTCATGGTGGTTTTGTTGACCAAAGGCAAAGTTTCCGCAGTCGTGATGACCACTACCACAGTGGTCGTTCACAGTTTGATGGCTCTCATTCTTCTGGAAACCATGGTCAGTCATACCGTTCTCAGACCGGTGGTTTTCAACGTGGTTACCGTGATGGTTTTGTTGACCAAAGGCAAAGTTTCCGCAGTCATGATAACTACCACAGTGGTCGTTCACAGTTTGATGGCTTTCATTCTTCTGGAAACCATGGTCAGTCATACCGTTCTCAGAACGGTGATTTTCAACGTGGTTACCGTGGTGGACAGAGTCAGTTCAGATCTAGTCATGGAAATGTAAGTCGACAAGGTTCTAAGAGTTCCGGAGGTCAGAGTCAATTGGTCTGTGCAGTGTGTGGAAAGTCTGGTCACACTATTTGGAATTGCCCGGTGAGTGCTCAAGGTAGGCAATGTGTACATTGTGAGCTCAGACATTCAAAAAATTTTTGTCCGTACATACGACGGAATCAGGCTGGTTCAGCTTGTCATGGGAATGGTCAGTCAAATGATCAATCAGGGTGTTGTGTCTGTCCATCAGTACAAGAGGTGAGTGAAGTCGAGGCTACGGTATGTTCCTCGATACAGGAGTTTTCTGGTCGGTTACACCTTGAGTCAGGGAAAGTCAATGGTGATACGTGCTCGGTGTTGAGAGACACAGGTGCAACAGTTTGTGTCGTCAGAAGGCGGTTGGTTTGAGATCAGTTCACAGGTGAAACCATCAGGTGTGTATCGTTTGGTGGCCGAATGGATGTTTCAACTGGCGAAGGTTGATGTCAGTTCTGACTACATTTCTGGTCCTGTGGTGTGCTGTGTGTTAGAGTCCAGTTGCTGACTTGATTGTGGGCAATCTCCCAGGTGTCAGTGAAGCTGGTGGTACATCTGCAGAGGTTTCGGCTGAGTCCATAGCAGCCATCATTCGTGCGAGGAGTAAGCACGAAGTGCCAAGGAAACTTTTGTCTGAGTTGCCAGAAGTGTTGGAAGTCACTCCTGATGAACTGGCTAAAATTCAGAGAGAGGATCCTTCTTTGAAGAAGTGTTTTGAGCTGGCCCAAACAGGTGAGGTGCGTTCGGCTGGGGGTACGTCTCACTACTATCATGTGGTGGATGGAATTCTTTTCTGTACCTTCAAGAAAGGAGCTCGTTCATGGCAGCAAGTCGTTGTTCCTGTGGGCTTGTGTGCATCTGTGATGACTGTATCTCATGATATCGTGCTTTCGGGTCATTGTGGTTCTCGACGCACTTTGTGTCGTCTGAGGGAAAAGTTCGATTGGCCTGGAGTGACAGTTGATGTGGCAAAGTACATCGCCTCATGTGATGTGTGCCAGCGGGCTGTGCCCAAAGGAAAGGTTCCACCAGTACCATTGGCGTCTGTTCCCTTGATTGGTACCCCATTCCACAGGGTTGCGATCGATCTGGTACATCCAATGTTCTTGCGGATCTGTTGTCCAGGTCTGCCATGGATCAGATTGTACCTTGAGAATTTTCCCTTCAAAGACAATTCGGTCATTGTCTTTTCTGTAGAGGGGGGGTAGTGTGACGGATGTGTTGTGTATACTTTCATAGTGTTTTTACATTTTCACTTTTGTATAGAGTTTTGGCTCATTTTTGCTTTTGTGGACTGGAGCACCCAGTGTTGTTTTTGGTGTCTTTATTCTGATTGGCTGTGAAGTAAAAGCGTGGAGTGCGCGGAGCGTGGAATGCGTGGAGCGTGGAATTCGTGTAGCATAGTGTGCGTGTCGAAAATCTGTGAACTGAAAGTCAGTTCTACAGAGATTTCCAGGTGAAGCGGTTGCATTCCCATGCCGCCTGAAGAGAACTAAATCTGTTTGTCTTAAGCTGCTATATTAGCAGGTTGGTGAATCTTTTGATTTTTTTGATATATATTTACCAAAAATTGAGACATATAGAGATTGTGAAAAAAACGTAGTTGTGTAAAAGTGAAGTGAATTATTTTGGCAGTCAAAAGTTGTATTGAGTTGTAGTTCTTGATTTAATGTTTTATGAATTACTGTTTTGTGGTTTCGATCTTTAAATGATGTGCAGTCAGTGTGAACTTTATGGATATGTATTGAGAGTTTGGACTTTTGAAACATGAATGGCGAATTTTGTGTTAAATTCTTTATTGTAAGATGTTATTTTGTTAAATGAATATGAAGCTAAGTTAGTGGTCATATTTTGGAAATTGAAGTTAGTGTAGAATACTTGCTGTATAGCACTGTGAATGTAATTTGCCTGCGAGCTTTTAAAAGGCAAACAATATTATTTTGGGATAAACGTCTGTCAATCATATAATATAAAAAATATGGTGTGGCTATTGACCCGATACATTTTATTGATAATTTTGTAGATGGAAGTACTTAGCAAATTCTTTCCTATCTACAGCTTCTGACGTGGGGATTTTTCTGGTCTGATTAGCTCACGAGGGAGCCACATACGTACGTGACTTTATTTTGAGGGGTGGATGCCTGATCCAGTCCCTGGTCCTAAGCTGTTATGACTCTGCTGAATACCTGCTGTGGGCGTATCCAGTTACTGACGCCTCTGTGTTTCGTCTTGCTCCCCAGGATTGTGTGATAACTGTGTTTATATAGAGTGATGAACTGAATCCTGAACAATGATTTCCATGCTGTGAAACAAACTGAAGTGCTGACGCAGTGAAAGAGTTCATGTGAAAAGACTGTGGGACAAAAACCTGAATCGATTACTTTCTATTGAACAGTGGTCAATGAACATTTATTTCTGTCATGTATTTGTTGATCCAGTTGGATGAAAATTGAACTGATATCTGATCAATTGTAAATATTTAAATATATTATTTTGTTTACAGAGGTTGTGAAGTGGCTGAGTGGAAGGTTGTGTGTGATTGGAGAAAACACATAGAACACGCACCTACATACAAAAATCTACTTTCACCACTATTTCTGTCAGGCACACATAAAATGGCGTTTGTAACATGTACATACATACATACATACACACATATATACAGATATATATATATATATAATATATATATATATATGTACATGTATGTGTATGTATAAATCTATAAATCTGTCTGAGAGCTTTAGTTTCTGAATTCTTTTCTTCTCAGGCTGCATTAGTTTGTACAGGGCGTGCAGGCGAGATAAAAGCGTTGTGCCAGTCAAGGAATAAGGAAAAATCTAACAAGCAAATAAACAGGGATAGGTGGGAGTTACAGGTATAAAATAATCGGGCTTAATCAAAAGAAACGACCTACGGGACTGTGCAGTAAATGCCTAGCAATGTGTAAATACAGAGTGAAATCAGTATGTTTCTGTTTTAAATTTGTAACTGATTCAGGGAAATAAGGTAGCAATTGCTGACAACACAAAAGATGATTAACTGTTATAGAATCATTACATATACATTTGATGTTTTTACTGAATTTAGTTCGAAGTGAATTGAGATATAATCTGTAAGCTAAAGTTATTTCATGTCTTGTAAAACCCTGGTAGTTTACGATGAAAGGGCGAATTTTACATTGCGCTTTTACTTTGTTGTATAATACAGCATTCATTTCAATGGGCAGAGAGTTGTAAATCAAGTGTAGTACTGCCAGCTCTATTCATTGCTGTACATTTAGCTATTCTGTCAACCCAGTCATTATATATGATACCACAGTGGGATGGGATCCAAAAAAAAGTACTTTGTAACGTTTGTTATTAAACAATGAATTAAAAATTTATCTCAAATTTCGACGCACTATTTTCTTTATATTCGTGCCGGCTGCATCATCATCTAGAAACAGAGCCATCAGTATATATTTTTAAGTGATGAAAATATTGTTCATGTACATGTGACAGAACGTCAATTGCTAACAAGTGTGGATTGATATCTTTCCTCAAGTCATTATCAGTGTAGTTATCAAAGCTAGCAGTGGACAATTCCCCGGGGGGGGGGGGGGGGGGGTGGTAGAGGGCAACATGTCAATTTATGTACAACCTTTGTAGGTACTACGCTGGAAATTTCGAACAGCTCATTTGTGTAAGTGGATATTGTTTCTTGAGCCTTTATTGTTCGTGCTCTCTTGGGTAAATGGATGTCAACCGAATTTTAAGTTCCGCATCGGTGTAATTAGCTACTGCATTTGCTCTAACTATATACTTAGCAGCTGATGACTTCCTCCATTCTTCCAAAGGAACGATGCCGGCTGTTTTATATACTTCTTGTGTTTTTGTGTACACCGATACACCAAGAGCACATTTAACAGTTTTACTTTCTAAGCTTTGAAGCTTTTTCAAACAGCATTTTGGAGCTGAAAAATATACCTCTAGGCCATAAACCAACTTCGATCTGACTAAAGCTGTTACAAGATGTCACAACGTTTTAGTGTCTTGCCCCCATGATTGTTTATTAATTACTTGTATTAAATTATAGCTTTTCATAGCTTTACATAACAAGGCATCAATGTGTTCTTTCCATTGTAAGCTAGAAGTCATGTGTACTCCCAGAAATTTCACCTGATTTGTATATTTCAGTTCCTCTTTATCAATTTTAAACAACGGTAAATTTTTAGGACCGAGTCCATTATTAAAAGGCATCATGTGTGTCTTTTCATTGGATATTTCCAGACCGTTAACTATCAAGTAACTTGAAATATGATCAATTTCACGTTGATAAACCCTTTTTATATAACTGATTTCTCTTAAAGAAGTTTTCCTTTTCAATGTAACATTCATCCAGATCGCTATATCATCGGCGTACTGAGCTCAGTTTATATTGTTTGAGACTTGTGCTGGCAGGCCATGGATCAAAATAATAATAGAGGAGATATCACGGAACCCTGTGGAATTCCCATGTTAACAGGTCGTTTTTCAGAGTATGTATTACCTATTTTAGCAATTATACTTCGGTCACTTTGATAAAATAATACAGATTACCTTTGAGACCAATATGTTTTAATTTCAACAAAAGTCTCGCTTGCCAGACTTGGTCGTATGCCTTTTTAAGATCGAAAAAAGTAGCTAAGACATTTTTTTCTTTTGGCAAACTGAGTTTTTTTGAGTTGTAAATTTGATTAAATGGTCTGTCGTCGCTCTACCTTTTTGAAATCCACATCGGTTGATAGGTATTATTTTATTTTTCTCACAAAAGTAAGTCAGTCGATTCACTATAATTTTTTCCATCAGTTTTGAAACATGGGATGTAAGCGAGATAGGTCTGTAACTACCTGGTTCAGAGCGGGGTTTATTGGCTTTTGGTATAGGTAATACTATTGAAGTCTTCCAAATTTCAGGTATGCGACCATTTTCCCAGCATTTTTGTATGATATTGTGTAAGTATTCAATCCATTTCTCCGGTAAGTGATTTAAAAGGGTATATGAATTACCGTCCAATCTGACGCCGCTTTTTTGTTGCTCAACGAGAGGGCATCTTTAAGTTCCTGTAATGTAATTCTTGAATTTATGTATATGTGACTCTCGGGGAGGGGATCTGTGTACTCGTCTGATTCCTCAAGTTTCCGTCTTTTTTCTCTTATTTGTTTAGACAAGCTGTTGGAGTTACTTGATTTTGCAAAGAACTGTACAAATTCCTCAGCTTTCTCAGAAGGTGAAGCAAATTCTTTGCCTTTAATCTTAATAGGAAATTGTGGTAAATGAAAGCCATTTTTCATTTCTTTGACCTTATTCCAAATCTTAGGAAGATCATTAGGCCCTGAAATTTGTTGAGAGCAAAAATCAGACCAATATTGCTTTTTGGCTTGAGCAATAACTTTGTTCGAATGAATCTTAGCCATTTTCATATTGTAATGGTCTTCTGGAGATTTAGTCTTTAATTAGATTTTATACATTTTCTTTTTTACATTCTTCGCTTCTTCACATGATTGATTCCACCAACTATTTCCAACATAATTACCTTTGTTTATATTCCTCCTTTTCCGAATTGAATTAGATGTTGCTTCATGTATTGCGGTTGTGAAGTTTGAATACATATTATTCACATTATCGCTTTCGTGAAAAGTGCAAACTTTTCCCATTAAAATGTTACGATAGTTTACCCAGTTCGCACGGTTGTACATATATCTAGGTATAACGTCGTCTTGTTCTGGTACGTGATCAAACAGTTCATTTATAACTGTGACAATAGGCAGGTGATCACTTCCAAGGGAGTCGAAAGTAACATCCCACATGCATTAAGGACAAGGTCAGGTGACAATAGAGTTAAATCAATGGCAGAAGCCTTGTGTTTAGGGTTATCTGGAATTCTAGTTACGCGACCATCATTTAACAAGACTAATCCAGAGTCAACGATATTTTCAACAAGACGATTATTACATTAGATACAGACTGGCAAGTCTTGTTCCAGAATGGAGAATGGGCATTAAAAATTCCCCACGATCAACCATTTCTCATAACTGTCTAAAGTCCGTAGCCAGTCACTATTTTCTCCATCAGGACCACGTGGATAATAAACAGACATGATGTTAGAGATGACACAGAGTTAGTTTTCACTTTCACAGCTACACAATAAACTCCATCAGCTTGTTTTGGCACAGGAGGCTGAAGGATTCCATAAGCCACATCTTTACGAATATATATGGCTGCATATATCTTTGAGTTATTATCACAGATGTGGGTCACAGAGGATAGTAATAGCCTTCTAACTTTGGCAGTCTACATTTCATCACATTCAATGACTGTAAGGCAACAACATGATGCCTATTTACCGATAAGTATTGCTGGAGATGAGGATGGTTAGCATTGATCGAACGACTGTTCCATTGAAGAACAGAAAAGTCCGTTTTACATCAGTGTTTGTCTTGCATAACTGACCAAACCCAACAATAAACAACTATATAATTATAGGAAACAACAAAAAAGAAAATTAAAACAAAATCGATTCTGTGAAAAACCATGGCGAAAGTAAACACAACCTATGAACGCCTGTAAGCTGCAGTATAAACCGATATTTGATAGTCGCTACTCTGCACAGCCTGATGCTGGTGCATTCACAACAGTATTACAGATTCACCAATCACAGAGATCTCTCAGTGGGTCGAAAAAATTACGTTGGACGATGTCACCATTTCCACCATGGACTCTGGGACTGTTCGAAATGTGGTGGTCTTGAAAAGTAGTAGGTACTGTACCCCTGTCATAGGTAGAGAATGGGTTGTTCTGAGACCTCTTGCGTTGGTGATGATGTGATTTACGCTTTTGTTTCTTCCACAGGACACTGTTTACATGTTTGCTGATGTTCCTGGCAAGGATGGAGGAGCCGATCTCATTAGGATTCACGGTGTCCTTGAAAGTAGTGTTAAACTTTGATTTTAAATTGCTATGATCCAGGAAGGAGATGTTACGACCATAAAGCACCGAGTGAAGCAGTGCGTTCAAAAGATCTATTTTTATCTGAAGAACCCTGTCTCTCACCAGTGCTGCTTTGCTGATAACAATGTTACTTTTGGGATGTGAGGACACAACTTCGTTCACAGCTTTCACTAACTTGTTACATACTGTTTGGGGGTCAGTGGCCTTCAAATCGTGTAGTCCACAATGTAGAACACAACAATCAAATTGACTAGTGGACGATTCTTTGAGGGACTGAGCAAGTTTGTCTACAGAAGAAGTATGCTTTGTTTCAACATTGAATCCGTAAGAACGACCAAGTCTGTGACCATGTACACCATTTAATATTGAATCATGTACAAGAAAAACTGATGGTAGGACAGAGTTTACTTTTTCTTTTAGTGTAGTTTTTGGACGTGACGCGGGAGGCAGCTACTCTGTCCTTGTGTTCGTTTGATAAAACTTTCGTCACAGGCTTGACGTCATTTTTCTGGCGCGTGATGTTGGTTCGCCTTTCAGTGTGTGTGTGTGTGTGTGTGTGTGTGTGTGTGTGTGTGTGTGTGTGTGTGTGTGTGTGCGCGTGCGTGCGTGTCTGTGTGATTGTGTTTAAGTGTGTTTGAGTGTGTGTGTGTATTTGTGTGTGCACGTGTGTGCGTGTGTGTATCGTTCGTTCTTTGATTTAACATCTTTTCACTATAAGTGATATTAGACGAGGGGAGGGGGGGGGGGGGGGGGGAGGGGTTAAAAAAAAATATATATACATAAAATAAAATGGAGAACGATACTTGGACAGGTTGGATTGGGACAGAGGGGAGACAGAGTAAAAAATCATAAATAACTTAATTAACATTAGAACAATTAACTTCAACAATGTGAAGGGAAATTTTAACACTAAAACACAAACTGCATAAAGTTAAAGTAATGCATTAACAGGACTGTGAACTAATGATTCTGAAATTTTAACTAACAAAGATTGATCTGATGTTACTTTTTTAAAATGAATTTCAGAATAGTTTTCTTGTGTAAACATTTTCGGTAAAAAAGAACGTAGCACTTTGCAGTAAAATAATCAGTGAAACAGTGTGAACTGTTCGCCGCAAATACACGACATTTTTACAATATTTTGTTTTCAATGCGTTTAGCTGAATACGAAAACGAACAGCAACAATTGATCTCAAATGATACATGGAAGAATACTACAATTTCTTAAATACATTTTGAATGGAAAGTTTTATCATTTGTTGTGACACAAACTGTTCATTCAAATGTTCATGAAATCGAATCCATGAGGCCGATTCGAGCAAGTTGTAAGCTTCTTTTACGGAAGTCAGGTCAGGTCAGGTCAGGTCCCGTAGCCGGTGGGTGGCTGTAGGGGCACCACAGACGACTTGACAACCTCCCTCCATGCCTTTCGGTCTTCCGCTTTCCTCAGGGTGGTAGTGAGGGGGAGGCTGGTCCATCTTTGATGTTATCTTCCCATCTTTTCTGTCTGCCTCGTCTCCGCTGTCCTGGTACGGTGCCCTGCATGATGGTCTTTGCCAGGCCATGGGTTCTTGTTATGTGGCCGTACCACTTCAGCTTCCGTTTCTTAACGATGGTAAGGAGGTCGTCGTGACGTCCTATGGCTACGTGGACACGGTTCCGGACTTCCTCATTTGTTATGTGGTCTTTGTAGGAGATGCCGAAGATCTTTCGGCAGCATCTCATCTCGAAGGCTTGGATTCTCCTCCGGAGGTCAGCTGTGAGAGTCCATGACTCGCAGGCATACATGAATGTGGAGATCACGAGTGTCCGCACCAATCTGATCTTGTGTTTGCTGGTGATGTCTTTTTGCCTCCATATGTTCTTCAGCTTCGTCAGTGCTGATGTTGCCTGCGCTACCCCCGCAAGGACCTCTTTTCTTGAACCTTCATCTGCAACCATGGACCCCAGACATTTGAAGCCGGCGACTGGTTCAATTACCCTGTTGCTGACCCCGACTCCCGCACCGAAGCCATCCGCACTGTCCGTCATTATCCTTGCCCTTTCTGCACCAATTTCCATGCCGCAGGCCGAAGATGACATATTCAGCAGATTTATCAGGTCCACAAGCTCTTCCTCCGTGCCTGCCAGTCCGTCAACGTCGTCGGCAAACCGCAGGTTGGCAACCGCTCTGCCGGCAACGCTGACTGTTCCCTTGTGTTTTTCTAATGCGTCGCTCATTATCCTCTCCAGAAATATGTTGAAAAGTACTGGAGAGAGGAGACATCCCTGTCTCACTCCGACTGATGTCCGGAACCAGTTTCCCGTGTTTCCGTTGAAGAATACTGCGCTGTTGGCTTTGTCGTACAGACTCTTGATGACATTTACAAGGTTGGCACTGATGTTGTATTTGTGCATGGTGGTCCAAAGTGCTTCATGCCACACTCGGTCGAAAGCCTTCTTGAAGTCAATGAAGACGTGGTATAGGTCTTGTTGGTGATGCAGGTATTTCTCCATAAGAATTCTCAGATTGAATATCTGTTCAGTGGTGCTTCTTCCTGCTCTAAAACCTGCTTGTTCCTCTGCGATGATCTTTTCTGCTTGAGGTTTCAGCCTGTTCAGCAAGATTTTAAGCATGACTTTGCTGGAATGGCAGATTAGGCTGATTGTGCGGTAATTTTTGCACATTTGCAGGTTACCCTTCTTTGGCAGTGTAATTATAAGGGATTTTGTCCACTGGGTTGGCCATTCTCCACTGCGCCAGATTTTGTTGCAAATGATGAGAAGGGCATGAATCATGGCCTCTCCTCCAGCCTGAACAAGCTCAAATGGTATGTTGTCCACGCCTGGAGATTTTCCTTTCTTAAGGGATTTCACAGCTGCTTCTACTTCTGCTCGGAGGATTGGTGGGTCGTCATGATTGGTCGACTGCGGTCCGTTTAGCACTGCAGTATCACCCTGTGTGTTGTAATTATACAGGTCAGAGCAATACTCTGTCCAACGTGTGAGGATTTCTTGTTTACGGAAGTAGGAACATCTAATTTCATAGAATTACCAGAATTTTGTGCACCTTGCATAGCTGCTCTGTCAACTACTTCGTTGCCGTGAAGATCAACGTGAGAAGGCACCCAGCATAAACTGACATCTGTACCTTTTATTTTTAAACGATGTACAAGATGATTTGCCTCAGTAATTAAATCAGGTCATGCGTTGGCATCAAAAGATCTTAAGGCATATAGTACAGATTTTGGGTCAACAAAGAGAACTACTTTGAAAGACACGGGTTTAAGATTTACTAGATAATGCAATGCTTGTATAATAGCGACTAAATCCGCTGTAAATATAGATATGTTTGCCCCAATGAAAAATGACTTTTTTATTTTAAATTTTGGAATATAAAATGCTGCTCCAGCACATTTATTTTCTAAGACTGATCCATCGGTAAAATATGAAGGTGGGTACGGTAATTTTCATCGACGTGTTCTCTTGCTGTGGTTATCGAAATGGTGACGTTTTCATGTTTCTTAGCGTCAAAAGAGGCTTTTAACATTTCCCATGTAGGGATAGACGTTGTTGATGGTGTCTCAACTATTTCATCTATATTTATGTGGGACTGTTTGACCAAGTCATATGTGTAAGTTGCAACAGTCATTTGTGATGAAATGCTGTTTGCTCGCTTTGGAAAGTCAACATCAGACCTGATTTTAATTTCCTTACTCACAAAATTGTCCGTTTGTGAAGTAGTTCTAACGGTAAATTTTGCTGTCGCTAGCTCACGATAGTTGTTCAGAGGCAGAATTCCAGCAACTTTGTATGTTTCCAGAGTAGAAGCGTGTGTAGGGACACCTAGAGCAATTTTAAGACTTTTGCAGTCTAAGCTTTGTATCTTCTTTAATAAATATTTTGGTGCACTGAAGAACACTTCTAGAGCATACGATAATTTAGATCGTACAAGTGCTGTTGATAGATGAATTAGTATGTTTGTATCCATTCCCCAAGGTAAACTGCTTATTATCTTTAAAAAAAGTTAAGGCTTTTCTTGCTTTTGTTAAAATATAATCAAAATGGACATTCCAGTTTAATTTCGATGTTATAAAGACTCCCAGAAATTTTACAACCTGTTTGTAATGTAACACTTCACCAAGCAATCTAAAAGTAGGCAAGTTACCTAAAGTACCACCAGGATTAAATAGCATCATGTTATTTTTTTTCCGCTGAGAACGACAGACCATTTTCTAACATATAGTTTCCAAGATGATCAAGATCAGATTGATACAACTTCCTAATGTAATTCTGCGCTCTCTGTGGAGTTGTCTTTTTTAAAGTAATATTCATCCAAATACATATATCATCAGCGTACTGTGCCAAAACAACACGATTTGAGAGTGCTTTAGGAAGATCCTGTATAAGGATATTAAATAAAAGCGGTGCTATCACTGAACCTTGTGGAATTCCCATGTCAAGATGTCGTGAAGTAGAATAACTAGTTCCCACTCTTGCCTGAATAGTTCTATTGGCTAAAAAAGACTTAATGTAATCATACATATTGCAAGATAAACCAATAGATTTTAGCTTGTACAATAAACGCATATGCCAAACTTGATCGTAAGCTTTTTCACATCAAAAAAAGTAGCTGAGACTTTTTCTGCAGGCAAACTGTTGCTTGATCTGAGTTGTAAGTTTAACCAGATGCTCAACTGTGGATCTCCCTTTTCTGAAACCTGCCTGATTTACTCGAATAACGTTATTTTTATCACAGTAATGTACAAGTCTGTTTAATACCAATCTTTCCATTAGTTTGCTCGTATGGAACGTCAGCGCAATAGGTCTGTAACTGTTTTTATTGTTTTTAGGCTTACCTGCTTTTAATATTGGTATAACAATAGACATTTGCCATAATTGTGGTACAGTTCTACTAACCCAGCATTTGTGAAAAATTTTGTGTAAGAAAATAATGCAGTTTTCCGGAAGATGTTTAATCATTTCATTTGAAACTGCATCGACACCTACTGAACTTTTTTGTTGTGTAGAGACAATATAGTGTTTTTTAGCTCTTCCAAGGTGATTGGAGAATTAAACCAGCGATCATTCTGAGGTATTGGGTCAGTGAAGATAGGGTTGTTAGCCGCCATTTTTCTGTAGTGTTTGCAGGTAGGAGACAAACCGTCTACCTTACTATTTTCGGCAAAAAGTTCCACAAAAGTTTCAGCTTTGTCCTTGTCGGAAGGAAATTTGTGACATGTGTCAATCATTATTGGACACCTAGGTAAGTTGACTCTATTTTTCATTTGATTCATTTTTGTCCAGACTTTATGGAAATCCTTGAGATCTGAAACTTTTTTTTTTGCAACATGATGCCCAATAATTTTTCTTTGCTTCAGCGACAATTTTATTACACTGGGTATTAGCTTTTTTCATTTCCATATGATCTTCGGGTTTTCTGCTTTTGATGAAGATTTTGTATTTCTCTTTTTTATACTGAACTGCTTTCTCACATGCCAAGGTCCACCAAACTTTACCCAAACGGTTATTGGACTTAAAACTTTTGAGTTTCGGGATTGAGAGGTCTGCAGCAGCTAGTAGAGCTGACTCCTGGAATTTAGAAAACATAACGTCTACATTGTCACTTTCACAATGTTTGTATTCTTGTTTAGCAAGAGCAGTCTGAAACAAGGACCAATCAGCGCGCGTGTAATTATATTTTGATATAATATCAGGAGTGCTGTCATTTATCCTGATGTTTTCATTAGTTATTGTTATGATGATAGGTAAGTGGTCACTTCCCAAGGCATCTGTGGTGTGTGTCCCAGGTACAGCATGGAACTAATTCTGGTGATATTAAAGATAGATTGGTGGCTGTTGCTCGGTGTTTGGAAACATCAGGAATTCTAGTGACACTCCCATCATTTAAAAGGTAAAGCGCACTGTCAACTATATTTTCCACCAAAAGATTGCTTGTGACAGTACAACAGTCTTTTTACCAAAACGGGGAGTGGGAATTAAAGTCTCCACCTATTAGCCATTTACCGTGGTGCAGATCCGGAATCGTACGCAGCCATTCTGTGTTGTGGTCATTTGCACCTGTTGGCAGGTAGACTGACATAACGTTAGGATTAATGAATTACTGAATTGTACTATGGCGGCACAAGCTTACTCTTGAGCTGTTGTTAACACTGGGGAAGTAATTATGTGATACTGCAACTCTGTAAGTATATATATCGCAGTGACTACCTTCTTCCCGGGATTCCCAAAGTCATATATTGGTGGATAAGAATACTTTTCGAAATTGGGAAGTTTGGTTGGAATAACATTAAGCGACTGCAAAACCAATATTTCACACTGGTTCGATGCGATGAAATGTTCCAGGTATGCGGAATTGGTGGAAAGAGATCTACAATTCCTCTGGAAAAATTTGATTTGTGACTGTTGGTGCATTTTCATTATTGGCTTATTGGCTAATCTCTTATTTTAAATTAATGGTTATATGTTTGATAATCACAAAGACTTTGGTGTTCTGTGTACGAGAAAAATGGCCAGAAAGAAACCATTAATTACTTAGATTACTATGGAAAGATAGAAAAAAGTAGTTAAAATAATGGGAAAAAGTCCTTCTAATAGAGATAATTGTTAGATTCAGAAGAGAAACAAATAACAAATAAATAAAACAATGGTAAACACGTCTTCAAATGAACAGAGAATATAGTCTGACTGAGTCCTGATAGTCTGACTAAATCCTAGCGTGTATATACTTTCAACAACAGAATTGTTAGAGATGACAAGGAAAAAGTCCTGTGACATGAAAGATTGATAACTGTAGATCTATTAAAACATTTCATATGGCAGCCACCACGGTTCCCAGTTGTCAAAATGAAGGAACCGTCCTCTAGAGTTTGGGTATGTTTGTGTCACATGTTTGATGCATGAAGCGAGATGTTGAGTTGTTGCTGCAAGGTCTTTGTTATTCAATTCGTGGACACCACAACAGAAAACAACACAGTCTGTAGGATTGTTTAATTTAGATAGTGTCTTGTCTAAAGAGCTTTTTATATCATGAATGGTATTCACAGGACAAGAGTCTCCTTCGAAACCATATGACCATCCCAGTCTTCTTGAGTTGATATTTCTCAAAACCGACTCGTGGATAGTCACAACATACGGAAGGTCGTGGTTCTTTTTACGTTGTTCCGATATCTTTGGAGGATGTGACGTTGTAAGTTTTACCTGTGAGGTGACGTCTTCAGCTGTTTTGATGTCATGACGTTGTTCTTTCCCGTCTTTGGTTTTCTTTTCGGTCACTCTTTTCGCTGGCTTAGATTTATTGCTATTGCTGTTAGTTTTTGTTGTGTCTGATTGTTGTGGCTGTTGGTCGGCCTGCCTGCGTGTATGTTGTTTGAGGACATCTGCATAAGTGGGATGTGGTTCAGTGAGATCTGTCTGTGTTTGATGGTTGCTGGTTACCTTGGTTGGGGTGGTCGCTGTCGACTGGACCTCGATCTGCATAATCACAGTCCTTTGTAAGGAACGAACTTGGTTTCGCAGATCCAGTACGATATTTTTCAGGTCAACAATCGTACTGAAGAGGTCCGCATAGCTGAGTTCAGGTGTGGTGTTTGCTGTCCCGCTCTGCGTGCCAGTGCCAGTGATAACCCCGGTCGAATTGCCATTTGCAGGGACAGTCTCAGCCTTTGTGGTCTTGTCCTTCTCGTTGCTGGTCGATGGTCCCTCCTGATCAGCCAATCCCGCTGACGCAGCTTCTTGCTTCTGTTGGGCAAGGCGGCCTCGTCGTGTCCTGGTCATTGTGGACTTTTCTGCGTTGTCTCTGACGAGTGAAATCCTTACTAGTTAGGTGTCTCTGCCATTTGAATCCGTGTGTGTATGTGTGTGCGTGTGTGTTTGCGTGTGTGCGCGCACGCAGGTATATATGCATGCATGTTTGTATGAATACACGTATATATACATATACATATATATATATATACAGTGTATGTATATATGTATGTATATCTATGTGTGTGTGTTTGTGTGTGTGTACGCAAGTTACATAATTCAAGACCTATTTCTGTTTTCATTTACGTGAGCATGAAATAATGTTTTAGATATTTCGAAGAAACTCCAACAATCTAATCAATGTCAGCTGTTAACCTTGACCCCCATGTTATCAAAATTATGAAAAATATCGTTAAACAGTTTATACTTCGAGTAGCACAAACCTTTGCCGTTTGGGAAGCCAATGCCCGACCGAAACCACGTCTCTATTTTGTCTGGAGAAACACGTACACACACACACACACACACACACACACACACACACACACACACACCACACACACACACACACACACACACACACACACACACACACACACGCACATACACACACACACACACACAATTGTCGTTCACAGTGTTACTCATTTCAACAAGTAGACACTAATACACTGATTAGTAGATAATGATTATAGTAATAATGATAATTTTAGTAAATCATAAAAATAATGAAATTGACACTATTACTACTACTACTACTACTACTACTGCTACTACAACCACTACTACCACCACTACTACTACTATTGCTGTTGCTGCCACTACTACTACCACTATTACTACTACTGCTACTACTACTACCATGTTACAGAGGTCTGTTTATGTGTGACTGACAGAAATAGAATGAAAGACTAGAACTATGATGTAAACTGTGTGCGTGTAGGTGCGTGTTCTATGTGTTTTTCCCCAATCACACACAACCATCCATATCCATTCAGTCACCTCATCCACCTCTGCAAACAATACAGCAGATTGACAAATCTTGAACTTAGCTGGTATTTCACTATTTTATAATTAATCAGGAATCAGTTCACCTCTATCCAGCCAGATCAACAAATGCAAGAGAAATAAATATTCAACGTCCAATCAGTTATTTTCTTATGGTACGTGTTATTACTGAATCCTTCACTGTACAAACTTTTCACTTTCAGAGAAGTCTGCCGGAACATCACACAACCTCAGGCTCCACGCACAAACTTTTCACTTTCAGAGAAGTCTGCCATATCATCACACAACCGATGGCACCGTTGCGAAAAAACTTCTCAGTCTCTCTCGCAAAGAACTACCATCGGGATACCCTGTGAGTTGGCTGGATCACCATACGGCCTCTGGCTCCGTCGCACAAATCTCACAGTCTTTCCCCTGCAGAGAACCCCTGTGCCCTGTGTCTGGTGTCCTGGTCTTATACTGTTACCCTCCCAAAATTATTGTCCTCGTTGCCCTAGCGAAAATACGTAAGAAAGTAATGATTAAGTGCTAGGGCAAAACATCATCATCATCATCATCAGGTGCCCTGCTGCATGGCGTTGGCGACCATGGACTTTGTACGGATGCGAGGCGTGGACAGTCAGCAAGCAAAGCCAGAGCAAGATTGAGGCAGCTGAGATGTGGTTTCTCAGAAGAATGTTGAGAGTTCCATGGACAGCCAAAAAAAACAAAAACAAAAACAAAACAAACAAAAAACGAGATAGTCTTGATGGAGACAGACACAAGTAGATCACTCATAAGGAAGATTAAGAAAAGACAAGCAACCTTTATAGGCCATTTTATCAGGAAGGGGGATTTGGAGCACCTGGTCACAACGGGAAAGCTGGAGGGAAAGAGAGCACCAGGTAGACCCAGGGAGAGAATGCTGGACGGACTTGCAGAGTGGCTGGGGATGAGGAGGGTAGGGGAGATGCTGGGGGCAACGAGAGATAGAGATGGTTGGAAGTCCATGGTCGCCAACGCCATGCGGCAGGGCACCTGATGATGATGATGTTGCCCTAGCACCTATTCATTACTTTGTTTCATACAACTGCGTCATTGTATGCAGCACGTAGACCAAACCATGTCCTCGTTGCCATAGCACATAATCATTACTTTCTTACGTATTTTCACACAACTGCGTCATTGCATGCAACACGTAAATCAAATCATGTATTTCTTCCGATGACATTCAGGAGAACGCACGTGCCAGCGAAAGAACACGGTGATCATTCCACAAAAGCAAAATGAGCCAAAACGCCTTACACAACAGTAAGAAAAATATAAAAACAGCGGTGTGAAAATAATTAAAGCACATCCGTCACTACTACTACCACTACTACTACTACTGCTACTACTACCACCACCACTACTACTATTACTACTACTACTTCTGCTATTACAACCACTACTATCACCACTACTACTACTATTGCTGCTGCTGCCCAACTACTACCACTACTACTACCAATACTAACACCACCATTACTACTACTACTACTACTACTACTACTACTACTACTACTACTACTACTACTCCCACGACCACCACTAAGGAGAAGAAAAAGAAGAAGAAGAATGACGAGGATAATAAATGATGATAATGATGATGATGATGTTAATAATAAGATTAAGACGATAAAAGTAATGATGATAACAATGATAACAACAAGAATACTACTACTACTACTACTACTACTCTACTACTACTACTACTTCTACTACTACTACTACTACTACTACTCAATATTATTATCATAATTACAACAACACTAATGATAATTTTTAGAATTCACAATATGGAATATCTTTACCATTGTGGTGTTGGAAATACTCTTCATTTTTCTTGAAAAAAATATATATACAAAAATTATGCACCACACACAAATAGGTCAAAACCACTCACTTTAAAAACGCACAACGTTTCGGCCACACCGGCCCTTGTCAAGTGCGCTGTATCTTCTTGCTTCGCCTTCTATGATAGAAGGCGAAGCAAGAAGATACAGCGCAGTTGACAAAGGCCGGCTTCGCCTTCTATGATAGAAGGCGAAGCAAGAAGATACAGCGCACTTGACAAGGGTCGGTGTGACCGAAACGTTGTGCGTTTTAAAGTGAGTGGTTTTGACCTATTTGTGTGTGGTGCATAATTTTTGTATATATATTTTTTCAAGAAAAATGAAGAGTACTAATGATAATTATATTTATATTAATGATAGTAAGAGTAATAATAATAATAATAATGACATTCATCATCGTCATCATCATTATCGTCATCATTCTCATCATAATTATATTAATATTAATTATAGAAAGAGTAATAATGATAATGACATTCATCATCGTCATCATCATTATCGTAATCATTCTCATCATAATTATATTAATATTAATGATAGTAAGAGTAATAATAATAATAATAATAATAATAATAATGACATTCATCATCGTCATTATCATTATCGTCATCATTCTCATCATAATTATATTAATATTAATGATAGTAAGAGTAATAATAATAATAATAATGACATTCATCATCGTCATCATCATTATCGTCATCATTCTCATCATAATCATATTCATCATAATCATCAAAATCATCAGAATAGTACTGATAATGGTTCTATTTGTCTAGCATAAATAATTGATGTCAGAAAATGCTCACTGCCATAAAAAAAGAAAATAACAAAACTGGGAGGGGGGAGGGTATGCCATGCCAATGTATCAATGCGGCAAAAACGTAGTTGATCAAAATAACAGATCATGGCATGAAATTAGAAATGGGTGTTCGTGATATTAGTCAGAAAACAAGGGTTAACATGTAGAGAATAAATGTATTATTCACTGATAAATACAGTGTTTCAGTCACAACATACAAACACAAAACTAACACACACACACACACACCACAACAAACCCAAACAACCACAACAACATACACACACACCCCCACAACACACACACACAACACACACACACTACCCACACAACACACTAAGTGTCAGCGTGGCACAATCAGGAAATCAGCATAACCAGGATCGACAGCCAAACCAGGACAACGAAATTGTTCCTTCTGTGCACGTGGACACACAGACGTCGTCACTTTGGTACCAGACAGTCTAGGCACCGTCACACACATATCAATCTGTATGAATATCAACGACATATCAATTCTATAGATAATCAGCATAACATCAGCATGAGTGCACAATACATCGGACATCAGAGAAAGCAGCTATTATATAACGATGGTTGAATATGTCAGGCATAGGTGAGGTAGAGTCGTTTATATGATGTGTGAATTATCAGCAAGTGGGGATAGTGCGTATTATAGAGGTGAATAAGTCAGGCAATAGGTGAGGTAGTTGTTTATTATGATAGTGAATATTATCAGGCATAGTGGCTATATGATGAGTAATATCAGGCATAGTGAGGTAGTTGTTTATATTATGAGTGAATAATATCAGGCATGTGAGTAGTGTGTTTATTATGATGAGTAATATTTCAGGCATAGTGAGGTAGTGTGTTTATTATGATGAGTGATATTATCAGGCATAGGTGAGGTAGGTTTATTATGATAGTGAATATTATCAGGCATAGGGTGAGTGTAGGTGTAGTTTATTATATGATGAAATATCAGGCTGTGAATATTTTCATTATGATGAGTGAATATTTCGGATAGTGAGGTAGTGCTTATTATGATGAGTGATATTTCAGGATTGAGGTGTGTATTATTGATGGTGGTGTAGTTGATTTTCAGAAGTGAGGTAGTGTGTTTATTATGAGTGATATATCAGCATGTGAGGTATGTTTTATATGAGTGAATATTATCAGGCAGTGAGGTACTGTGTTATTATGATGAGTGAATATTATCAGGTATGTGAGGTAGTGTGTTTATTATGATGAGTGAATATTATCAGGCATAATGAGGTAGTGTTTATTATGATGAGTGAATAGTATCGGTCATGGTGAGGCAGTGTTTATTATGATGAGTGAATATGATCAGGTATAGTGAGGTAGTGTTTATTATGATGAGTGATTATTATCAGGGATAGTGAGGTAGTGTTTATTATGATGAGTGAATACTATCAGGGATAGTGAGGTTGTGTTTATTATGATGTGAATATTATCGGTCATGGTGAGGTAGTGTGTTTTATCATGATGAGTAATATTATCAGGCATAGTGAGGTAGTGTTTATTATCATGAGTGAATATTATCAAGCATAGTGAGGTAGTGTGCTTATTATGTGATGAGTGAATATTATTGGTCATGGTGAGGTAGTGTGTTTATCATGATGAGTGAATATTTATCAGGCATAGTGATGGTAGGTGGTTTTATTATGATGAGTGAATATTATTGGTCATGGTGAGGTAGTTTTTATTATGATGAGTGAATATATCAGGGATAGTGAGGTAGTGTTTATTATGAAGAGTGAATATTATCTGGCATAGTGAGGTAGTGTTTATTATGATGAGTGAACATTTTCGGTCATGGTGAGGTAGTGTTTATTATGATGAGAGATATCATCAGGCATAGTGGGGTAGTGTTTATTACGATGAGTGATCGGTGAATATTATCAGGCATAATGAGGTATTTTTATTATGATGTGATGAGTGAATATTATCGGTCATGGTGAGGTAGTGTGTTTATTATGATGAGTGAATATTATCAGGCATAGTGAGGTAGTGTGTTTATTATGATGAGTGAATATCATCAGGCATAATGAGGTAGTGTTTATTACGATGAGTGAATATTTCAGTCATGGTGAGGTATTGTGTATTAAGAATTGTGAATATTATCAGGCATAGTGAGGTAGCGTGTTTATTATGATGAGTGAATGTCATCAGGCATAATGAGGTAGTGTATATTTATGATAAGTGAATATTATCAGGCATTATGAGGTAGTGTATATTATGAGGAATATTATCAGTCATGGTAAGGTAGTGTGTATTAAGAATGGTGAATATTATCAGGCATACTGAGGTAGCATGTTTATTATGATGAGTGAATATCATCAGGAATAATGAGGTAGTGTATATTATGATGAGTGAATATTATCAGTCATGGTGAGGTAGTGTGTATTAAAAATGGTGAATATTATCAGGCATAGTGAGGTAGCGTGTTTATTATGATGAGTGAATATCATCAGGAATAATGATGTAGTGTATATTATGATGAGTGATATATTATCGGGCATAATGAGGTAGTGTATATATGATGAGTGAATATTATCAGGCATTGTGGGTAGTGTGCTTATTATGTTGAATTAATATTATCAGGTATAATGATCTAGCATATTTAATATGATGAGTGAATATTGCCGGGCATTGTGGAGCAGTGTGTTTTTTATGATGAGTGAATATGATCAGGCATAGTGAGGTAGTGTGTTTATTATGATGAGTGAATATTATCAGTCATGGTGAGGTAGTGTGTATTAAAAATGGTGAATATTATCAGGCATAGTGAGGTAGCGTGTTTATTATGATGAGTGAATATCATCAGGAATAATGATGTAGTGTTATTATGATGAGTGAATATTATCGGGCATAATGAGGTAGTGTATATTATGATGAGTGAATATTATCAGGCATTGTGGGTAGTGTGCTTATTATGTTGAATTAATATTATCAGGTATAATGATCTAGCATATTTAATATGATGAGTGAATATTGCCGGGCATTGTGGAGCAGTGTGTTTTTTATGATGAGTGAATATGATCAGGTATAGTGAGGTAGTGTGTTTATTATGATGAGTGAATATTATCAGATATTGTGAGGTTGCATGTTTATAAGTGAATATTGCCGTGCATGGTGAGGTAGTGTGTTTACCGTTTCAAAATATACACAGTACTTCAACAGGAAAAAAAAAAAGGAAAACACACAGTGTTACTAGGGGCAGGAGTGTTCAGTGAGAAGTTCGAACTCGAAATAGTCGCAATGTAGACAGTTGAAGTTAGCATTCATTGTTCATTAAGTACACCAAGTTTGGTATGCATCAGACTGGCATTTTTCCCAGTACATGCTCGGGCCAGTACTGTGATTTGTCAGTGGCAGCTCCAGTCACAAAGAAAAACCAACCACGCTAGAGAACAAAACTGTTCAGGTGGCTGTTTGATTGTGTTGGCGTAACAAACGTTCATTTTCTATTCCTCAAGTGTTTTTGATGGTTATGTTTTACTACGTGTCAGTACATGTAATACTTTTGCTTCAGACTGCTGTTATAAACACACAGCGGTAGTCCTGTCATAGTAATGGTTATGATGATCATAATGTTCAGACCTTCCACCAAGAACAGAGTCTGTGAGACAAGGCTGTACTGATGGTGAAATGATTGCAGCCCTATTGTGGGCCCCTGAAAAGTGATACATATCTAAACATTTAGAATCTGACTTCCATAATATGCAATGTGGAATCTGACTTCCATAACATGCAATGTGGAATCTGACTTCCATAACATGCAATGTGGAATCTGACTTCCATAACATGCAATGTGGAATCTGACTTCCATAACATGCAATGTGGAATCTGACTTCCATAACATGCAATGTGGAATCTGACTTCCATAACATGCAATGTGGAATCTGACTTCCATAACATGCAATGTCCTTATGTCAATTAAGCCTGAGAGATATGGACACCAATCGTCTTTGTCAGAAAATTTTAAACAACACCCTCCATGACGCATCTCCAAAGTGGATGAAACTCGATTATGTTGTCCCAGTCTTCACGAAAAGAAAGCTCAATCCTAGGTAGGATCCAGTCTATGTACTCACTTTTTATTGACAGGTATCAGTTGTCCATTGGCACAGACGTAGTAGGACTGAAGTATGGATATGTCTGTGGGAATAGCACAGCCTGTCTCATCACTGCCATCGTCACAGTCACTGTGTCCATCACATACCAAAGCGTAGTGAACTTGACCCCTTAGCGTGCAGTCAAACAGTTTGAAGTTATTGGGGGACCATGACTGCCCTTTGTTGTTCTGGGGACAACGCTGAAACTGAAACACGAAAGAACCATCTGTACAATTTTTTAGTCTGATGGTGGTAGGCAAAGCTGTTGTGTTGTTGTACGTGCTGTTCAAAGGAAGACTTATGGATGGTGGGGTCTTGGCTTTCATACTAGTTGAGCTGACATTGTCTTTCATACAAAGAAAACCAACCACGGAAATGTTGTGGTCACATTCTGATCCATAAAACATTATTGTTGATACTTTTCCCTTTGAGAAGAAAAGTGCGAACTTGGAGTCTAACTGGATGCCTCGCTGTGGCAGCTGACCATGATTTATGATTCCTTGTCCCCATTGCCACATATGTCGATACTGTGACTCCATCTGTATTGAACTGCTGAAAATGGGTTTGTACGTCAAATTAACAGCCAGACACATAGCAGAAATACCTGTACGAGCAATCACAGGTTCCAACAACTTAGGTTCTACAGGCCCTGGTAGGACTGCTAGTTTACCACCAGACTGTGAGTCACAAAGCTGAGGCATGTCCTTTGTGGATGTGATGACCACTTGAAGACAGCGGTCATGATGGAGAAACCAGGGATGACCACAGGAGACAGACCTGTAGGGACAGTGAGCAGGTTCATCCTCTCCCCCTACACACTGCTGCACCTTGTCACACAGGATATAGGCAGGGATGGTGGCAGAAGAACACTCATACAGATCATCGTCTGCAACCAGAGGAGCCACACGTGTAAACGTTGTGTGTGTGTCTGATAAAGCTGTGGGCATGAGATGCAGGGGATGAGTGGAGTAATTGAAGGTAAAACTGGACGGGGCGTTCTCTACAGTGAAGAAAGGCCAGGGCATGGCTCTGACCCACACAGAAATGTCACCGTGAGGCAACAGCAGGACAGCAGTGGTCAGATCAGGATGACGAAACAGCAGTTGCTCCTCAATGTGACGACCTCCAGCATACACTTCCAGACGTTCATACCATTTGATGTTAAAGTCAGTGAAGTGCAGAACTATGCCCTGCTTGTCTGGGGCCGGCGTGATGTGCCAGGAAAGTTCGTGGATACACCAACAACTCTGGGCAGGTTCAGTCCACTGTACACCGTCTTCAAGTTCTGTAAGGTGTGTGCTGTGGCTGTGGATCTGTGTCCAGTTACAATGAAAACAGCTGTCTATGTCATCTTCTGGTTTGGAGCTTACAGGCACTGTCCAATCTTCTGTTGTATCAGACTTTGTGGCAGTTGAAATGAGTTGGTTTGTACCTCTTAATCTATCAGATTCTGTGACGGTTACAAACAGTGGTTTTGTACCCATAAAACTGAATGCTTCAGACTTGCTGAAATTTGAAGGAGGCAGACTTGTGCTGCTGTTTCTGATGACTACAGTAGGCTCAGTTTCTCCTATGTCCGTCTGTTGCTGCTGGTCCAGATCATCAGTCCAGGTTCGTGTCTTGCTAAAAGCTGACACCTCACTGACCTGACCAGTCTGAACGTTGTCTGTTTTCTTAGAGTTCACTGTGGCTGCCGTGACTCTTTCATTCTGAGTGTACACGTAGTCTGTGACTGACCACAGTATCACCATCACAAAGACTAAAACATAACAGCTTTTTCTGCCCACATTTTTCTGGTTCTGGTAGTGGAACAAGTGATGATGTTTGCATATGGTCAGCATTGTGTTTCAGTCAGTAGAGCATCCGGCTCTGTCTGTTTAAAGTATGGTGAACATTCGAATGAGTTTGTCTGAAAAGTATACTCCTAATTTTTCTGCAACATCACCAGGTTCTGTGGAAAGCAGAATGATCAAAATAAAACGATGAAACAATGATAATAGAAATTTAAATCTGACGCTGAACTTCAACAAGTATGCAAAGCATTTAAAAAGATGTTTTAAGAATGGATCCCTGATATTGAAACCTGTCAGTGAAGTGCAGAACTATGCCCTGCTTGTCTGGGGCCGGCGTGATGTGCCAGGAAAGTTCGTGGATACACCAACAACTCTGGGCAGGTTCAGTCCACTGTACACGGTCTTCAAGTTCTGTAAGGTGTGTGCTGTGGCTGTGGATCTGTGTCCAGTTACAATGTCCTCTTCCATTGCTGTTGGCTCTAACATCATCATCATCATCATCATCATCATCATCGTCATCATGTGCCCTGCCACATGGCGTTGACGATCATGGCCCTCCACACGGATCTATCCCTTGTCGCTGCAAGTACATCTCCCAACCTCTTCTGTCCTCAGCCACCCTGCAAGTCCGTCTAACATTTTCTCTCTGGGTCTACCTGGCGCTCTTTTTTCCCTCCAGCTTTCCTGTTGTGACTAGGTGCTCTAATTTCTCTTTCCTCATAAACTATCCTATATATGATGCTTGCCTTTTCCTTAATATTCTTCGTTAATATTTTTCATGTGTCTGCCTATTTCAAGACTGTCTCGTTTGTTTGTTTAACGTCAAAAGACTGTCTCGTTTGTTTAACGTCAAAAGACTGTCTCGTTTGTTTTAAGTCAAAAGACTTTCTTGTTTGCTTATCGTCAAAAGACTGTCTCGTTTGTTTAACGTCAAAAGACTGTCTCGTTTGTTTTAAGTCAAAAGACTGTCTCGTTTGTTTAACGTCAAAAGACTGTCTCGTTTGTTTAACGTCAAAAGACTGTCTTGTTTGTTTAACGTCAAAAGACTGTCTCGTTTGTTTTAAGTCAAAAGACTGTCTTGTTTGTTTTAATTCAAAAGACTGTCTCGTTTGTTTTAAGTCAAAAGACTGTCTTGTTTGTTTTAAGTCAAAAGACTGTCTTGTTTGTTTTTAGTCAAAAGACTGTCTTGTTTGTTTTAAGTCAAAAGACTGTCTCGTTTGTTTTAAATCAAAAGACTTTCTTGTTTGCTTAACATCATGCCTTTCTCTAACACTGCAAGAAATCTTGGCTTTGTCATGGACTTCTCCCTTTCTATACAACAACAGGTTACGCACGTTAAGGCCTACGCAGAGTGGGTTCGGCTATTCGGTTTTCATAGATGCTGAGCCGTACACGAGCCGAGAGCAAGACGTGAACTGCACGTCTTGCATTCGGTTCGCGTACGGCTCGTGAATAAAATTGTGGCGGGAAATCTAGAGATCTGGGCCGGAACTCGTTAAAAAGCATCAAGATTTATTCATTGACTAGAGATCTGGATCAGAGAAAATGGAGAAACTTCAGCTTTTATTGCTGTTGCTCCAATTTCTTTCCATTGTTTTATTACGAAATTTCTGTTTGAATAGTTGTCTGAAGTCTTGTCGTACAAGTCAGGTCTTTTTTGGACAGCGGTGATGATCCTTTCTGCTTCCATTTTGAGAAAAAAAGAGTGACAAAAAATACACGCTACACACACAACACACATCAAAAAGCCCGCGTAGCACGCTCAGCACGTAGTGACGAGAGGTCGCTCAGTGAAATTAAGTGCAGCGCTTAGATGCCAGTCGGCACAGAAAGTTGCCGAATGGTAGCCGATCGCGAGCCGAACACGAGCCGTGTTCACTCTGCCTGTGCTATTGGATGAAAGAGGTTTTTTAATTTCCACGGCTACCAGTCGGCAAGGTCATCAAGGACAAAGCCGATTACGTGCCGATCGCGAGCCGAAAACGAACCCACTCTGCGTAGGCCTTTAGTCAGATGTGCTACTGTAAGATTTAGTGTCAGTTCAGTTTCTCAATATAATGTCTCTGAGCTCAGAATGAAGTCCATGTGCACTGTATTCTATTTAACAACAGGTTACGAAAGTCCGCCAGATATACTACTGTGAGATTTAGTGTCAGTTCAGTTTGTCAATATAATGTCTCTGAGCTCAGAATGAAGTCCATGTGCACTGCCTGCAGTTAGGCCACGTGATGGAGAAGATCCAAAATGATTATGGCACAAATCTTAAGCCTGCACATCAGCCCTGTGAGCTGACCAGGTCTTCGTGTCCTACCTAGCGTATGGGTTTTATATCTTACATGTCTGTGGTTATCGCTTTGTTGGGTGATGGGTGTTGGGGGGGGGGGGGCAAGTTTCTTTATCTTGTCCACTTGTACTTTGACAGGTTTTAACGTTTGTGTAAGCTTGTGTGTGCCAAACAGCTGTATGGGCATACGTGCGCATGCGTGTTTAATCGTGCTTGTGTGCAGTTGGGTGTTTGTGTGTGTGCGTATGTGTGTGTGTGTATGTGTGTGTGTGTGTATATATATATATATGTGTGTGTGTGTGTGTGTGTGTGTGTGTGTGTGTGTGTGTGTGTGTGTGTGTGTGTGTGTGTGTGTGTGTGTGTGTGTGAGGCAGGGGTTGAAACAGTTTCTGATTTTATTGTTAATGTGCAAACATTTTGTGTTGTTTCCAAATACAGAAACGTGTGTGTGCGTGCGTACATAAGTGCGTGCATGCGCGTGTGTGTATTTGTGTGTGCGTGCGTGTGTGTGTGTGTGTGTGTGTATGTGCGTGTGTATGTGTGTGTGTGTATGTATATGTGTGTGCGCATGTGTGTGTGTATGTGTGTGTGTATGTGCATGTGTGTGTGTATGTGTGTGCGTGTGTGTGTAAATGCATCATGTGTATGTAACATAACGTGACACATACATGCCTGCAGACCAAGTTTCCTTGCTGTTTTAGAAAGGACAAGAACATCAACAAAATATTTTATATGCTCATTCTGATGCCACAAGCTTTGAATCCAGCATCATCAAAATGAAAACAGGGTCATTCCCAGCTGCTGAAACACGCTGCAATAATGACCATGCTTCTTTTTCAGCATTAAACTAAAACTGTTGACAAATCACACTTCAACGTATTCACATTTGTTTGGATATTAAGAAGTTGAAGTATGCCTTACTTGCCATAGTCTTTCAAACCTGAATAGATGGACAGCTTGAAGCCATGAACGCTGTCAACAGTAAGACAAATACAGTGATGGGAGATAGGAACAGAAATTAGACATCTACTAATTAGACATCCAAAACAGGTGTGACTGCCAGCGTTCAAGCAAACAGGAACTAGAAATAAAAACCACGCAAATAGAACCAGAACGCGTATTAAATACAACCAGACAAGACAGGCGCGAATTTTCGGCCAACTGGCCTTTGTCAAGCATAGACGTCAGATCACAACAAAACAGGCGCAAATGTTCGGCAACTGCCTTCGTCAAGCGTAGATGTGATTCCAAATGAACACACACCAAAGTGCTCCTACGTCTAGCCATGACGAAGGCCATAAAGTGGTTAATTAGAAAGGAAACATAAAGTAGCACTCACAGCTTTATACATTCAATATGCATTTAACATGATTTGGAAATGTCACTTGTATCAAGTGGTTAACACATTCCGTACGTGTCACGAGATCCCGTGACTCAGCTTTCTCTCTCTGAAGACCGCGTCATGAGGATTTCGTGCCCTGAACCATACTTTCAGTTTCGAGTATGTAAATAGAAAATTACCGCATTGCTGACGTAATCTTTTTCCAGCAAGGGAGTATACTATTGTCATTTCCTTTCTGCATTTACATGACGTTGAAGCGGCAAAAATAGCAAAACACAGGCGTATTTGAGTGTTTCTGAAGTCATTCCTAACTTACTGTCAATAGTTAGTACAGTGACTATTTTCTTGTAGGAAAAGGGTTAATTAGAAAGGAAACATAAAACTAGCACTCACAGATATGTACATTCAGTATGCATTTAACATGATTGGTAATGTCACTTGTATCAAGTGGTTAGTTAGAAAGGCCATTGAGGCATGAGTTGTACTGCTACTTATGGTTCTGATATGTCTGTTTGGCACTGACTGTCTGGTGGAGATCACCCAAACAACAATATCCTTAGATAGTTAAAAGTGTGGTGTGAATGTGTGTGCATGTATTCACTTACATGCTCGTGTTGACGGAAAATATGGCACTTGTGGAAATTATATTAAAGAGAAAGGTAACATTAGATGTCTATATGGTATACAGCAAAGCAATGAGTACCCTGACAATATCTCCTCTCAATTGTTGAGGATTAGGAAACTTCGACAAAAGAAGGGATCTTTTTCAACACTTAAGACAATAACAGCATGCTGTTTACTTTATACATGATACATGTACACAGTTTATACTCAAAAACTAGAGCAACAGATCAGAGCAGAATGGGGATATGAGTGTGTTTTTTTCATTGAATAATAGTACATCAAGAGATGCTGCAATTTTGCTTTAATAATAGCTTCGAATTTAAGATACAACAACAACAAGAAAAAAAACACACAAGATAGTCAAGGTAACTACATATGCTAGTTAACATATATGGATCAAACAAAAATGATCCCATATTTTTAACAGATTCCAAAAAGAATAGAAGAACTTAGTTTTCCAAACGTCATTATAGCTGGTGACTGGAATTTAGTGCATACTCCAAATCTAGATTACTACAATTGTAAGCACGTAAACAACTCTAAAGCACAGGAAACAGTACTTGAAATATGACAAAGTTGGAATTGGTGGATATTTGGAGGGAATTTAACCCAGAAATTACTCGATTCATCTGGAGGAGACAATATCTACTTCAACAAAGCTGATTGGATTTCTTTTCAATTTCTGATATACTTATGACTAGCATAAAAATCACAAATATTCTTTATGGATATCGAACCAACCATTCTCCAATAATCGTATAAATGTATTTTGGAATTAAAAAAAAATTAGAAATTTCTTGAAATTCAATCTGTCTTTACTTAAAGATCTTAGTGATGTAGCATCATTGAAACAGTAAAAGAACAATACTCAACACTCCCACACGATACCTAATGACCAAACCCAGTTCATAATATATCCGATCAATTGTTCCTAATTGTGGAAATATGAGTATACTACAAGTAACGAAAGAACAGCTAACAGAAATTAGAAAAAAAATGGATGTGATAATTCTCAGATCTAACGCTAGCTGGGCATTACATGGAGAAAAGATGAACAAATCTTTTGTTCCCTTGAAAAAAGACATTTTGTAAGCAAGCAATTGTTAAGATTAGTAACTGAAGATGGCAAAATATTGTCTAAAGACGAAATGCTACAAAAAAAAAAATTTTTTTTATGAAGAACTATATAAAGAGAAAGAACTTCAAAAATATCAACACCACTAGCTACTTTACAAAATTACCAATGTTAAATCAAGTAGAATCTGGTTAATTAAAAAAAAATATTTCAAAAGAAGAAGTATCAGAAGCATTAAAGAACATGCAAAATGACAAAACTCCAGGAACTGATGAAATGACTGATTTTTTTCAAATTTGTTTGGAGACAATTAGGCAACTTCATTGCTGTTTCCATAAATGAAGATTTTCTCAAAGGTGAAATGTCAGTTGCATAGAAAAGGGGAATTGTAAAATGCTTGCCTAAAGAGGATAAAGAAAAGGAGTATTTAAAAATGGGGACCAATCACACTTTTAAATGTATGTAACAAAATACTATCCACTTGCATAGCTGAAAGACTTAAAACAGTATTGCCAAAATTAATGAATGAAGACCAAAGTGGATCTATACCAGGAAGGTATATAAGTGATCACTCAAGGTTATTATACAGCATGATTCATCATCTAGAACAAACAAACTTATATGGACTACTTGTGTCAATAGACTTTGAAAAGGCTTTCGATTATGTGAATTGGAGTTTTATGACAAAAGTTCTAGAAGCATATGGAATTGGAAGAGATCTATGTCAGTGGATATCTAGTTTTTACAACGGTGTAAAATCCTGTGCAGTAGTAAATGGCATATTTTCTCAAAGTTTTTCTATTAAAAGAGGATGCCGTCAAGGTGATCCAATATCTCCATTTTTATTTATGTGATACGCAGAAATCCTCGCATGTCAAATTCGAGAAGACAAAACATTAAGGGTATAAAGATTTCAGGTAGTTTCAAATTACAGATAACACGTCGTTTGCTTTTAGAACATTTGAACAACTATTTGAAATATCAAATGATTTTGAAAAATGTTCTGGCCTGAAGATCAGCTTTGAAAAGACTTATAACATCTGGTTAGGACAAAAAATAAATTCAAATGAAGAGTATATGACTCAAAAAAAAAGAAAAAAAAAGAAGAAAAAAAGAAATGGAATCCAAATAAAAAAAACACATTAGGTATTTGGTTCAATAGTAATCTGTCTGATATGACAGCTATTAACATGGCAGGTAAACTTATGTAAGTGAGGAACGTATTCAAAATGTGGTCAGAAAGAATATGCACCCCTCTAGGGAGAATAGCAGCGTTAAAATCTCTTATATTTTCAAAACTGGTGTACCTATTGATCTTGCTACCAAATCCACCTGACAATGAAACGAAACAGTTACAGAATATGAGCTTTAAATTTGTATGGGATTTAAAAAAAACAGACCAGGTAAAAAGAAAAAGTTCAGTACATAATACTGAAAATTAAAGGATAGGAATACAAAACGTATAGACATTTGCGTAGGCACTAAAGTTATCCATCATCATCATCATCATCATCATCATCATCATCATAATCATCATCATCAGGTGCCCTGCCACATGGCGTTGGCAATCATGGACTTCCATCTGTCTCTATCTCTCGTTGCCCCCAGCATCTCCCCCACCCTCCTCATCCCCAGCCACTCTGCAAGTCCGTCCAGCATTTTCTCCCTGGGTCTACCCGGTGCTCTCTTTCCCTCCAGCTTTCCCGTTGTGACCAGGTGCTCCAAATCCCCCTTCCTCATAAAATGGCCTATAAATGTTGCTTGTCTTTTCCTAATCTTCCTTATGAGTGATTTACTTGTGTCTGCCTCCATCAAGACTGTCTCGTTTGTTTTCTTTGCCGTCCATGGAACTCTCAACATTCTTCTTAGAAACCACATCTCAGCTGCCTCAATCTTGTTCTGGCTTTGCTTGTTGACTGTCTACGCCTCACATCCGTACAACTGTATTGGTTCTATATAACATTCATGAACTCTCTTCCTGATGTTAATTGATAGGCATTTGTTGGTAAGAATGCTTGTCATCTTCTTGAATGCTGTTTTGGCTTGGCCGATTCTGCCGGCTATTTCTGATGTGCATCTGCCGTCTGATGAAATGATCATTCCTGTGTCAAGGTTGTGCCATTTGCTGTTATTTTGCATGAGGGGATTTCATGTTTTTTACTGATCACCATGACTTCAGTCTTCCTGATGTTTAGTTCTAACCCCTTACCTTTGCTTTCTATTTCTAGTATATTCACATGGTTTTGTAGGTCCCTTTCATTTTCTGCAATTAGCACGGTATCATCTGCGTATCGAATGTTGTTTATCATTTTCCCTCCAACCTTTAATCCAGGGTCTTCTTCTAGGTTTCTCATGATGTTTTCGCTGTAAACTGAAAACAGATCTGGTGACAAAACACAACCCTGTCTGACTCCTCTTTAGATGTTTTGGAAAGAGCTTACATTGTTTTCTATTCTCATTGCAGCTGTTTGTTCCCAGTACATATTTCTGATTATTCACAGATCTTTTCCATCAACATTGAGTCTCTCCAGTTGGTTGATCAATTCATCATGCCTTACCCGATCGAAAGCCTTGGTGTAGTCAACAAAGCATAAATACAAATCCTTATTCATCTCAATTGACCTCTATGATAGTTCTTAGGATGTATATGGCATTATTTGTTCCTTTCCTTCCACAAATCCACACTGTTCTTCTGCTTTTTCTCTTTTGATTCTATTCCTTGTGCTCATCATGATTATTCTTAGGATTTTTGTTACATGACTCATCAAATTGATTGTGCGATGGAGTTCGCATTCCATAGCCCCTGTCTTCTTTGGAAGTGCAATGAAAATTGATTTTGACATATCTTTGGGGATTTTTCCAGTGTCGTAAATTTCATTTAGGAGGACTGTTATATTTTCTATGCCAAATTCCTCCAAGGCTTCAATCATCTCTATAGTACTGTTGTCTGGTCCTGGGGCTTTTCCTGGTTACATATTTTTCAGTGCCGCTCTAACTTTATCTTTCATTGTGGGTGGTCTTTATACACACACACATACACACACACACACACACACACACACACACACACACACACACACATATATATATATATATATATCATCATCATCATCATCAGGTGCCCTGCGGCATGGTGTTGGCGACCATGGACTTCCAACCATCTCTATCTCTCATTGCCCCCGGCATCTCCCCCACCCTCCCATCCCCAGCCACTCCGCAAGTCCGTCCAGCATTCTCTCCCCTGGTCTACCCGGCGCCCCCCTCCCCCCCAGCTCCCCCGCTGCGACCAGGCGCCCCAACCCCACCCCCCCTCACAAAATGGCCTACAAATGTTGCCCGTCTTTTCCTTATCTTCCTTATGAGTGATCTATCTGTGTCCGCCTCCATCAAGACCGTCTCGCCCGTTTTCCCTGCTGTCCATGGAACTCTCAACATTCCTCTGAGAAACCACACCCCAGCTGCCTCGATCCCGCTCCGGCCTCGCCTGCTGACTGTCCACGCCTCGCATCCGTACAACAGCATTGGTTCTATACAACACCCAAGGACTCTCTTTCTGATGTCAACCGATAGGCATTTGTTGGCAAGAATGCCTGCCATCTTCCCGAATGCTGCCCTGGCCCAGCCGACCCTGCCAGCCACCTCCGATGTGCCTCTGCCGTCCGATGAAATGACCGCTCCCAGGCACCTGAACTTATTAACCTGTGTCAAGGTTGTGCCATTTGTTCTTATCCCGCAGGAGGGGACCCCATGCCCCTCACCGACCACCATGACTCCAGTCCTCCTGCTGCCCAGTTCCAACCCCCCACCCCTGCCCTCCATCTTCAGCACACCCACAAGGCTCTGCAGGTCCCCCCCTATATCTATATATATATCTTTGCCTGAGTCTGCCTCTGCCATGTGTAAGTTTTCAAGGTTAATTTATTTCAGTGTCCAGTTCTCGATAATGTGAAGTCACTCCACTGGTCAGGGGGAGCTGTTTCGGTCAGTGACAGCTGCTGACGAATATAGCGGGACGCAACTCGGTGTGAAGGGTAGAAGTGGTTTAGCAGTTGAAGGATAGAAGTGGTTTAGCAACTGAAGGATAGAAGTTGTTTAGCAGCTGGTGGATAGAAGTGGTTTAGCAGTTGATGGATAGAAGTGGTTTAGTATCTGGTGGATAGAAGTGGTTTAGCAACTGAAGGATAGAAGTGGTTTAGCAACTGAAGGATAGAAGTTGTTTAGCAGCTGGTGGATAGAAGTGGTTTAGCAGTTGATGGATAGAAGTGGTTTAGTATCTGGTGGATAGAAGTGGTTTAGTATCTGGTGGATAGAAGTCGTTTAGCAGCTGATGGATAGAAGTGGTTTAGCAGCTGATGGATAGAAGTCGTTTAGCAGCTGATGGATAGAAGTGGTTTAGCAGCTGATGGATAGAAGTGGTTTAGCAGCTGATGGATAGAAGTCGTTTAGCAGCTGATGGATAGAAGTGGTTTAGCAGTTGATGGATAGAAGTTATTTAGCAGCTGGTGGATATGTCATTTAGCAGCTGGTGGATAGAAGTGATTTAGCAGTTGATGGATAGAAGTTATTTAGCAGCTGGTGGATATGTCATTTAGCAGCTGATGGATAGAAGTGGTTTAGCAGCTGGTGGATAGAAGTGGTTTAGCAGCTGGTGGATAGAAGTGGTTTAGCAGCTGGTGGATAGAAGTGGTTTAGCAGTTGGTGGATAGAAGTGGTTTAGCAGCTGGTGGATAGAAGTGGTTTAGCAGCTGGTGGATAGAAGTGGTTTAGCAGCTGGTGGATAGAAGTGGTTTAGCAGCTGGTGGATAGAAGTGGTTTAGCAGCTGGTGGATAGAAGTAGTTTAGCAGCTGGTGGATAGAAGTGGTTTAGCAGTGTGACATTAAGGGATAGATTGAAGATGCAGGAAGATGGACTAACAGAAGAAGACACTCAATGATGTTTCGGTAGCGTATCGTTCTCCAGGAGCGTTTGTAGTTACCGTTAAATACCCAGAATCCCCCTTTTCATCCAACTCCACCTAGGTGGGTGACATCCCTTGAATCGTCGCTACAGACAGGATGACTTGACTTATACCACAAGTAGTTGAAGGATGCAAGTCGTTTGGCATCAAGCTTAAGGCCTGGCTGTAGACCTGAATGCTGGAACGTAAATTGCATTGCACTATGGTGTGCAACATGCAGCTGGTTTAACTGCTGAATGTATATGATGTTTGCCTACATGTTAAATGGATGGAAGCGTTGTATGGTAGACAATTAGAATTGGAAGCTTCCAATTTTACCAAAGAAGGAAAACTCGTCACAATCATTCTGATCGGTAATGGGATAGAAAAATCATCCACACCCAGCCACAAATCCACAATGGAACACGCCACATACATCTCACAATTAAATACAGACTGGAAACGTGAAAGAAAAGAAAAGAAAAATGAAAGCGACTCAAAGCGTACTCAACACGCGAGGCGAGTTAGACCAGAAGTAAGCAGCTTGTGAGAGTGCGTGATAATCAATAGAAGAGAACGTGATTGTATGGCGTCATGTAACCAGCTCCCTGACGATAATAAATTAAGTGACTTGTCAGTGAACAAAATATTTCTGTGGCTATAGCTGTACTTCAGCATAAATCATTTGAGTATATCCCTGTTCACTGAAACATTTGTCGTTTCCACCCATTTATCATTGTAACCAACGCGGAATGACATAAATACGCTCGCCGTACTACTGGAAACATTTTCTCGTGATTTATGACATAACTCCTGCTTAAAGAAATAGGTTTTTGTTTTCAGAGAGAGAGAGGGAGGGAGGGTGGTAGTGGTGGTGGTGGTGGTGGTAGAGGAGGGAAAAGTAGGTGTAGCATGTGGTTTTGTTTGAAACGAATTATGTTCATTTGTGATGGGGGGAAATGTGTACGAGCGCACGTGCATGTGTGTGTGTGTATGCAACGCCTGTTTTTCTAGATATTGTCAGAGACCTTACATCCTTAGAGAGTGAAATTCATGACAAAAATAGACAAATAGAATTTAGTCGTGTATAAGTTTTACCGACTTAATCTGGGGTGGGATGCACGTAAAGCCAGAGAGCCTAAACATTCCACAGACTGCGAGCTGGGCCAATCTTTGAAATAGGAAAATATCACTCAGAACGTTTTTTTATCAGTTGCCTGAGAATTCCCGGATGAAATCTCCATCACACTGTCTTCATCATGTCCACGTTGACTCATTGAAACTGAATAATAACAAAGTAAAAGAGACAACAGCTGAAAGGCTGCATTCTGTATTAAACGATGGCGGTTAGGGCTGCCAAAGTATGACAGTGTTAGTGTTAACCCTTTCACTCCTGCACTCTATCCATCAGCTTCAAAAACTTAACCCTTTGACTCCCTTCGCCCTATCCACCAGCTTCCTGCAGGGAGTCAAAGGGTTAAGTTTTTTCTTTGCTTGCATGGTTGACAATACAGGGTGTGCTGGTGGACAGGGTGCGGGAGTGAAAGGGTTAAAGTTACGTGACGTGGTGAATTTGGAGCATACTGTCTTCCTGAAGCAGGTGACAGAGATGTACGGTCTTTGCCGTAACTGGTGACACGTCTTTAAATTCTAAGTGAACACCAACAACACCAGCAATCATCATCATCGTCGTCGTCATCATCATCATCGTCATCATCATCGTCATCATAGTCATCATCATCATCATCGTCGTCGTCGTCATCATCATCATAGTCATCATCATCATCATCATCATAGTCATCATCATCATCACCACCACCACCATCAGCATCCATCATCCATCATCATCCATCCGTCACCGTCATCATTATCATCCATCATCATGAACACCATCATCATCATCATCATCATCATCATCACTCATCATCATCATCATCAACCATCATCATCACCGATGTCTTTGTTTACAAAAACAATAAGTGAAATCCAGCTGTTAGGTCCCCCCCCCCCCCCCCCCGCCACGATTTTACAATGCATCATGTTTACGTGTGATAACATATCAAGATTTTGACTCCACGTCTTATGCGTATGCGCTCTTTCCCCCCCCCTCCCCCCCCTGCACTCCCCTATCTTTCTGCCCGATGCCACCTTCTCCGATAAAATCAGTGTGGCATAGACCTCGGCTTCATCAAGACAATTACTCCAAACAAGACATCAAAAGAATCAATCTCAAAGCAAGACAGTATCAGCTGTTTGGAAGTCATGGACACTCTTTTGTAGACAGCTAACATATGTACTCAACACAACGTACATGCACAGCTAAGTCATTTTATGTCACTTAACACATTTGTCAGTTTTGTCTGCCCAAACCAGGAAGTTGACAAGTCTGTTGATGCAAGAGCTTGGTTTCTTCAAAATTAAACAACCTTCTGTTTCATCAGGGAAAAATAAAGCAAAAACAGAATGACTGCTTTCATAGACATTTTTTTATACAAAATAGATCATTTCATGTGCTGAATCCTTCGGAAATGTCACCTTGTCGATTGTTGGGTCATGTTGAAATGAAGATCAATGACAAATCTGAACAGAGTTCGTTGCCAGTCTGGACAGTTGTGATAATTTTATTCGTCTTGAACGATTGTTTTTGCCCGTCCGCATCCTCATGCATACCACATAAGAAATCCACTAGCCAGACATTGATTCGCATACGCATATAAACAATTTATCTAAGCTCACGATATAATTATGCCCAGACATTGATTCGCATACGCATATAAACCAATTTATCTAAGCTCACGATATACTATGTCCAGACATTAATTCGCACACACATATAAACCAATTTATCTAAGCTCACGATATAATTATGCCCAGACATTGATTCGCATACGCATATAAACCAATTTATCTAAGCTCACGATATAACTATGTCCAGACATTAATTCGCACCACATCTAGCTACAACAATTATAAGTCTAATGCCCAGACATTAATTCGCACACACATATAAACCAATTTATCTAAGCTCACGATATAACTCCATGTGCAAGTATCCTGCCCGACTGCAGGCTATCCAACACATGTGTGACTGCACGAGTTCAAGCAAACAGAAACCAGAAACAAAAAAGAGCGAAGAAAGAATCACAACGCGTATTTGATACAACCAGACAAGACGGGCGCAAACGTAAGATGACAAACGAACAAACACCAGATACAAGAATTAGGAGAAAAAGACTGAAACTTCCCTGCTGCTTCGTCCAGTGGGAGAAAAGGACACAACTGTCAACTGACCATCCTTTTCTCCCACTGGACGAAAGCAGTACACAACGAACAAATCCAAATGCAAAAATTAGGACAAAAAGACTGAAACTTCCCTGCGCTTTGGCCAATGGAAGAAAAGAACATAACTATCAACTTACCATCCTTTCGGTGCAGGCTGAAAGTGAGACATGACAAGCACGCAGTCACTAGCCAGCACACTGGACGTATCACATCAGGCATTTGATATGTACGAAGTACTACATACATAACTACATTATACATACATACATACATATATACATACATACATACATACATATATACATACATACATACATACATACATACATCATACATACATACATACATACATACATATACTACATACATATCATACATACATACATACATACATACATACATACATACATACATACATACATATATACATACATACATACATAATACATACATACAATACATACATACACATATATACATCATCATCATCAGGTGCCCTGCCGCATGGCGTTGGTGATCATGGACTTCCAACCATCTCTATCTCTCGTTGCCCCTACCATCTCCCCCACCCTCCTCATCCCCAGCCACTCTGCAAGTCCGTTCAGCATTCTCTCCCTAGGTCTACCTGGTGCTCTCCCTCCAGCTTTCCCGTTGTGACCAGGTGCTCCAAATCCCCCTTCCTCATAAAATGGCCTATAAATGTTGCTTGTCTTTTCCTAACCTTCCTTATGAGTGATCTACTTGTGTCTGCCTCCATCAAGACTGTCTCGTTTGTTTTCTTTGCGTCCATGGAACTTTCAACATTCTTCTGAGAAACCATATCTCGGCTGCCTCAATCTTGTTCTGGCTTTGCTTGCTGACTGTCCACGCCTCGCATCCATACAACAGTATTGGTTCTATGTAACATTCAAGGACTCTCTTTCTGATGTTAAATGATGTGTAAGAATGCTTGTCATCTTCTTGAATGCTGTTTTGGCTTGGCCGATTCTGCCAGCTATTTCCGATGTGCATCTGCCGTCTGATGAAATGACCGTTCCCAGGTATTTGAACTTATTAACTTGTCAAGGTTGTGCCATTTGCTGTTACTTTGCATGAGGGGATGTCATGTTTTTTACTGATCACCATGACTTCAGTCTTCCTGCTGTTTAGTTCCAACCCCTTACCTTTGCTTTCTATTTCTTGTATATTCACAAGGTTTTGTAGATCCCTTTCATTTTTTGCAATTAGCACGGTGTCATCTGTGTACTGAATGTTGTTTATCATTTTCCTTCCAACCTTTAATCCAGGGTCTTCTTCTAGGTTTCTCTTGATGTTTTCGCTGTATAGTGAAAACAGATCTGGTGACAAAACACAACCCTGTCTGACTCCTCTTTTGATGTTTTGGAAAGAGCTTATCTTGTTTTTTTGGTTTCTCATTGCAGCTGTTTGTTCCCAGTACATATATATATGGAGAGAGAGACAGAGAGAGAGAGAGAGAGAGAGAGATGTTTATATGTTATTGCTTCTAGAACACTATGATAATGTTATTAATACTATTTTTGCTCTTTTTATTTGATGTTGACATGTATTGGCTTTACATCTATCTGCCCTTGTCCTTCATGCTTTCACAAAACGTTGAACAATTGACATAGAAGTCAATGTTATCATCAAAATTCATTTTCATAGTCACTGTTTTATCATTATTCATTTTTATAACTTTTTTGTATGGGCTCATAGATTTTCAATATACTGATATTGTGTGTACAGTAATAAGGTTTCAGTTTCAGTTTCAGTTTCTCAAGATGGCGTCTTCACGCTCGGAAAGAATTCCATCATGCACTAACGTCACAGGTGCTACGCGTATGGTGACCGTGGCACATGCCTTAAGCCTGCACATAAACCCATGAGCTGGCCAGGTCCTGAGACCCTACCTAGACCATGTTTTACCTAGTCTATATTTTATGCTGGTATTTTATCAGCCTACCACTGAAATAATCTTGGTTACATGTAAATGACATGTGGGTGTGTGTATCTTACCTTCAAGAAAAGGAGCATATACATAAAGTAAAAAATAAATAATTAAAGGTCTGAATCACAACACAACTAGCTATTCTGTATAAATTCGTCTCACATGACAGAACCCATCCCCCCTAGTCAATACCCAAATGCTCAGCCGTCTATCAACTAGGTGAAGCCAATATTATTTCCTTAATCACAGATAGGTTAGTGAGTAAGTACTAAGTACGTAAGTAAGTAAGTAAGTAAGTAAGTAAGTAAGCAAATAATTAAGTAAGTAAGTAGGTGAGCAAGCGAGTAAGTAAGCAAGCAAGCGAGTAAGTGAGTGATTGAGTAAGTGAATAATAAGTAAGTATGTGAATAAATAATACAAAATAAAGGAGTATGTAAACTAAACAGGTAAGAGATGAAAATAACAAATAACAATAAATACATGTATATAATCACATGCCGCACACAGCATATACACATACATTCATACATACACACCCATATCAACACAGCATGATGGCCGACTGGGGGCCCTCTGGACACAAGGTGTCAGTCGTCTATTTCTGTGCGTGGCTTAACCCTTTGACTCCCGCACCCTGCCCACCAGCATCCTGCATTGTCAACCAAGCTAGCAAAGCAAAAACTTAACCCTTAGACTCCCTCACCTTGCCCACCAGCACCCTGCATTGTCAGCCATGCTATCAAAGCAAAAACTTCACCCTCACCCTCTGATTTCCTCACCCTGTGCACCAGCAGGAAGCTGGTGCATCATCATCATCATCATTATCATGGTCCTCCATATGTATCTGTCCCTTTGTTGCCACAAGCACACCTTCCACCCTCTCTGTCCTCAGCCACTCTGGAAGTCCCTCCAATACTTTCTTCCTGGGTCTACCTGGTACTCTCTTTCCCTCCAGCTTTCCTGTTGTGACCAGGTGCTCTAATTCTCCTTTCCTCATAAAATGGCCTGTAAATGTTTCCTGTCTTTTCCTAATCTTCCTTGTGAATGATCTACTTGTGTCTGACTCCTTCAAGACTGTCTCGTTTGTTTTCTTTGCTGTCCATGGAACTCTCAACATCCTTCTTAGAAACCACATCTCGGCTGCCTCAATCTTTTTCTGCCTTTGCGTATTGACTGTCCACGCCTCACAACCGTATAACATTATCAGTTCTATGTATGCTGGTGCATAGGGTGAGGCCATATACATCCTAAGAACTATCTAAGGACATGCCCCTGGCGCTGACCACTCTGTCCAATTCATCGCACAGCGGATTTGAAAAAGCACATCTGAATACAAAGTTAAACATATCTAAGGACACCAAACGGGCATAAATTACCTGAAATTGTTTCCCCATATCTCACCTCCTTAGAGCCAAAAGTGCACTTAATACGTGTACCCAATTATCAATCCTAAGAAAAAGTACCTAAGACTTTATCGAACACATACAGGTGAATGGACCAGAAAGGCAGAAAATGATAGGAAGAAACGACAGAAAGCAATGGAACAAGGCAAAAACAAAGGGAGTGAAAGAAAAGAGGAAATTTCTAGCACATAATTTCCAGAAGGTGGGGATATTGTTTATACTGAAAGAGCCCCCGGCATCCCAGTGGAAAGTATTTCATAAATAGATCAATAAAAAAAAAAAAAAGAAGCAAATATATACATATACAAAATACAACTCGTGTTTGCTTATATGGGAAAATCAAACTTGCTTTTCATTTTGTATAATCTCTCCACCACCACCCTTCCTGCATACACACACACTCATACCCCACACACAGATACACACAGATACATGCACATTTATACATAAGCCACACCCAAATATACACACCCAAACACACAACACACACACACACACACACAAACACACACACAACCACACACACACACACACACACACACACACACACACACACACACACACACACAAAACACACACACAAAATGCATGTACACACACACACACACACCCCGCACACACACATACACACACACACACACACACACACACCGCACACACACACACACACACACACGCGCACGCACGCACGCATACACACACACACACACGCACACGCACACGCACAAACACAAACACACACACACACACACACACGCACGCACACGCACACGCACACGCACACGCACACGCACACGCACACGCACACACACAGGTAGTAAACTGAATTTTACTTTCGGCATGAATGTTCGGCCAAAATGCTTTAAATTATTGACCAATTTTTTAATTACTCGAAGGGGAAACTACATGAACACAAATTTGATTATCTCCCCTCCCCCCCCCCCCCCCCTTTTTTTTTTTTTCTTCTTCTTCTTGCTTTTGTACATATCTATGTACTAAGACAATTCACAAAGCCAGAAATCGGATAATTTTTTGTATCCAGAGGTATTTCTGCCACAAAATGCTTTCTACCAGAAACGATTTTTTACAAGGGAGACAAGCCTTTCTTGACTCAATTTAAGAATCGGATGGCAGTGTTTTCCCCTGTAACATATATCTCTTAAATCGAACCACCACCACCACAGCAACAACGACAACAACAACGACAACGACAACAACAACGACAACGACGACAACAACAACAGCAGCAGCAGCAGCAGCAACATCATCATCATCATCAACAGCAACAACAACAACAACAACAACAACATTTCTTTCTAATGTGTTCGTTTCATTTGTGTGTTTTGCTTGTTTGTCCGCTAGTTTGCTTATCTGAATGAATTATTGCTGTCATACCAGTCGCCGTAGTGTAGTGGTTAACACAACGGACTATCGACTGGGAGGTTGTGGGTTCGAAACCCCATCAGTACCTTCAAAAATATATCATTGTGGGGTTTTTCGGCTCTAACCGGCTCCTACCCTGAGTTGGGTGTGCTATGGGCTCATTGGGAAAACTGGAACCACACAGTCGAGTCTCATCCACTTTGTGGATGCATCATTGAGGGTGTTGCTTAAATCTTCTGACCAACACCGCAGGTGTCTGCATCTCTCGGGCCTGGTTGACGCCAGGATATATTATGATAGTAAGCGTAGAGTACAACCCTGTCACGCAGTCTCAATCCTAGATGGAACTCCATAGCATCATGATTATCATCCACATCGACATCATCATCATCGCATAATGAAAACTGTTTCAGCTTCTATGGCCATTAAAGTGGCGTAGAAAATGGGACGAAAGAAAAAAAGTGAGCACAAAGGTAACCTCCCTGAGTGCAATGATCCTTAAATAAAAACAAACAGAACAACAACAACAACAACAACAAAATTATTGCTGTCATTGGCTGAGCAAAAGAAGCTAATACAATTGACATGATAATAGATAACATGATTCAGACATCATGGCAGCGTTGTTTCTAGTACAGTACTCGTTTTTTGATTATTTGGTTTGTTAGCCGGTTGTGTGTTTTGGTTTTTATTGTGTGTGTGTGTTTGTTTGTATCTTAATGTTGTTGTTTCTAAGTTTGTTCTTTCTCAAACAGTCTTGAAATATTCTGAGTTTACGGTTTTTGTGCTTTGTAACTGCTTCTATGCTAGCTGAAAGGGTAGCGCAAACTGTGTTAGATTTGAGAAGTTCTGCAGCATGGGAGATAATTCCTATGTGACTCTCAAGAGTTATGTTCTTTGATTAATACAGTCTTAAAATACGTTCTCCTCTTTCGACTACCCATCTCCGTAAGACGTAGAGTATTTGTAACAATATCTAAGCATACATACATATGTCTGTCTGTCTATCTGTCTGTCTGTCTGTCTGTCTGTCTGTCTTTTTGTTTGTCTGTCTTTCTGTCTGTCTGTCTGTCTACCTATCTTCCTACTTACCTACCTACATACCTACCTGCCTAGCTACCTACCTACCTACGTACCTACCTACCTACCTACTACCTACCTACCTACTTCCTACCTACCTACCTACCTACCCACCTACCTACCCACCTACCTTCCTATCTACCTACCTTCCTACCTACCTACATACCTACCCACCTGCCTACCTACCTACCTACCTACGTACCTACCTACTTCCTACCTACCTACCTACCTACCCACCTACCTACCTACCCATCTACCTACCTACCCACCTACCTACCTACCCACCTACCTACCTACCCACCTACCTTCCTATCTACCTACCTACCTACCTACATCCAACCTACCTACCTACGTACCTACCTACATGTACTTACCTACCTACCTACTACCCACCTACCTTCCTATCTACCTACCTACCTACCTACTTACCTACCTACCTACCCGCCTACCTACCTACCTACCTACCTACTTCCTACCTACCTACCTACCTACCCACCTACCTACCTACCCACCTACCTTCCTATCTACCTACCTACCAACCTACCTACCTACCTACCTGCAATTGATCGATCGAAAGAAATTTCCTCTTTTCTGATACTGTCTTTATTTCTGTGCTGCTTCTTTGTTTTCTATTATCTCTTCCTCTGGTTTTCTTGCTCACTTGTCCACTCACCTGTATGTGGCTTTAGCCTTACATAGTTTCTCTTACAGCAGGAAGACTGAAGTCATGGTGATCAGTAAAAAACATGACATCCCCTCATGCAAAATAACAGCAAATGGCACAATCTTGACACAGGTTGATAAGTTTAAATACCTGGGAACGATCATTTCATCAGACGGCAGATGCACATCGGAGATAGCCGGCAGAATCGGCCAATCCAAAACAGCATTCAAGAAGATGACAGGCATTCTTATCAACAAATGCCTATCAATTAACATCAGGAAGAGAGTTCTTGAATGTTATAAAGAACCAATACTGTTGTACGGATGCGAGGCGTGGACAGTCAGCAAGCAAAGCCAGAACAAGATCGAGTCAGCCGAGATGTGGTTTCTAAGAAGAATGTCGAGAGTTCCATGGATAGCAAAGAAAACAAACGAGACAGTCTTGATGGAGGCAGACACAAGTAGATCATTCATAAGGAAGATTAGGAAAAGACAGGCAACATTCATGGCCATTTTATGAGGAAAGGGGATTTGGTGCACCTAGTCACAACGGGGAAGCTGAAGGGAAAGATAGCACCAGGTAGACCCAGAGAGAAAATACTAGACGGACTTGCAGAGTGGCTGGGGATGAGGAGGGTGGAGGAGATTCTTGAGGCAACAAGAGATAGAGACAGATGGAAGTCCATGATCGCCAACGCCATGCGGCAGGGCACCTGATGATGATGATGATGATGATGATGATGATGAGTTTCTCTTACGGTTGATAATGGGGTACATATATTAAGCTAATTTTTGGCTCTTAGAAAATGTGATATGCGAAACAGTTTTAGGGGATTTAAGCCATTTTTTGTGAAAATCTGAGTGTCCTTATTCATGTTTACATTTGTATTCAGGTTTGTTTTTTCTTAACTTCCTCTCCACCAGTGATAAACTGGGTGGAATGGTCAACACCAGGGGCATATCCTTTGCTAATGTGCGCGAATGCACTGATACGTATACTTAATATTCTTTTCCAGGCATTTTCTTTCGCTGAAAGCGATGTTATGTATGTTATGGGATGGCTATAGCCCTGATATGGCTCTGTCCAGTCAGCTGGACTTCAAATAACAATAACAATAACAACAACAACAGCAATGCCGTCAATAGCTCAAGGAAACCCTGGTGATGGAGCCAATGCTCAAAGTTTACGCGTAAGGTCACTTCCGTTTTTCAAAGGCACTCACTTAAAAGAGGCCTCAACTTTGAAGCCATTTTGATACCTTCAAGATGGGTTTCCAATGATTAGTCGCTACACTGAATTAATATGTTTTACCAAAGAAATAAGAGGGAAGCAGGGAGAATTTTTATAATATTAACCAAAGAACATAACTCTTGATGAGAGTCACGTAGGAATTTTTTCCCATGTTGTAGAACTTCTCAAATCTAACACAGTTTGAGCTACCCATTCAGCTAGCATAGAAGCAGCTACAAAGCAAAAAAAACCGTAAGCTCCGAACATTCCTCAAATGGCTAAAACATATTAACCAAAGAACATATTTTGGAAAGAGTTTATATCATTTTCTATTCTTAATGTGCGTTTTGTTCCCAATACATGTTCCTTATTATTGTTAGATCTTTTCCATCAGTATTGAGTATTTCCAGTTGGTTGATCGAGGAATCTTCTGAGCTTACGGTTTTTGTGCTTTGTAGCTGCTTCAATGCTAGCTGAATGGGTAGCGCAATCTGTGTTAAATTTGAGAAGTTCTACAACATGGGAGATAATTCCTACGTGACTCTCAAGAGCTATGTTCTTTGGTTAATATGTTTTAGCCATTTGTCTAGCGTCTCCAATCTTTTCAAAAATGACTCAAAGGGCAAGGTGTATGTCAAGAATAAACTGTTTCTTATTTCATTTATAAGTGTTTAGAGCGATGTCTTTTCTTACTGATTACCATGACTTCAGTCTTCTTACTATTTAGTTCTAGACCTTAATTTCTGCTTTCTATTTCTATTACATTCACAAGATTCTGAAGGTCTTTTTCATTTTCCTCAATTTGAACGCTGCCATCTGCGTAACGAATGTTGTTTATCATTTTTCCTCCAACCGTTATCCCAGGACATTCTTCTAGGTTTCTCATGATGGTTTCATATTTTGGAAAGAGGTTATATCATTTTCTACTCGTAATGCTGCTTTTTGTTCCCAATACATATTCCTTATTATTCTTAGATATTTTCCATCAATATTGAGCATTTCCAGTTGGTTGATCAATTCTTCGTGTCTCACCCGATCAAAAGCCTGGGTACGAGGGGCACACATTATGTTTTGCAACCTAGATGAACTAATGATGTCACTACTTTGTTTTTTACATTACATCATAGACCAATTTCGTAATACTTGTGACAAAAATTTTTATATGATTCCGTAGAACCATTGTCATTCCATGCGACAAAATGTCCGGTAAGGGTGACGGGTCTTCTGCCAGCAGTGTTGACCTTTCGCGAAGGGATTTTCGAGCTATGATGTATTATGACTACTGCCAAGGAAAATCTTTTCAAGAGTGCTTTCAAAGTTTAAAACACTGTTTTGGAGATCAATCTCCGTCCAAAGCCACTGTTTTCAGGTGGTTCAGACAGTTCATGTCTGGAGCGAGAACGTTGGAAGACGATGACCGTTGTGGTCGAATGGCAACGACCGTTACCCAGAAAACGTCTCTAGGGTAGGGTCCCTGATTAAGAAGGACCCAAAAATGACATACGCTGAAATACAGGATATCATGAAGATTTCATCGGGAAGTCTCACTCGCATTCTTCACGACTGCCTTGGCGTAAGGAAACGTTGTGCCCGTTGGGTGCCCCATAACCTGAGTGAAGAGCAGAAGTGGGGTAGGGTGGACTGGTGCACCCACATGCTAAGAAAATTTGACGGAGGAAGGTCTCCTCGCGTTTGGGACATCGTAACAGGAGAGGAAACCTGGGTATACCAATACGACCTCGAGACGAAGCAACAGTCGGCGGTATGGGTCTTCCCAGATGAGAACCCACCTGTGAAATTCAAAAGAAACAGAAGTGCTTCCAAACAAATGATAGCGTGTTTCTTTGCAAAATTCGGCCACGTTGCCACAATACCGCTTGAGGACAGAAAGACGGTTACGGCTGACTGGTATGTCAACCACTGTTTGCCTAAAGTCTTCCAGGCATGGTGTAAACGGCGTCCCCGAACGGGTGTCCGTGGTCTACTGCTCCATCATGACAATGCCAGCGCGCACGCAGCAGTTGTAACTCTGGACTTTCTAGCCGCCAATGATGTTCAGCTGGTCACCCACCCACCATATTCACCTGACTTAGCCCCCTATGACTGGTTTTTGTTCCCTTCCGTCAAAAGGCAGCTGAAGGGAAAGCAGTTTCAGAACGCCGAAGATGCCCGAGCTTTCTTCGAGGGCGTCATTTTGGACATACCCCGGTCAACGTGGTCTGGTGTCATAGACAGTTGGTTTGAGAGGATGGTCAAATGTGTACAGGCTGAGGGGGGTTTCTTCGAAAAATTGGAGTAGACAGAGAGGTTGTAGGTGTTGTTGAAAAACCAGATTGCAAAACATAATGAGTGACCCTCGTATAATCAAACAGACAAATAGACAGACAGACAGACAGGTAGACAGACAACTAAAACTGATTCAGACTTGAAGGTGGTGTCATCATCTGGAGGCCATCCACAAGAAACAGACAGACAAACAGACACAGACAGACAGGAGAGCAGACAGAGGAGAGAGAGAGAGAGAGGTAAATAGACCACGAAAACTGAGACATAGGTTACAGACAGAAGGGTTTACAGTGTCCACTTGCTTAATTAAGGTATTCAACACAGCATGCAGCTTGTCCCATACACGCTGCTCCAAACCTTTCCTCTAATGCTATAATGTACTCCAAAATGATCATATTCATATTCATTTTCATATTCATTTTCATTTTCATATTCATATTCATATTCATATTCATATTTAAATTCATATTCATATTCAAATTCATATTCATAATCATATTCATATTCATATTCACATTCATATTCATATTCATATTCATATTCATGTTCATGTTCATGTTCATGTTCATATCATATTCATTTTCAAATTCGATTTCATATTCATATTCAAATTCATATCCATATTCATATTCATGTTCATATTGAAATTCATATTCAAATTCATATTCATATTCAAATTCATATTCATATTCATATTCATATTCATTTTCATATTCATATTCAAATTCATATTCATATTCAAATTCATATTCATATTCAAATTCATATTCATTTTCATATTCATATTCATATTCATATTCATATTCATATTCATGTTCATATTCATGTTCATATTCATATTCATATCCACATTCACATCCACATGTTCATATTCATACCTTTTGTCATAGTGAATTTACCATGTGAAACTCGGGCTGCTGTCCCCTTCGAGAGCGCGTCGCCGCAATGCAGCGCCACTCTGTTCATTTTTACCAAGACTTCAGAAAGGTAAGAAGGCTAACTGGCTTTTAAGGGGAGGAACCTGGGAAATCAACCTTATCTCTCCAATGTTTTATACCAGGGCAGCCGGGAAAATGCCTTCCTTTTCACGATTTTCAACCGCCGTGGGATCTTAAGCGTGCGCAGGCCAGAAGACACACGCGGGTCCGACTCCTTAATCTTTCCTTTCCAAAGGACTAGATGTTCAGTTTGATTTTCCGGTCAAGCTGAGGAGAAGAGTGGAAGACTCAAAAGGGGGACGATCCCTGGAACCTCGAGTTTAGTTATTGGCGGGTGAACGTGTGTGTTTGGAGAAGACTCAGGTTCGATTCTATCTGAATACCTTATGCCTGGTGGGTGAGGGGTGGACATTATTTTTTTATCTCTTGAGTCTGTATGTCTGCTGTTGTGGTGGATGCGTGCGAGGTGTGTGTGTGTGTGTGTATGTGTGTGTGTGTGTGTGTGTGTGTGTGTGTGTGTGTGTGTGTGTGTGTGTGTGTGTGTGTGTGTGTGTGTGTATGTGTGTGTTTGTGTGTAGCGTGTGTGTGTGTGTGTGTTGTGTTGTGTGTGTGTGTGTGCGTGGTGTGTGTGAGAGAGAGAGAGAGTGAGAGTGTGTGTGTGTGTTTTGTGTGTGTATGTGTGTGTGGTAGTGGTGGTGGTGGTGGTGGTGGTGTGTGTGTGTGTGTGTGTGCGTGCGTGGTGGTGGTGGTGGTTGTGGTGTGTGTGTGCGTGCATGTGTTTCTGTGTGCATGCTTGTCATGTCAGTGTTTGTGTGTATAGTGTGGGGATTTGGATGTGGGTGTGTACATGCAAAGTGAATCTTGAATTACTTAAACTTTATAGATAAACACACAGATCTCCTGCAAACACACATCTTTCTCCTATACTTATATCCAAGTCCACTCACTCATTCACTATCATAATCCCACCATCATCAGACAGACAGACAGAGAGCGAACGAATGAATGCTAAAATAAAGAGAGAGAGAGAGAGATGGAGATAGAGAAAGTGAGAGATAGAAGAGAGAGAGAGAAAGAAAGAAAGAGAGAGAGAGAATCAGACAGACAGACAGACAGACAGACAGACAGAGATAGAGAGAGAGAGAGAGAGCGCGCAAATGAATGCTGCAACAGAGTGACAGAAAGACAAACAGAGACAGAAGACACCATTCGAACATGATATATCTTTGCCTGAGAAGTATTCCCAAGACACTCACTCCCCATCCTCCTCCTGTTCTTCCTCCTCCTCCTCTTCCTTCCACTGATCATATATCATCATCATATCTCTGTCGTCGTTCGTCTCGTCGTCGTCGTCGTCATCATCGTCATTCTAAAGAACCTTTCAAACAACAGATATCATCGCTTTTACGTATTTTCAAGACACTCATCCCCATCCATCATATCATCGTCTTCATCATCGTCATCACATCATTCATCTCTCTATCATCATCTCATCATCATCATCATTCTTCTTTTTTTTTCTTTTGTTCTTGTTCTTTGTTCTTGTTTTTGTTCTTGTTTTGTTCTTGTTTTTGTTCTTATTGTTCTTGTTCATGTTCTTGTTTTGTTCTTGTTGCTCTTGTTCATGTTCTTGTTTTTGTTCTTATTGTTCTTGTTCATTTTCTTGTTTTTGTTCTTGTTCTTGTTCATGTTCTTGTTTTTGTTCTTATTGTTCTTGTTCATGTTCTGTTTTTGTTCTTCTTGTTCTTGTTCTTGTTCTTCTACTTCTATTTCTTTTTTTTCTTCTTCTCTTCTGTTTGTCTGTCTGTCTGTCTGTCTGTCTGTCTGTCTGTCTGTCTTCTTCTTCGTCGTCTGTCTGTGTATCTTTCTGTCTGTCTGTCTTCTTCTTCTTCTCCTTCTTCTTCTGTCTTCTTGTTCTATCTTCTTCTTCTACTTCTTCTTCTCCTCCTCCTCCTTCTCTTCATCATCATCATCATCATCATCATCATCGTCGTCGTCTCGTCGTCGTCGTCGTCATCCTCCTCCTCCTCCTCCTCCTCATTACAATCATCGTCGTCACCACGATCAGCATCCTCATCCTCATCTCATCATCGTTTTCATCATCATCATCGTCACCACCATCACACAGAGCACACAGACCTTCTTTGTAAGGAAACCAATCTTGAATCCATCATCGACTTGCGCAGTGCAGAAGTCCTAATCGCCTTAACTCCCTTGGCGGCATTTGTTCGGCCACCGAGCTTTCTTTTCTTTCCGCCCGAAGCCAAGCGAAACGACCGTACCCGACCTAAAGCCCCCCACACCCGGATTAATAAGACACGCACATGTAGTCAGTCTGGCATCCATCATCCCCCACCCCATCCCACCCTCACCTTGCTTTCCTACTTTCTGCGTGGCTCTGTGTGGTGTGTGTGTGTGTGTGTGTGTGTGTGTGTGTGTGTGTGTGTGTGCTGTGTGTGTGTGTGTGTGTGTGTGTGTGTGTGTGTGTGTGTGTGTGTGTGTGTGTGTGTGTATGTGTGTGTGTGTGTATGTGTATCTGTCTGTCTGTCTGTCTGTTTGTCTCTGTCTCGTTTCTCTCTCTCTCTCTCTCTCTCTCTCTCTCTCTCTCTCTCTGTCCCTCTGTATGTCTGTCTTTTCATCATCATCATCATCGGGTGCCTTGCCGCATGGCGTTGGCAATCATGGACTTCCATCTGTCTCTATCTCTTGTTGCCTCAAGCATCTCTTCCACCCTCTTTGTCCTCAGTCACTCTGCAAGTCCGTCTAGTATCTTCTCCCCGGTCTACCTGGTGCTCACTTCCCCTCCAGCTTTCCCGTCGTGACCAGGTGCTCCAATTTCCCCTCCTCATAAAATGGCCTACAAATGTTGCCTGTCTTTTCCTAATCTTCCTTATCAATGATCTTCTTGTGTCTTCTCCATCAAGACTGACTCGTTTGTTTTCTTTGCTGTCCATGGAACTCTCAACATTCTTCTTAGAAACCACATCTCGGCTGCCTCAATCTTGTTCTGGCTTTGCTTGCTGACTGTCCACGCCTCACAACCGTATAACGTCTGTCTTTGAGTTAGCCTTTTTCAAGTAGATTTTAGCAAAGACAGACGTGGAAAGCTCTGTATGTACACCAGTGTACTGTGTCATTGACTTTAACGTTGGAAAATCAAGCAAGCAAATAAACAAGCAAACAAACAAGCAAACAAACAAACAAGCAAGCAAGCAAGCAAAAAAGCAAACAAACAAGCAAGCAGACAAAAAAACAAACAAACAAGCAAACAAACAAGCAAACAAAACAAGCAAGCAAGTAAGAAAGAAGCAAGCATACAATCGTTCTCTGTCTGTCTGTTTATCTGTCTGTCTGTCTCTTTCTTTCTCTCTGTCTCTGTCTGTCTGTCCGTCCGTCTGTTTATCTGAGTCTCTCTCTCTCTCCTTCTCTCTTTCTCTCTCTTGTCTGTCTCTCTCTCTCTCTCTGTCTCTCTCTCTCTCTCTCTCTTTCTTTCTTTCTTTCTTTCTCTCCAGTCTTCCTGTTCCTCTTTTTCTCCCCATCTGTTCTTTCTTTGATTAAAAAGGAACTTGTTTCTTATCATGTGTGTGTGTGTGTGTGTGTGTGTGTGTGTGTGTGTGTGTGTGTGTCTGTCTGTCTGTCTGTCTGTCTGTGCGTGTGTGTGCGTGTGTGTGTGTGTGTGTTTGTGTGTGTGAGAGAGAGAGAGAGAGAGCATTGTGTGAACAAGATTTAATCAGCTGTTTTTATGGGTGGATCTGTACCAAATTGTGGTCAAAACTGCAACGTCAACAGTTGAAGAATCACGAAATCGTGTTTGGAAGGTAAGGCTTTAAGGTCAATGTCACAAGGATAAAAGAAGAAAGAAAGAAAGAGAAGAAGGAAAGAAAGAAAAGAAAGAAAGAAAGAAAGAAAGAAAGAAAAAATTGCCAACAACCAGCACTTTTTTTTTAAAGGTGTGTGAACAGCGAACAACACGTTTCTCAGAAACGTATGACTCTACTCGTATTTAAAATCCTTGGTCACTGTTGTGACAGTTCCCCTGTACATGTACAGAAACTGACCAGGCAGACAGCTGACCAGGCAGACAGCTGACCAGGCAGACAGCAGAACACATCATCCAGACTGCGAGAACTGCCGGTCGTTGACGGAGGAGATATGTCCGACACTCCTGAGTCTGTGGGAGAAGCTGTACAGGGTCTGTGGATGCGCTAAAGAAGACGACCTATTTCATCATCACCATCATCGTCGTCATCATCATCATCATCATCACCACCACCACCACCATCATCATCATTATCATGTGCCCTGCCGCATGGCGTTGGCGATCATGGCCCTCCACACGAATCTATCCCTTGTCACTGCAAGTACATCTCCCACCCTTTCTGTCCTCAGCCACTCTGCAAGTCCGTCCAATATTTTCTCCCTGGCTCTCTTTCCCTCCAGCTCTCCTGTTGTGACTAGGTGCTCTAATTTCTCTTGCCCAATAAAATGTCCTATAAATGTTGCTTGTCTTTTCTTAATTTTCTTTATTAATGTTCTTCTTGTGTCTGCCGCCTTCAAGAATGTCTCGTTTGTTTGCTTTGGTGTCCACGGAGCTGTCAACATTCTTCTCAGAAATCACTTTTCAGTTGCTTCAATCTTGTTCTGACTTTGCGTGTTGACTGTCCACGCCTCACAACCGTACAACAGTATCGGTTCTACTTAATACGCAAGAACTCTCTTCTTGATGTTAACTGATAGGCATGTGTTGGTGAGAACGCTTTTCATCTTCTTGATGACTGTTTCGACTTGGCCGATTCTGCTGGCTATTTCTTTTTTTCTTTTTTTAATTTTTTTTTTTTTTTATTAAGGATCATTGCACTCAGGGAGGTTACCTTTGTGCTCACCTTTGTTTTCCCTGTCCCATTTTCTACACCACTTTAATGGCCACAGAAGCTGGAACAGTTTTTATTATACGATGATGATGATGTCGATGTGGATGATAATCATGATGCTATGGAGTTCCATCTAGGATTGAGACTGCGTGACAGGGTTGTACTCTACGCTTACTATCATAATATACCCTGGCGTCAACCAGGCCTGAGAGATACAGACACCTGCGGTGTTGGTCAGAAGATTTGAGCAACACCCTCAATGACGCATCCCCGAAGTGGATGAGACTCGACTGTGTGGTTCCAGACTTCCCAATGAGCTCATAGCACGCCCAACTCTGGGTAGGAGCCGGTTGGAACCGAAAAACCCCACAATGATATTTTTTTGAAGGTACTGATGGGGTTTCGAACCCACAACCTTCCAGTCAGTAGTCCGTTGCGTTAACCACTATACCACGGCGACTGGTCCTGCTGGCTATTTCTGATGTGCATCTGCCATTTGGTGAGATGACCGTTCCCAGATATTAACTTATTTCATTGTCGAGTCTGAACTCGAGACTACCAGGAAGAAGTTGTAACAGCCTACCACTGTCTTCGATGCATATCTAGTTGTATTTTTGTTTTTCTTTGAAATCAAATATTATTTTACTAAGTACAAACCAAAGATCTGTATTCATACAAAGAGTTTACATTAAACATGCTGTATCAAGACTGTAATAACCGCAAAACAAACAACAATATAAATCCAAACGAATCGCAATTTCTGAGCAAAATTCAAGAGATGCAAAGGATTCTCTGTCGCTCTCTCTTTCTCTCTCTCTCTCTCTCTCTCTCTCTCTCTCTCTCTCTCTTTCTCACTCTCCCTCTTTCCCTCTCTCTCTCTCTCTATGTCTCTCTCTCTATGTCTCTCTCTCTATGTCTCTTTGTCTCTCTCTCTCTCTGTCTCTGTCTGTCTCTGTCTGTCTGTCTGTCTCTCTCTCTCTCTCTCTCTCTCTCTCTCTCTCTCTCTGTGCGTGTGTGTGTGTGTGCCTCTCTCTCTCTCTCTCTCTCTCTCTCTCTCTCTCTCTCTCTCTCTCTCTCTCTCTCTCTTGTTCTGTCGTAAACTCTCACTGTATCATTTTCTTCCTACTCCCCATCTCCGCCTTCTCTTTCTTTCTTACATTTGTTTGTGTGGCTCCCTCGCTCTATCTGTCCCCTCCATACTGTCTCTGTGTAATGGAAATACATTAAGAGTCAAAGAAGTGCGTCATTGTATGTACCAAACGCAATTATTACGTGTTGCATACAATGACGCAGTTGTCTGAAAATACGTGAGAAAGTGATGAGTATGTGCTATGGTAACGAGGACATAGTTTTGGTTTGCGTTTTGCATACGATGACTTGAGGGAAAGAGAGCACCAGGTAGACCCAGGGAGAGAATGCTGGACGGACTTGCAGAGTGACTGGGGATGAGGAGGGTGGGGGAGATGCTAGGGGCAACGAGAGATAGAGATGGTTGGAAGTCCATGGTCGCCAACGTCATGCGGCAGGGCACCTGATGATGATGATGATGATACGATGACACAGTTGTGTGAAGATACTTCAGAAATAATGATTATGTGTATGGCAACGAGAACATAATTTTGGGGAAGATAACGACATATTAGACGAAGATAACAAGCACGGGGGGAGGTGGTGGTTCTCTCTGGGAGAGGACTGAAAGGATGGTGCAACGCACCAGAAGTTGCGTGATGGTCCGGCAGACTTCACTAAGACTGGGAAGTTTGTGCGTCGGAGCCAGAAGTTGTGTGATAATCCGGCAGACTTCACTAAGACTGGAAGTTTGTGCGTCGGAGCCAGAAGTTGCGTGGTAATCCGGCAGACTTCACTAAGACTGAGAAGTTTGTGCGTCGGAGCCAGAAGTTGTGTGGTAATCCGGCAGACTTCACTAAGACTGGGAAGTTTGTGCGTCGGAGCCAGAGGTTGTGCGGTGATCCAGCAGATTTCTAAGACTGGGAAGTTTGTGCGTCGGAACCAGAGGTTGTGCGGTGATCCGGCAGACTTCTCGGATTCACAGGGTATCCCGATGGCGGCACTTTACTGCCACCCAACAAGAACAGTGGCTACTATGGCTGATTGAAGTGTGGGCTGAATGGAGTAATACTGTCAGACTTCATTGGATAAGGCTGTGCTCGTTCCTGTTGGAGCTACTGACGGTGGTGATAGAATCACACAGGACACTGTGGATTTGGATCTGCTACGTGCTGCCGCTGATGAGAGCATTCTCTGCAGGCTGCTACCAAGAAGTGCTTTTAACTGTGGGAATTGAAAGAACATATCTCTGTGGTTGATAGGGTCATGTACTTGATGTGACCAAAGAAGATTGGTAATAGACTGCTCAATTCAGTCTTATAGTTACTGTGGTGTGGGACCGGATAGTGAGCAATCTATTGTTACTTGTTTGAATTTTATTATTGTGTGCTTTATGGGATCTTTTTTTTTCTTTCTTTGAGAGTAAATAAAAAAAAAAAAGGAAAACATGTGATCGAGTTCTTAACTCCCCTTCTCATCACACTCTGTCTTTCCCTCTCTGTCCTCCTCCCTCTGTCTGTTTGTCTGTCTGTTTGTCTGTCTCTCTCTCTCACTCGCCCGCTTTCTAAGTCTGAACTCTCTCTCTTTCCATCTCTCTCTCTCTCTCTCTGTCTGTCTGTCTGTCTGTCTGTCTGTCTGTCTGTCTGTCTGTCTCTCTCTCTCTCTCTCTCTTCAGCACACGCACATTTTTTTTCACAGGCTAAAACCAGTCGAGTTGTATTTTAACTGAAGCTCCTTCAAGATAACAACGGCTGTGATAAGTAGCGATTCACGAACTTTCCTGTAACTAATCTTCTGCATAAAAATGGAGATTGTTCCAGGTGGCTTGACCATTCTGTCTATTGTTGTTGGTTTTTTTTCTTCTTCTTCTCTCCCTTGCCGTCCCTTTGCTTTCCTGGTTCTCTGTGTTTCTTTTAGCTTGTTCCTAGCGGCGCTGGCTTCCAGCTCACCTACGGATTGAATGGAAAACACAGTGGGCTGTCCATTAGTTGATTAGTTTGATGATGACTGTGGCCTTTCACGTGCCTTGCGTGACTGTGTCAACTGCTTCAAACCCTCCTCCCTCCTCCTCCATCATCACTCCCTCTCTCCCTCTCTCCCTCCATCACTCACTCCCTCCTTCCTTGCTCCCTCCCCCTCCTCTTCCTCTTCTTCTTGTTCCTGCTCTCTCTTCCTTTGCCATTTCCATATACGTTGTTTCTTTTTCTGTCTCTGTGTGATTCTGTCTCTCTGTTTCTGTCTCTCGCTGTCTTTCTGTCTTGCTTTCTCTCTTTCTCTCTGTCTCTGTCTGTCTCTCTGTCTGTCTGTCTGTCTGTCTCTCTCTCAATCTCTCTCTCTCTCTCTCTCTCTCTCTCTCTCTCTATCTATCTATCTATTTGTCTCTGTCTCTGTTTGTGCCTCTCTCTGTCTTTCTCTCTCTCTCTCTCTCTCTCTCTCTCTCTCTCTCTCTCTGCCTCTCTGTCTTTCTGTCTCTCTCTCTCCTCTCTGTCTCTCTCTGTCTCTGTCTCTCTCTCTCTGTCTCTCTCTCTCTGTCTCTCTTTTCTCTCTCTCTCTCTCTCTCTCTCTGTCTCTCTCTTTGTTTTCTCTGTCTCTCTCTGTTCTGCTCTCTGTCTCTCTCTGTCTCTCTCTGTCTCTCTCTCTGTTCTCTCTCTGTCTCTCTTCTTGTCTCTCTGTCTCTCTCTCTCTCTGTCTTCTCTCTTCTGTCTGTCTGTCTTCTCTCTCTCTCTCTGCTCTCTCTCTCTGCTCTCTCTGTTCTCTCTGTTCTCTCTTGTCTCTCTCTCTCTCTCTCTCTCTCTCTCTGTATATGTGTATTTATTTTTCCCCTGTTCATGGTTTTGAACATTTTCGGTGAAAAGATGATTACTCTGGAGGTAGAACAGAGATGATGGTGGTAGTGCTGATAGTGCTGGTAGTGGTGGTGGTGATGTGGGGGGGAGGGGAGGGGCGGGTGGGGGGTGGGGGGGGGGCGTTATGAGCAACGCAATATTGGAAATGGGATTTGGGGGGGGGTGGAGTGGGGGAAGTCAAATGATAGCAGGGGAGGGGGGGGGCGGGGGTAGGGGTAGGGGTAGGGGTGAGGGTGGGTGGACAGCTATGATCGATGAAGACATGACAGAGTATCCATGACGGATGAGAAAAACAAGACAGGGAAAACTGAAAGGAAATGTTAGAGTTTACTTTTGTGTATGTACGTATGGATCAAGGTGAGCAGGTGCTACAGGAATTATAGTTGTTTTTCGTACTAACAGTGGAGTCGAAGAAAAAAATATAGCTAATTTGTACAGACAGGGAATGGTGGGGGAGGGGGGGGGGAAGAGAGAGAAAGAAAGAGACAGACAGACAGAGAGAAAGAGACAGAGAGACAGACACAGAGAGAAAGAAAGAGAGAGAGAGATGAGTGAGTGAGAGAGAGACAGATAGAGAGAAAGAGAGAAGAGTGAGTGAGAGAGAGAGAGAGACAGAGAGAGACAGATAGAGAGAAAGAGAGAGAGAGAAGAGTGAGTGAGAGAGAGAGAGAGACACAGAGAGAGAGAGAAACAAATGAGCGCGCAAGAGAGAGACAGAGACAGACAGACAGACAGAGAAAGAAAAGAGAGAGATGAGCGCGCAAGAGAGAGAGAGACAGACAGACAGACAGACAGACACAGAAAGAGTAGTGCATGCATTATCTTTGTCCACACAGCAAACTCGTATATCCTCACAATCTGTGAGATATAACGACTTAACCTCTGATCTAAAAATGAACAAACAAACAAGCAAACAAACAAAGAAAGAAAGAAAGAAAGAAAGGAAAGAAGAAAGAAAGAAAGAAATTAAAGAAACAAACAAACAAACAACAAAATAATAGAAAAAAAAACAACCACCCCCATCCCACCCTGCAAAAATAAAAGAACAACAACAAAATTAGAAAAACAGTATAATTATTTGTCTACTAATATTTGAGCATAATTATTTGTCTACTAATATTTGAGCAAAGGGAAAATCATAATGATACTTATACTGTCTCTTTACTAACGGTTAAACTAATAGAAATTATAGTTCATTTGTTTCTGAACTAATAGTTCAGCTAAGTAATAAAATAAAGTTGTTTCTGTACTAAGAGCTCACCGGAGGAAAAATTATAATTCAGTTGTTTCCGAACTAATAGTTACACTCGGGGAAAAATATGGACAACTTGTTTCCTAAGTAATAGATAAGCTAAGAAAAATTACGTTTAGTTTATTTTTGTAGTAAGAGTTGAGCTAAGGACAAATGATTATTAATTGTTTCTGTACTAACAGTTGTGCTAAGGAAAAATTATTTAACATTCATAATTCACAATTCACATCCATTTTCAAATCCATTTTCATATTCATATTCATATTCATATTCATATTCATATTCATATTCATATTCATATTCATATCAATTTTCAGTTTCATATTCATATTCATTCCTTTTGTCACGGTGGATTTGCCAATTGAAACTCAGGCTGCTCTCCCCTTTCAGAGTGCGTCGCCGTAGTGCAGCGCCACTAGTTGTTTTTTTTTACCAAGACTTCAGAAAGGCAAGAAGGCTTATTAGCCTTCAAGGGGAGGGACCTGCGAAATAAACCTATCTCTCTTAAGTTTTATACTACAGCAGCTGGACGAATGCCTTGCTCTTCACAATTTTCAACTGCCGTGGGATCTTCAGCGTGCCAGAGGGTACGCGGGTCTGCTCGTATTTCGTTCCCTTAGACGTTCAGTTCGACTTTCCGGTCAAACTGAGGAGAAAAGTCGAGGCCTCATGAGGAAACGAATCCTGGAACCTCGAGTTCATTTATTGGCAGGCGAACGTCTGAACCATTCTGCCACTCTTCCACCTGTAGTTCGTTTGTTTTTGAACTAACACTTAAGCTAAGGGAAAACATATAGGTATTTTGTCTCTGAACTCACAGTCAAAGCTGAGAGAGCGAGCGAGTGAGAGAGAGAGAGAGAGAGAGAGAGAGAGAGAGTTCATAATAGTTGACTTCCCTCTGAAGTAATAGAAAAAAATGTATTCACTTAACCTAAGGGAAAAATATAGATAATTTGTTTCTGAACTAACAGTTAAGCTGAGAGAGAGAGAGAGAGAGAGAAGAGAGAGAGAGAGAGAAAGACAGATAGACAGACAGGCAGACAGACAGACACACAGACACAGTTCATAAGAATTGACTTCCCTCCGAGAGAGACAGACAGACAGACAGACAGAGTTCATAAGAGTTGACTTCCCTCTGAGAGAGAGAGACAGACAGACAGACAGACAGACAGACAGGCAGACAGACAGACAGACAGACAGACAGAGTTCATAAGAGTCGACTTCCCTCTGAACTGACAGAGAAAAAATATAGAAATCATAGTCAGCTTCCTTCTGTACTAATCCGAGGGTCATCCAATAAGAGTCTGCCAAAGAATTGTTGGCAGACTTTGGTGGAGCGCATGTGGAAATGTCCGAGTACTATGAATTCTCTCCTGAACAAACTGCACACTCCAAATTTCATGAACAAACCAGTTGTTGAGGAGCGAGGTGTCAGGAGCCATCTTTTATTCTCTAGCTAGGAGATCATGGTACGAGGTCGGTGTCCATTTCCTCTCTTTTCGCTACTTCTTCGTCCTCCCCCGTGGGGATGCCGGGGGTTCTTTCAGTATAAATAGTATCCCCACCTTCTGGAAATTCTGTGCTGGAAATTTTTTTCTTTTCTGTCACTTTCTTTGTTTCTGCCTTGTTCCTTTGCTTTCTGTCATTTGCACCTATCATTTTCTGCCTTAACGGTCCATTCACCTGTATGTGTTCGATAAAGTCTTATGTACTTATTTTTTCTCAGGATTGATAATTGGGTACATGTATTAAGCGCATTTTTGGCTCCAGGGAGGTGAGATATGCGGAAGCAATTTTAGCTAGTTTATGCCTGTTCTTATGTTTTGGTGTCCTAATGTATGCTTATATTTGTATTCAGGTGTGTTTTTAAATCTCCCCTGTGCGATAAATTGGACGGAATGGTCAACGCCAGGGGACATGTTCTTAGATTACGTGCGCGAATGCATTGATATGCGTACTTAATTTTCTTTCTTTTTTTTTCCTTTTGAAGTTTTGTATGTTTTGAAGTGGTTATATCCCTGATATGGCTCTACGTAGTCGGCTGGGCTTTAAACAACAACAACAACAATAACTTCCTCGTCCTTAATTAAAGAGGGTCAGCATATATATATATACAACCAGGTGAACCAAGCCATGAATCCAGTCAGCCACCTTTACAGCAACCACGATTCTTAATTTCGACCTTTCAGAGAATAAACCATTCTGTCCCCTCACCCCTGTCATGCCCTCATCCCCCAAACTAGACATAAACCAGAAAAACACGAAAATAGAATTATAACGCGTATTTGATACAACAAGACAAGACATGCGCAAATTTTTGACCAACTAGACCTTTGTCAAGCGTGAATGTAAGATCACAAACAAACACTAAATACAAAATTAGGAGGAAAAGACTGAAACTTCCCTGCTGCTTCGTCCAGTGGGACAAAGCAGCAGGGATTGAGTTTCAGTCTTGACAAAGGCCAGTTGGCCGAAAATTTGCGCCTGTCTTGTCTTGCTGTATTAAATACGCGTTCTGTTTCTATTTTCGTGTTTTTCTGGTTCCTGTTTGCTTGAACGTGGGCAGTCACACTTGTTTTGGATTTCAAACTAGATCTGTTTCATGTTTCAAGCAAGATGATGTGAATAGCACTGAAGACGTGGGAGGGGCATCCAGGCATATAGAGAGCGAGCACTCTGCATATGTGTTTATGCCCCTCTCTTCTTGCTGTTCCAGGCAGAAGGCTTATTGTTATTGTTGTTTAAAGCCCAGCCGACCGCCTAGAGCTATATCAGGGTTATAACCGCTTCAAAATTTACAAAACTTCAACAGGGAAAAAAAAGAAAAGAAAATTAAGTACACGTATCAATGCATTCGCGCACATAATCTAAGGACACGCCCACTTCTAATTTATCACACAGGTGATATAAAAAACACACCTGAATACAAATTTAAACATGGCTAAGGACACCAAAACATATATAAAAACAGGCATAAGTTACCCAAAATTGCTTCTGCATATCTGACCTCTCTAGAGCCAAACATGCACTTAATGCA
>JAPXFY010000028.1:24265177-24272677 GCA_030674185.1 Monoplex corrugatus
ATTGTAATTATTATTATTATTTCTATCTATATGTGAGTGAGTACGTGCTGGCATGTGTCGTGTGTGTGTGTGTTTTGGAGAGAGACAGAGAGGAAAGAGAGAGAGTGGGATGGAAAGAGAGGGAGAGAGAGAGAGAGAAGGTTAGAAAATAGCAATTATTGTGTTGTGTGTGTGGAGAGAGAGAGAGACAGAGACAGAAACCGAGAGAAATAAGGGGACGGAAGAGAGGGGAGAGACAGAGATACAGACAGACAGAGAAAGAGACAGAGACAGTGAGAAAGACAGATAGAGAGACAGAGACAGAGAAACAGAGAGATAGAGACAGAGCAAGAGAAAGACAGACAGACAGACAGACAGAGACAGAGACAGATACAGAAGATACAGAGACAGCGACAGGGGAAGGATCAGAGTGATACAGACAGACAGACAGAGAGACAGAGACAGAGATACAGACAGACAGACAGAGACAAAGACAAGACAGAGACAGACAGACAGAGACAGAGAACAGGAACCAGTTTCCTGTCCACAACGCAACGCATGCGCCTGGGTTGCTGGCTTGGGCGGCAATGACGGCAAGGGGGCTTCTTCTTCCTGTCTGGCTCGTTGCTTGCTGGCTCGCCTGCCACTCGCGCACGCGCACGCGCACGCGCACGCGCCACCAGCAGCACGAGCTCAGTGCAATTGGCAAAGTGGGGTCAAGCTTGTCACGTGTGATGCATCGTCCCATGTCTCCAGTGGCCGGGGCCTCATCCATTACAAAATAGCACCCCAGCCTATCGCGCGTAATCACTATTTGCAAACAGAGATCCCAGTCCAGCGCTTTCCCCCCCCCTTCCCCTGTCCACCCCCTCCCAGAGAGAGAGTGAAAGAGATATTGGAAGGATGGGGAAAGGAGGGGGAATGGGAGGGGGGATAGAGGGGAGCCAAGAGAGAAGAGAGAATGAGATGTAGAAAGATTTGTAGCAGAGAGAGAGAGAGAGAAGAGAGAGATTAAGACAGAATGAGTGAGGAGAAAGGAAAACCTGAGAGAGAAACAGACAGGGAGAAAGAAAGAAACAAACAAAGAGAGAGAAGAGGAATGGAGGTGATGCGAGGAAAGAGAAAGAATACCAGATGCGAACGATTATGTTTCATGAGAGCGGAGGGTTTGTAGAGACACTGAGAGAAACATACACACCACACACACACACTCACAGAGAGACAGAGAGAGAGAGAGAGAGAGGAAGGAGGGGAGAGAAAACACTCATAAACTAAACGAGAGAAAGATTGACAAAAGATGGAAAGAAAGTTATGCAAGAGAAGGTGAAGGGAAAAAAGACGAAGAAGATAGAAACTGACTGGAAACTCTGCCACAACTTTTTCTTTCTCCGCCCTCCTTCCCCCCACCCCACCCCACCCCACCTCCATCCTCAACCCACCCTCCTACTCTCTCCGCCCCCCACCCCACACTACCCCCAAACCCTATACTCTGTCTCGGCCTAAACAAGAAGGACACTGGAATTGAAGTCACAATTAGCTGAGAGGTGTCCTCCACCATCACACTTTTCCCTCTTCCCCACACTCTCTCCCCCCCCCCTCTCCTCTCTCTCTCTCTCTCACTCTTTCTGTCATCTTTCAGTCTCCCCCCTCTGCAACCAAACCTAACTCATTCCGTATCTCCCCCCCCCCCCCCACACACACACACCACCTCACATACACCCCCTACCCCCACCCACCCCCTCGATCTCTTTTTCTCTCTCTCTCGACGGTACACTAAGTTGATTAGATGGCGCAGTTGACTGGCTGGTCTAATCTGCGTATTTACTCGCCCAATTTGCTAAATTATTCCCGGCCTTCGCTTGATCAAATTAATTGAACGTTATTAAATATATGTCCACATAAACGGGGGATTCGATTTAATTCCAATAGTGAGGAATGTTTCCAGTTATTTCTCCCATGTCGGTGGACGGTCCAGCACGCTCGTATTCAGGGGCTGAGAACCTTAGTATCGTAGGCCTGTCTCCTGGAGTCCACATCTCTCTCTTCTTCTTCTTCTTCTTCTTCTTTTTCTTGTCTTCTTTTCCAGTTCTTGGGAGTTTTAACTCTGTGTCTGTGTTATCACCAATAGTGTCTTTTTGGTCTTAGTTGAAAAGTTTTGGTGAATTTGTGTGGAGTGGGGATCAGGTGACGCTGGTTTGAATACTACTACTACTACTACTCTACTGCTACTGCTACTATGTGAGAGGAAGACTTCTTGTGTGAGTGAAACCTTCATCTTCTCCTTCTTCTCCTTCTTCTTCGGTGGATGGATAACGTTTGTGCCACAGGGGAGAGAAAGAGAAAGGGAGTAGAGAGAGACAGAGAGAGAGGGAGAGAGAGAAAGAGCAAGGGAGGTGAAGCCTTGCTGGAATAAAAGAAAGAAAAAATAAAACCGGTTGTGTGTTCCGGGCGCCATGTACCAATTTGACCACAGGAGGTTCAAGCTTGCCTATTGTTCTGTTAGAACATCATGGTTTTTAGGACATGCTGGAGTTCTAGGACTCTTGTTTTGTTTCGTTATGTTTTGTACCATTCTGGGGAGAAAATTAACCCTTTGACTCCCCCAACCTATCCGCCAATTGCAAAAAACTTAACCCTTCGATTCTCTCATCCCTATCCATCAGCTTCCTGCAGGAAGCTGATGGATTGGATGATGGAGTCAAAGGGTTAAGTTTTTGGCTTTGCTAGCATGGTTGACGAAACAGGATGCCGGTAGACAGGGTGCGGGAGTTAAAGGGTTAAAGAACAAGTTGATTGAGGGACACCGAGGACCAGTCTGAACAAGAATTATTACGGTTTCATTTAACTATTGTATTTTTACAGCACCTCGGGTGTCATGAAAGGCTTGGTTTTAAAACGACTTGGTTTTAGGACACCTTTTCCCCCGTTTATGTGCTGTACTATTTTGGAGGTGGGAAAAACTCGGTTAGTTAGGAGCACTGTGTACCATTCTGAACATATAAGGCTTCGTTGTTGTCTATAATACTGTTAAGACATCTCGGTTTTAAGACAGCCTTCTTACTGTATGAATTGTACCATTAGGTTATAGTCTATTTGTTTGTCTGTCTGTTTGTTTGCTTGCTTGCTTGCTTATTTGTTTGTTTGTCTGTCTGTCTGTTGGTTGGTTGGTTGGTTGGTTGGTTGGTTAGTTGGTTGGTTGGTTGGTTGGCTGGTTGGTTGGTTGGTCTGTCGGTCGGCGGTCGGTCGGTCGGTTGGTTGGTTGGTTGGTTGGTTGGTTGGTTGGTTGGTTGGTTGGTTGGTTGGTTGGTTGGTTGGTTGTTGGTTAGTTGGTTGGCTAGTTGGTTTGGTTTGTTCGTTCGTTTGTTCGTTCATTCGTTCGTTTCTTTGTTTGTTTATATGCTTGCTTGTTTCATATCAGGTTTTTTTCTTTTACAAATTCAACAGGAAAAATGTATTTAGCTAGACGAAAGAACAAAAAAAAAAAAATATCAGCCATTTCTGTCATCAAGTCAATAGGCCCTTAATGTTTATTTGTTCATTCATTTGTTGTTGTTTTTTTAAGACGGAAATTTGTTTTCAGCTCGAAAGTGGGGGATGTGTGTTGGCGTAGCTGTGTTATTACCAGTTGTATGTTGGCGCCATATTGTCGGTTAGGGCTAGAGGCAATTGGTAGAGATGTCATCGGTAAACTGCCTGTGTTTTCTGTATTTCATGAATGAGCATGTATCGTTTGTTCTGTCTGTCTCTGTCTCTGTGTTTGTCCCTCTCCCTTTTTTTTTCTCGCTCTTTCTCTTTCTCTTTCCGCCCTTCTGTCTCTATCTCTCTGTCTGTGTCTGTGTCTGTGTCTGTGTCTGTCTGTGTCTGTGTCTGTGTCTGTGTCTGTGTCTGTCTGTGTCTCTGTCTGTCTGTCTGTCTGTCTGTCTGTCTGACTATCTATCTCCCACCCTTTCTCTGTCTCTCTCTCTTTCTCTTTCTTTTTCCTTTCACCCTTCTCTTTTTCTGTCTGTCTGTCTCTTTCTGTCTGTCTGTCTCTTTCTGTCTGTCTCTGTCAATCTGTCTGTCTGTCTGTCTCTGTCTCTCTGCCTCTGTCTCTGTCTCTCTCTCTCTCTGTCTCTCTCTCTCTCTGTCTGTCACTTCTCTCTCTCTCTCTCTCTCTCTCTCCTCTCTCTCTCTCTCTCTGTATCTCCGTGTCTCTCTCTGTGTCTCTCTGTCTGTCTTTCTTTCTCTGTGAAATTTTCTATTAAATCGAAAAAATTAAAATTCTACCAAAGGAAAAACGTGATTAATAAACAAGACAGACTATGTTAATACGGGTGTTATATCTTTCTAGTGTAGCTTGAGACTGTTATTTGTCTCTTATGTGTATAATTTGTCCTTTTTGTTAAAATATTCTGTTAAACTGACTTTCAAGGAATATAAAGCCAGCAAATAAACTATATAATAAATTGTCACGTTAGCTTAAGTGTTTGATTATAAGGGTGGTTTCTGTCTTTTTTTTTAAGTTCGAAGATTGGGGATTTTTAGAGGATATTTTCGGTAAAAACAGTGATTTTCAAATAAGAAAAACACACAACACACACACACACACACACACACACACACAACACACACACACACACACACACACACACACACACACACACACACACACACACACACACACACAAAACCACAAAACAAAACAAACAAGAAACCACCACACAACACACAAAAAAAAAAAACAAACCAAAACAAAAAACAAAAAAACAAAAAAAACAACACAACAAAAAACAAACAACAAAAAAACAAAAAACAACAAACAAACAAAACAAACAACCACAAACAAAAACACAACAACAACAAAACTAAAAGAAACAAACAGAAAAACAAAAAAAAAGTACATGTAAACAAATATTTGGTTGATTTAGGTGTTCTACTATTTGAATAGCTGGTACAATGTATATTCTCACTTACCTCGTATAACTTGGTATCACTTTATTAATTTTATCTGTAAACTACAAACAAAAAACAACAACAAACAAAAAAAAAACAGGAAAACAAAAATTAAATTAAGTAAGTATGAATTATAAAAAAAGTATATATCAATAAGTAAATAAAATCTACTTTCTTCTTTGGTTTCGCCTTCATAAAAGGTAACATTGGATTAGCAGCAATAACGACAACTACAATAACAATATCAATCATTTTCGTAAAAGATTTGTGAAAAACGTCCATTGTCAGTTTCTTATTTTATCCTCCTGTTTGTCATCATCATCGCCGTCATCATTATCATCATCGTCATCATTAATATCGTCGTCGTCTTTCTTTCATCATCATCATCATCGCATTCATCATCATCATCATCATCATCATCATAATTATTATGTTATTGTTATTGTTATTGTTATTGTTATTGTTATTATTATTATTATAATTATTATTAATATTATTATTGTTATTATCATTCTTGTTATTATTATTATTATTATAATATTACTATCATTATTATCATTATTGCTATTATCATTACTGTTGTTGTTGCTGTTGTTGTTACTGTTGTTGTGTTGTTGATATTATTATTATTATTATTGTTGTTACTGTTATAATTATCACGATTGTTATCATTATCATTACGATATTATTATTCTTGTTGTTATTATCATTATTGTTACTATTATAATTATTATCATTGTTATCATTATCATTATCATTACCACCATCACCACCACCGCCGCCTCCGCCGTCGTCGTCATCATCATTATCATCATCATCGTCATTATTTTTTATTCATATTCTTATGTTAGTGTTGTTATTGTCATGTTGTTGTTATTATTATCATTATTATTATTATTATGTATTATCATTGTTGTTATTATTGTTATTATTAACGTCATTTACTAACATTATCATAATCATTATCATATATACGTAGCAGTAGTAGTAAAGCAGCAGCGGCAGCAGTAGCAGTAGTAGTAGTAGAAGTAGTAGAGTAGTAGAAAGTAGTAGTAACAGCAGCAACAGTGGTAGTAGTAGTAGGAGTACACACTATAATCGACCTTTTAAATTGTTCGATCACGTTGTAATGCCTGTCTAGATATTGAATTGATATTGTTTGTTCTGTGATAAAAAAAAATGTTGCTTTGTGTTCAAGTCTACAATTAATGGATTGATGTGAATGAAACGACAGCAATGAAAAAAAATAACAGTGAGCTTATTAGTTTGAGCATTAAACGTAAATACGAAATCAAAATACACTTACTTTCACAAAAAAAAGAAATATTCTCAGCCTTCACAGAGTATGTGTAATGACAATCCATGCATTTTTCATAAAGTAAAACTAAAAGAAATATGATAACAGTAATAAAACAATTCATCGATTTGTTGTTGCCACTTGATCATATACACATACATTATAATAGCATGTTTATAGTGTACACACACATACACACATACGTTAAATAATATATACATGTATATATATATATATATATATATATATATATATATATAAATATATTATAATATATATATATAGATTCCAGAAAGCAAACGATTGTTAGTGCCTGCAATATAAAGCAGAATAAGTACAAGCACATATCCTTAGATCCAGTAGAGGTAAACTATGACTGTGAGTTAGTCATGATAATAAATCACACATAATAACACCACACTGTGCAAACAAAACAAAACCAAAATTGAACAAAAACAAATAAGAAAGAAACACACACACACACACACATAACACACACACACACACACACGCACGCACACACACACACACACACACACAACACACACACACACCACACACACACACACACACACACACACACACACACTTCATAAAGAAGATCAGGAAAAGACAAGCAACATTTATAAAACATTTTATGAGGCAAGAGAAATTTAAGCACGTAGTCACAACAGGAAAGCTGAAGGAAACAAAAGAGCCCCAGGTAGACACAGGAAGAAAATAGTGGGACATTTCTGCAAAGTGGATGAGGACAGAAAGATTAAGAAATATACTCGCAGCGACAAAAGATAGATTCGTATCAAGGTCCATTACCAACAACGCCATGTGGCGTGGTGCATGATATATATGATGATGATGATGATGATGATGATGATGATGATGGTGGTGATGGTTGATGGTGGTGGTGGTGGTGGCCTTTGTCAAACGTTAACGTAAGACAAAAAAAAAGAACAAATGTCAAATAACAAATACAAAATTAGGAGAAATTAGGAGAGAAAAATACCAAAATTTCCTTGTTGTTCGGTGGAGTCGGAGAAAATGACTTATATGAAATCATAACAGCAATTTACAGAGTCCAAAACCGCAATATACATTTTACCTTCCTTCAGTTCTTTTGTTGTAATACATCGGAGGGGAGGGGGGAACCAGACTGCTCAGATTTGATGTATGTGTATTTGTTGGTATGTGTCTACGTGTATGTGTGTGCGTTTCTACGTGCGAATGTGCGGGCGGATCCATGAGTGTAGGCATGTGTGTGTACGTGCGAGTGTGTGTGTGTGCGTGCGTGTATG
>JAPXFY010000028.1:24285177-24290177 GCA_030674185.1 Monoplex corrugatus
GCATTGTTTAGCTGAACACTTGAAACAGCCGGCATTCAGGGATCAGGAGGGATTGGAAGGCAGGATGGCATGAGGAGGTTACGCAGGGAGCGACAACATCTCTCCCCAAGGATGTGATATATATATCACAGTTAACCTTTTATAACTAATTTGCCTTGCTCGTAGACTCCACATAAGAAGGAGTCTGAAACAATTTGCTGTAGCCATGTACACACACGCCGGACTACAAGTCTGTAGTTCTTGTAGTAGTTTTCAGTTTCACTTTTACAAGATGGGTCTCCTCGCTCGGAATATATTCCACAAGCACTGACGCACTGTCATGTGATGAAATATTCTGTTGACGTCATGTGATTTCTGCCCGGTGTCTGACTGTCCAGATGAAGGAAATTCGATCAAGGGAGGGTAAAAAGGGTAGAAGTAACTATGGCTCTATATATCATTGTTGTTGTTATTGTTTGTTGTTATCATTATTAGTATCATTAATTTTTTTAATATCATTATTATTATCAATGCTATTATTGTTATATTTATTACTATATTATTATAACTATTATATATCATCATCATATTATTATTATTACTTTATTGTTATTATTATATCATTATTATCAATTTCATCGTTGTTGTCGCTGCTGTTATTATTATTATCATCGTCATCGTCACCACCACCACCACCACCACCATCATCATTATCATCATTAAATAATGATAACATAATAACAATGACAACAACAACAATAATAATAATGATACTACTATTACTACTGATAATGATAATAATAATAATGATAATCATTTATCATCATCATCATGGTCATTATTCTCTTTTGTTGTGTTGTCATCATGATTATGATTATATGTTCTTTTATATATATTATATTATTATTATTATCTTATTATTATTTTTTATTATTTTATGTACAATATTATCATTGTTATTATCATTATGTTGTTATTGGTGTTGTTATTGTTATCATGATGATGATGATAATTATTACTCATGTATTTATTATTATCATCATTATTATTATTATATCTATCATCATATTATATCATAACATGATGATGATGATGAGATTATTATTTATCATTATTTTATTGTTGTTGTTGTTGTTGTTATCATCATCATCATCATTTATTAATTGTATCACTACTATCATTATCATCGTCGTTATCGACATTGTTATCGTTATTGCTATTGCCAGTATTATTGTTATTACTTATCATTATCATTGTTGTTGTTGTCGTTGTCGTCGTCGTCATCATTATCATCATCATCATTAGTGTATTATCCTTAGCATTATATTCTTCTTTTTCTTCTCACTATCATTGTTAATATTGTCATTATTATTTTATTACTATTATTATTATTGTTGTTATTATTATCATCGTTATTATTATCATATTGTTCTTGTTGCCATAACAGTAGTAGTAGCAGTAACAGCAGCAATAGTAGTGATAAAGTAAGCTCTGCAACTGGTCTTTCAGCCTTTTCACGACTCAATAATTCTTTATAACAAAAGGTCTGTTCAAAGCAAGTAATGAAATTGCCAGTTTCATTCATCCAATCCTGTAATGGCATCTGCATGCTTTCTATGTTTGTCCAGAAGAGATCTTTTAAACATAATTAGGAAAGGCACAAGTCCGAATGTATTAGTTGATAAATTCTGTGAGGGATTAACACAATTAACAAATTTGGGGGGGGATAAATTTTAGTATTACAGTGTCTCTAGATAAAACACCTACCTTGTTTTTGTTTTTTATTTGTTCCGATTTTTTTTTTATTTGTTCCTGAGTATTGATATGGTATGCATTTTTTGGTGTTGTGTATACATATTTCAATGTTTCGTGATAATATTTTGTGTGTATACGTTGTGTGGTCACAACGGGAAAGCTGGAGGGAAAGAGAGCACCGGGTAGACCCAGGAAGAAGACGCTAGACGGACTTTCAGAGTGGCTGAAGACAGGGAGGGTGGAAGAGATGCTTGAGGCAACAAGAGATAGAGACAGATGGAAGTCCATAATCGCCAACGTCATGCGGCAAGGTACCTGATGTGATGATGATGATGATACGATTAGGTTTGATGTTGGAATTATATTGACACTATGGGATATTGACATTGTAACTGCATGACTCTCAGTGTTTCTGATGTATGTATGTAACCACACATCCCTTCATGAGGGAGCCATTGTTTGAATTGATTATCCATCTCCAAATTCGTTCTCTTTCTCGTCCGCTCTCTTCATCCACCTCTCTGTTTGTCTGTCTGTCTATTTGTCTATTTATGTCTCGTCAGTCTTTGTGTGCATAATGAGACTGTCTCTCTGTCAACCGCCTCGGCGGGGGTTCTTTCAGTATAAATAGTATCCCCACCTGGAAATTCTGTGCTAGAAACTTCCTCTTTTCTGTCACTCTCTTTGTTTCTTTCTTCCTCCTTTGCTTTCCTTATTTTTTCCTATAATTTTCTGCTTTGCTGGTCCATTCACCTGTATGTGTTCGATAAAGTCTTAGGTACTTTTTCTTAGGATTGATAATTGGGTACATGTGTTAAGTGCATTTTTGGCTCTAGGGATATGAGATATGCGGAAGCAATTTGGGGTAATTTTTGCCTGTTTTTTTATTATTTTTTGTGTCCTTAAGTATGCTTCAATTTGTATTCTGGTGTGTTTTTTTAAATCCCCTGTACGATAAATTGGACGGAGTGGTCAACGCCAGGGGCACGTTCTTAGATTATGTGCGCGAAATGTATTGATATGCGTACTTAGTTTCTTTTCTTTTTTTCTTTCTTGTTGAAGTATTGTATGTTTTGAGGTGGTTGAAGCCCTGATATGACAGTGCGCAGGCGGCTGGGCTTTAATCAACAATAACAACGATAACAACCGTCTTCTCCACTTTACACATCACTTTCCCCCCTTCATGTTATCTCTACGTCCCTCCCACTCACCCCCAACCCAGTAACTATTTTCTCAACCCTCACCACCTTAACCCCCAAACACTCCCTCCCTCTTTCCGCAATCACCCCCAAATATCTTCACCACCACAAACCTAATCTTGCACCAGCTTCTGGCAGAAAGTAAAAAAAAAGGAAAGTTCTATGAAAGACCAGCACCGTGGCCTTGTCCCACCAGCAAGAAACAGGAACAAAACGTCCTCCCGTGCGAGAAGAAACTAATCTCGTTCCTGCTACAGTCACGTCATGCCAGGCCCTTCGTTTCTTTGAACTCCCCCATCAATCCTAACCCTCCTGGATAAAGAGAGAGAGAGAGAGAGAGAAAGAGAGACAGAGAGAGACAGAGAAAGAGAGAGAGAGAGAAGAGAAAGAGAGAGAGAGACAGAGAGAGAGAGACAGAGAGAGACAGAGAAAGAGACGAGAGAGAGAAAGAGAGAGAGACAGAGAGACACACACAAAAGAGACACAGAGAGAGAAGAGAGAGAGAGAAGAGAACGAGAGAGAGAGAATGTCTTCTGTCAGTCAGGAGGAAAGCTCCTCCTGTCGATAGTTGCCATTGATGGACAGGGCGGAATCTAGATTTTTTCTTTTTTTTTTCTTCTTTCTACTCAGATTCATACAAACCAAGCACGCAAACTGTCTTCTTGGCTTGGACAAGTCGCATAAAAGGCTTATGGGTGGCTGAGCTAGAGTGGCCTGGCCTGGCACCAAACTGAAGATTACTGACATCGGGACACGCACGCATGGATCCATGATGTTTTGGTAAAGCATGAATGAAAACATTTCAAACAGAAGAGAGAGAGAGAGACAGAGAGAGAGAGAAAACAACAGAGACAGAACAAGAGAGAGAGTGTGTGTGAGAGACAGAGAGAGAGAGAACGAGTGAGAGGGAGAGAAAGAGAACGAGAGAGAGACAGAGATAGAAAGAGAGAGAATAAGGGAAACAGAGAGAGACAGAGAGAGAGACAGGCAGACAGACAAGCACAGAAAAAGCGAGAGAGAGAGAAGGTGATAGAGACAGAAAGAGACAGAAGTTTCTGGAACTTTCCAGAAACACCAGGATTAAAAAAAGCAACAACAAGTATCCACAACAGCATGGAAGAAAAGAGAAAGAGAGAGAGAAAAACAGAGAAACAGAGAGAAAAACAGAGAGAAAAACAGAGAAACAGAGAGAGAGGGAGAGAAGGAGAGAATAGAAGAGACAGACAGAGAAATAAAGAAAACGATGTGTGTGTATGTGTTTGTTTTTTGTTTGTTTGTAATGCATTTTGTTTTTGTGGCTTTGGATTTCTCTGTCTCTCTGCTTTTGTCTGTTTCTCTGTCTTTCTGTCTCTGTCTGTCTGTCTCTCTCTCTCTCTCTCTCTCTCTCTCTCTCTCTCTCTCTCTTCTTTTTTCTGTGTGTGTGTCTCTCTCTCCCTCTCTTCTTTATTCTGTCTCTCTCACTCTCTCGCCCTGTTATTACTAGATGTATTAAATTCTTGTTTCAACTACTGAAACAGCCAGAGACTAGGTAATGAAAAAAAGCATATTAAATGTTATTATTCACTATGCATGATGAAGGTTATGGAACTTGACAGTCCAAAATGAAAAAATAAAAATTTATATGAACATGGTTTTGAAGAAGTTTGGCTTTTTGGGTGTGATGACCAAAAACGATTCAGCAAAAAACTTAAAGAAAAATTACGCATTAGTTTCTGTCATAGTTGGCATAACCACTTAGATACCAGTGCACGATGTTCACTATATAACAAATTTCAACCTGTATTTGCAAGAGCAAAGTATATTGAAACACTGTGTGTGGAAGTGTTTAGGAATGCTATGGCACAAGTTAGGATGGGCGTGTCCCAGTTAAATGTTCACAGATATTGCTTTGTGGGTATGACTGTCAACACTTTATGTCCAGTTTGTCCAAATGTGCAGGAAAACGAGATATATTTTCTGTTTGAATGCCCTCTGTACAATCAGGTCAGACAATCGTATCATTTAAATATCAGTGAAGGCGATAACTTAGAAGATTTTTTTTATTAGAAAAATTGGATGACCCTGTGT
>JAPXFY010000028.1:24297677-24302677 GCA_030674185.1 Monoplex corrugatus
ATTTTAAAACAGAAAGTAGCATGGTTGTTTTTGTTGCTGTTTTATTATCATCAGTTATTTTTTTTAATCTGTGGTTTGTTTGTCTGTTTGTTGTTTGTTTGTTTTTTGTTTGTTGTTTGTTTGTTTGTTTGTTTGTTTGTTTGTTCATGACGCATTGTAATGCATTTCTTTTTGTGACCTTGGATCTCCTCTCTTCTCTCTTTCTCTCTTCTCTCTCTCTCTTTCTCTCTCTCTCCTCTCCCTCTCCTTTCTCTTCTTTCTCTCTCTCTCTCTCCTCTCGTCTTCCTTTCTCTCGTCTCTTTCTCTCTCTCTCTCTCTCTTCTCTCTCTCTCTCTCTTTCTCTCTTCTCTCTTCTCTCGTCTCTCTCTTTCTCTCTCTCTCTCTTCTCTCCTCTCTTCTTCTCTCTCGTCCTCTTCTCTCTCCTTCTCTTCTCTCTCTTTCTCTCTCTCTCTCTCTCTCTCTTCTCTCTCTCTCTCTCCTTCTCTCTCTCTCTCTCTCTCTCCCCTCTCTCTCTTCTTCTCTCTTTCTCCTCTCTCTCTCTCTCTCCCTCATCTCTCTCTCTCTCTCTTCTCCTCCTCTTCTCCTCTCTCTCCTTCGACTGTCTCTCTCTACTCCCTCTCCTCTCCCACCATCCTCTAATTCTCCATCTCTCACCTCCTCCATCTCCCACAACGTACCTCTACCTCCTCCCATCTCACCCACACAACGTCCATCACCCTCCAGTCTTTCTCCCACCAAAACCCCCCCAAGCATCCCAATTCCTTCACTACCCAAGAATCTAGTCATGGCCTCAGCTGCGGGCAGAAAGGAGACAGAAAGAAAAAGTCAGGAAAGAGGACCAGCACCGAATCCAGACCCAGCAAGGAACCCGAGGAGCAAAACGCTTTCGCACGCTCCAGAAGAAACTAATCTCATCTCTGAATGGACGTTCCAGACTTTTCTTTTTCCCTTTAACACACCCCCCCCCCCCACCACCACCACCACCAACCCCTACCCCTGGATGTTCCAAGTCTTTATTTTACTTTAACACCCCCCCCCCCCCACACACACACACACACACAAACACAACTCTCACCCCTGTAATGATCTTTTTTACTCAAGAAATCGAGAAAAGGTCTCTTGTCTGTCAGGCATAAGCTTCTTCTGTTTGTTGTTGTTGTTGTTGTTTTGTTGTGTTTTGTTTTTTTTGCTGTTGTTGTCTTTTTGCTGGTGTTGGTGATGGTTTGTTGCTGGTTGGTGGTGGTAGTGGTGGTGGTTTGGTGGTGTTAGTGGTGGTGGTTGTGGAGGTGGTGGTGGTGGTTGTGGGACATTCCAGGCTTTTCTTTTCCTTTAGCTTCCTCCCCAACACCGACCCCTTGGAATATTTTTTATATGCATTTTAGACTTGAAAAGATAATGGCGAGCTTGGTTTTTATTTGTTGTCCATATACAGGAGGGGGGGGGGGGGGTGCAAAAGTAGGTATATGTTATAAAAAAAGAAAACACGTACAATACTCATTGCATTTATTATACAAACAAATGAATATTGCATATGCATGTAATAACAAGCACAGCCTTAATCCCTCAGATACTCAAACTGCTTGCCGTTGGTATTCACACATCCTCTAATCGAGAGCGGAATTAAGCATTATAATAATGATGTGATACTTACTGTATACCTACTTTTGCACCCCCCCTGTACTTGTGGTGTTAGTCCTGATAGGGCTCTAGTAGTTGGCTGGGTTATAAGCAATATGAACCTGAATCTCAACAAAGACAAAAGCTTTTCCTGTTTATGCTTTTGTTGTTGATTGAGGTGATGGTGGTGATGGTGGTGGTGGTGGTGGTGGTGGTGGTGGTGTGGTGTTGTTTTCTTGTTTTCTTGTTTTCGTTCTGTTCTGTTCTGTTCTGTTCTGTTCTGTTCTGTTCTGTTCTGTTCTGTTCTGTTCTGTTCTGTTTATTGTTGTTGTTAATTTTGTTCGTGGACGAATTCAATTGAGAGAGAGAGAGAGAGAGAGAGAGAGAGAGAGAGAGAGAGAGAGAAAGAGAGAGAGAGAGAGAACGAAAGACAAACAGACACGAAACAGCCCCTCCCCCCCCCCAAAAAAAAAGCAAAAAAAAGAAGAGAGAGAGAGAGGAAAAAACAGAACGAAACAAGGAAAGACAGAAAGACAAAAAGAAAGAACAAAATACAAACAAGAACAAAAGAAGGACTGAAAGAAAGAAAGAGAGGGAAAGGCAAACAACTTAACCAAAACAAACAAACAAACAAACAAAAACACACACAAACAACAACGAAAACTCTGTTTGCAGATCATATTTAAAACAAATAGGTATCGTATCTGAATTTAAAAAATAACGGCTGCAGAATGGTCATTAATCTCTTTTGCATTGAAAATAAGAAACTATCTAGCAGTTGATGAAGATCAAATAGATCACAAGCCCTGCAATGATCTAAAAGCAATCACAGAAACTGCTCATAAATAACATAAACATGAAACTGAATTTTCTTCTCCGAGTTTCACCTGCGGGTACATTCTGAAAATTACTGAAAAGTTAACAGATAGACAACGAGTGAAAATGAATGTGACAGTTATTAATGAGACCAAACGCATCATAGATCTTGTGATGAACAGGCTTGCGAAATTGTAATTCCTACAAACACTAATCACAAATTTGTTTTGACTTTCTCAGATCCTCCGATATTATGAAATGGTTGACAAGTTCCTATCTCGTTTACCTGTCCAGAAAATATCATTTGACAAAAGAATGAGATCAAATACCTCACGATCTCCTTGATGAACGAGCTGTTTGACGAGCTATTTCAAAAAAAAAATATTAATCTGTAAAGACTGTCATTATTAGTTTTGTTTTAATTTTCATCCCCCAGGCATATGATGGAAATAATTAACTTTTAACGGACATGTTTGCTTCTCAAGAGAAAGAAGAACTGTCAATGTGATCGTATCAAATATATTATTTATTCCCAAACTTAACTTCAGAATGTATTTCAATAGTCATGTCATAATTATGATCATTGTACTCCATAGCGGGAGATCAAACCCCTCCTCATCGTCATTATCATCATCATCTCTTCATCATCATCATCATTTTCATCTTCATCATCATCATCATGTGCCCTGCGGCATGGCGTTGGCGATCATAGTTCTCATTATGAATATATCCTTTGTCCTGCAAGTACTTCTCCCGCTCCGTCTGTCTTCATCCACTGCGCAAGTCCATCCAATATTTTCTCCCTTGTCTACTTGATTCTGTTTTTTCCCTCCAGCTTTCCTGTTGTGACTTGGTGCTCAAATTTCTCTTGCCTAATAAAGATGTCCCATGATTGTTGCTTGTTTTTTCCTCATCTTCTTTATTAATGTTCTTTTCGTGTCTGCCAAAATATTAACTAAGTAACATAACTCTTGAGAGTCACGGAGCTATCTCCCATGTAGAATTTCTCAAACCCATTCAGCTAGCATAGACGCAGCCACAAAGCATAAAGTGGTAAGCTCAGAACATTCCTTAAAACTGTGTTGGCTTTGAGGAAATTCTACATGGGAGATAACTCCGTGACTCTCAAGAGTTATGTTACTTAGTTGATATTTATAATTCTCCCTGCTTCCCTCTTATTTCCTTTGGTATGCCAAAATATTGTTGTACAGATGTGAAGCGTGGACAGTCAACACGCTAAGTCAGAACAAGACTGAGGCAGCTGAAATGTAGTTCCTAAGAAGAATGTTAAAGAGTTCCATAGACAGAAAAAAAAAAAAGAAAACAAACGAGACAGTCTTGAAAACCCTCGTCAATCCCTTCAAAAATATTGTCGGATTCTTCGACACTGACAGACTCGTATCCAGAATTGAGCGTGCTATGGACTGGGTGGAAAGACTGGGACCACACAGACGAGTCTCATCCACTTTACGCTGGGGTCATTACTGAGGGTTTTGCTCAAATTCCATCGACCCTGATTGATGCTAGGACATACTATCATGAAGGTAAGCGAATAGTGCAGCCCTGTCACAAAATCTCAGCTCACTTTATTTAAAAGCGCAGGGCAACGAAGGAACTGTCCTTCAGCAAAATCCACTTTCATAGATAAATAATGATACAGAAACACAGATACAAACATATGGGCAGCAATGATTTGCTCTCTCCGTCTGTCTGTCTGTCTGTCTGTCTCTCTCTCTCTCTCTCTCTCTCTCTGTCCTCCTCCTCCTCCTCTTCCTCCTACTTCTTCTTCTTCTTCTTCTTCTTTTTCTTCTTCTTTTTCTTCTTCTCTCTCCCTGTCTGTCTGTCTGTCTCCCTGTCTGTCTCTGTCTGTCTCTCTGTCTGTCTCTCTGTCTGTCTCTCTGTCTGTCTGTCTCTCTGTCTCTCTCTCTCTCTTTCTCCAAAGAGCACACCCTAACTTCACATGGCAAATCGTGACAAAAATAAATAAATAAATAGATAAATAAATGAATAAATAAATAGATAAAACATGAAATCACCAACAGTAAACAACAGCATCACACTACCACAACCACTACAATCACTATCACCACCATCATCATCTTGACACCACCACCACTACCATCTTCAACACCACCTCCACCACCATCACCACCACCACCACCCACTTTCATCATCATTGGCACCACCAGTACCTCCACCATCACCACCTCCACCACCATCACCACCAATCACTTTCATCATCATTGCTCCCAACCACCACCACCACCATCACCACCATCGTCTTCACCACCGCCTTCACCACTATCAACACCAACACCAAGTTTATCATCATTGCAACCACTACCACCACTTCCACCACCACCATCATCATCATCGTCAACAACATCACCACCACCACCACCACCATCTCTTGTCTATGGATGGCCACTACCACCGAACTCATCTTGATCCAGGGGGGCCCGGCTTGTCAAATCAAAATTCTAGCCAGCGCCGGGGCTTTGATTAATTACCCCGTGCAAAAAGAACAGTATCGACCAGAAAGGCCCATACAGCGCTGCCGCGCCGGT
>JAPXFY010000028.1:24322677-24327677 GCA_030674185.1 Monoplex corrugatus
TATGCATATGTAGGAGGACCAGACACTAGCAGCACAGCTCTGTACGTAAGTTAACTCGGGATATTGCCAAAAAAGTAAATAAAAAGAAAAAAGAAAAAAAAAAAAGAAAAAGGAAAACAAAACAATAACAATTGCAACAAAAAAAAAGAAAAACAAAAAGAAAACAATAACAACAAACAAACAAACAAAAAACAATCAGACGAAAAACAGAAGCAAACAAAACAAAACAAAAACAAAAAAAAACAAAAAACAACCCGAAAACCACAGTAACAACAAACAAATAAAGACAAGCACGAACCAGAAAAACACGAAAATAGAATCAGAACGCGTATTTAATACAACAAGACTAGACAGGCGCAAATTTTCGGCCAACTGGCCTTTGTCAAGCGTGAATGTAAGATCACAAACAAACAAACACCAAATACAAAACTTAGGAGAGAAAAAAAACCTGAAACTTCCCTGCTGCTTCGTCCAGCCGCACTAGTTTTGAAAGACAAACACAAAACAAACAACAAACAACAAACAACAAACAAACAAAAACCACTGTCGGGTGGTACCCGCCGCAGTGAAAATCGAAGCCGAACCTTAAAAATTCGACCTTCTAAAAGTTATTGACTATTGCGCATCGCAATTTCAGTGTAAATTAACATATTGCAGATATAATAGATGAAAACAAGAATTTCATTTCAATTCTTTTACATTGGAGTAATTAATAACACATCTCATCTAGCCGTTACATCTGTAATAATCACACAACACCCGTATTTTTCGTTGTTGTTTTTTTTGTTTTTTGTTTTGTTTTGTTTTGTTGGTTTTTTAGCTTCGTCAAGCCACCAGAACACACACACACGGGGAATATTTATATTTCCAGTCATACCCATAAAATACGGGATGAACTCAGAACTCAGGAACTGGAAGGACCACTTCCAAAATTTATTTTCCCATCATTCCGGTTTCCTGGGCAACGAACGATACGTTACCTTACGGAGAACTGCCCCTGCTCACCACCAGAGTAAAAGCCGTCAATCTTTCGAATGGAACTCGAAGGGATGGAAGGGAAGAGGGGAAAGGGGAGAGAACTAGACCGTAGGGGAGGGCAGCGAGAGTTATGGGTCCTGGTGCTGGAATCGTCGCGACCGGCAAACATACGCTGGCGTTTGCGCACACAAAGCACGCGCTGTGACACAGCATGCACGCGCACGAGGAGGGGAATTAATCAGCAAAGAGGGGGAGGTATTTTTCGCCTCATTAAATCCATTGTGTGTGCGGTCCCATCTGCCTTATGATCTGTGCGGAGGAGATGGGCTGGTCCTGACTGGTAGCTCTAGCTCTAGCTTGGCGGTGCAGTGTGACTTCTGTGTGTTCCAAACTTGGAGTTGTTCCCCCTTTTCCGACTTTTGTTTTTTGTTTATTATTATCATTTGATTGTTATTATTGTTACTATCATTACTGTTATTATTGTTATAGTTATTATTATTATCATCATCATTGTCAGTATTCTTCTTCTTCTTTTCTTCTTCTTCTTATTGTTATTACTATTATTGTTATTATTATTATCAATATTATTACTAGTATTAGTAGTAGTAGTAGTAGTAGTAGTAATATGATTATTATTATTATTATTATTATTATTATCATTATTGTCATCATCATCATCATCATCGTCGCCAGTTTTCTTCTTCTTCTTCTTCTTCTTCTTCTTCTTCTTCTTATTATTATTATTATTATTATTATTATTATTATTATCATTGTTATTGTTGATGTTGTAGTCATCATTATCATCATCATCATCATCATCGTTTTTTTCGGTTTTTGTTTCTTTTTGTTGTTTGTTATTGTTAGTATTATTATTATCATCATCATCATTGTCATTGTCATCGTCACCATCACCAGTATTCTTATTATTATTATTGTTGTTGTTGTTATCATTATTATTATTGTTGTTGTTCTTGTCATCATCATCATCAATCGTTATTATTTTATCATTAGATTATCATATGATCAATGTCATTATTACTATTACTCATTTTATTTCATTTTTAGCATTTCGATTATTTTGTGGTATGTGTTCGACTCCCAGGCGGGCCATGTGTTTTTCAAAAAACATCTTAAAATTCGTTTTGACATTGAATAGTAATAAGCAACTCTGGTGAGAGCCGGACAGCAGGTCCTCAGAGGAGAAACCCCCGTCAAGCAAGTGTTCGGCCCTTAACTCCTGACACTCTAAGGGGGCCGGGCCGCATCGAGGTCATGACTCCTGGATGACTTTCTGCTGTCGCCATTTTAATATTGATAATTATATAATACATTAAACATGTTTACTTCCAATCAAACATATTGATCAACTTCCATGTGTGTATTGTTACTTATGTTTTCTTAAAATAGCTCTACTAGCATATATGTAATACCAAAGTAAATAAGAGGAAAGCAGGGAGAATTTTCAATATCAACTAAGTAACATAACTCTTGAGAGTCACGGAGTTATCTCCCATATAGAATTTCTCAAACCCAACACAGTTTGCGCTACCCATTCAGCTGGCATAGACTCAGCCACAAAGCATAAAGTGGTAAGCTCAGAACATTCTACCAGCATATCCTGCATTTATATAGATTTAGATATATGTTTTTGATATACGAACGTATTTGTTGTTATTTTGTTGTTGTTCGTCCTTAGTTGTCGAGGAAGACCACGACTTCAAGTTTGACTGGGGGCTGGCGATTGTGGGTCTGGAGGTGGCTGGTGAGGCCAGTCCGGGCCATGAAGGCTCGCCCACACGTAGGGCAAACGTGGGTTCGTGTAGCTGTAGAATTGGAGGTCGCTCATGCCTTGCGCGCTTCTCGTATTTATATATACATATATATACATATATATCATTAACCGCAGTTCGACACAAGTCATTGGAGAGATGTACATGTACTGTAGCAAATGTAATATTATCAGACATGTTTGTTGGCTCGGAAACATGAAATATTCTGAATACTTTACGTCAATATATGATAGTAATTGTGCCATGTGAGGGTAAATTCCGTTTGCATCATACGTAGTGTCGCATCATATTCCTCCATTATATATATTTTATACATTTGTTTAAAGACAGCTGGCCACAGTTCTTATGAAGGATGGTTGACTTCGTCGATACAGCTGTGGGACTCCAGATATCTTGACTTCAACCTACCAACCCGCGTATAAAAAAACCAACTTAACAAACAAACAATACAAATAATAATAATAATAATAATGATAATAGTAATGATGATGATGATGATAATGATAATGATAATCTGCTGCTACTGATAATAAAAATAAGAAGAAGAAGAAAAAAAATCATGAAATTAATAAGAAGAAGAAGAAGAACAACAACAACAACAACATCAATAACAATAACAAGATGATGATGATGATGATGATGATGATGATGATGATGATTTATGAATGATGATGATAATGATGATGAATGATGATGATAATGATAGATGAGATGATGATGATGATTGATGATGATGATGATGATATGATATGATGATGATGATGATGATGATGATGATGATGATATGATGATGATGATGTGATGATGAAGTGATGATTGATGAATGATGATTGATGAATGATGATTGATGAATGATGATTGATAATTGATGATTGATAGATGATGATGATGATGATGATGATGATGATGATGATGATGATGATGATGATGATGATGATGATGATGAATGATGATGATGAATGATGCAGATAGTTAGATGATCATGTGTGATGTACGATGCCTCAAACAACTAAACTGTCAGGACCACTGAAACATCCCTCGTCTTGCCCAGGTGTCGATCCCACACCCCGTGCTTTATGAACATGACACATTAACCACTGAGCCAAACAATCGGTATGGTGGTGGTGTGTGTTCATGATGGTGATGGTGGTGTGTGTTTGTGGGGGGGGGTTAGTGCCATGGAGGATGCTGTGGACAGCATGCTGCGCTGTGTTCATTGCTCGTAAACCTTGTTGTTGATCATTGATGCCGGCGAGATTAGAAGGGGGGGGGGGGAGGAGTATGGGTGAGAGGGGGAGGGTGTGTTGGCTATTGGTTTGGTTTCATACGGTAGCAGATGGGGGCGGAGGTCTGTGTTAGGACTGTTCAGTGACTGTTGGGTGTGGGGTGGGGGTGGGGGTTCAACTATCATATCAGATAAGTTTCAATTTCGATGTCTTCAGATAGGGCCTCTGCGCTAGGAATGAATTCCATGTGCGTTGATGTCACCGATGCCGTGAGAAGACAGATAGGACAGACAAGATGATAGACAGGAAGATAGGACAGGACAATATAGGACAGGACAATATAGGACAGGACAAGATAGGACAAGATAGGACAGGACGAGACGAGATAAGATCAGGTAAGATTAGGTAAGATCAGAGGATAGGATAGGATAAGCTGAGACGATACGAGACGAGATATGGTGAGACAAGACAAGAAACAAGGCAAAGGCAAGCAAGGCAAGGCAAGGCAAGGCAAGCAAAACAAGGCAAGGCAAGGCAAGGCAAGGCAAGGAAAGGGCAAGCCAAGCTAAGCCAAGCCAAGCCAAGCCAAGCAAGGCAAGGCAAGGCAAGGCAAGCAAAACAAGCATGCCAAGCCAAGACAAGACAAGACAAGGCAAGGCAAGGCAAAACAAGGCAAGCCAAGCCAAGCCAAGCCAAGCCAAGCCAAGCCAAGCCAAGGCAAGGCAAGGCAAGCAAGGCAAAACCAAGCCAAGCCAAAGCCAAGCCAAGCCAAGCCAAGCCAAGCGACTATCAGTTTCCATTTTATTTTCGTTTTTGATTAAAGCATATAAAGCATTCCGATCTTTTTCGGATGCTTCTGTGCACGTTATTTTGTCCACACTGTGAAGGTGAAGTGTTTCTGCGCAGTCTGCATACTCCATCTTCGGTGAGTGTGCATGCTGCGTGATTCCCGTATTTCTATAAGCAACCAGACTCTGAAATGACTTACAGGGTCTTTAATGTGTAT
>JAPXFY010000028.1:24355177-24357677 GCA_030674185.1 Monoplex corrugatus
GATGGTGGTCAATTTTTCAAGGCAAGAGTTTGGTTGGTTACTTGGTTTGTTTGTTTGCTTGCTTGCTTGCTTGATTGTCTGTCTGTCTGTTTGTTTCCTTGTTTGTTCGTTTGATTGCTTGTTTGTTTGTTTGTTTGCTTGCTTATTTGTTTGTTTGCTTGTTTGCCTGTTGGTTGGTTGGTTGGGTGGTTGGTTGGTTGGGTGATTGGTTGGTTGGGTGATTGGTTGGTTGGTTGGTTGGTTGGTTGGTTGGTTGGTTGGTTCGTTCGTTGGTTGGTTCGTTGGTTCGTTCGTTGGTTCGTTCGTTCGTTCGTTCGTTCGTTTGTTTGTTTGTTTGTTTGTTTGTTTGTTTGTTTGTTTGTTTGTTTGTTTGTTTGTTTGTTTGTTTGTTTGTTTGTTTGTTCGTTCGTTTCTTCGTTCGTTTGGTTGGTTCGTTCCTTTATTTTTTCAAAAATTCTTTTAAGGATCATCGGACTCAGGCATTTTTATTTGTACTCTCTTACTTCCCTCTTCCACTGTCAACGCCACTTTAATGGCTGCAGAAGATTGGACAATGTTTACAGTGTTGTGATGATGACAATGGGGATGATAATCATGATGCTGTGGAGTTACAGCTGGGATTGAGACTGTGCGACAAAGCCGTTCTCTGTGCTTAGTATGATAAGTAGTGGTTAAACTTTATTCAAGATGGTGATTAACAGGCAAATTGATTCCGAAGCACAAGAATGATTGAATACATATATATATATATATATATATATATATATATACATTATCTTCGTTGTCTCTAGCTTTTTAGAGTACATGCACATGCGCATATTTGTATAGTTATCGTAACTCTCACTCTCTCTCTCTCTCTGTCCTCTCTCTCTCTTCTTTCTCTCTCCTCTCTCTCTCCTCTCTCTCTCTCTATCTCATTCTCGCTCTCTCTGTTTGTCTCTGTCTCTTTCCTTATCTGTCTGTCTATCTGTGTGTGTGTGTGTGTGTGTCCAAGATTTTGAAGTAGAAAAAGATGTCTCATTGTGTTGTTTTTATATCAAATGCATTTATATGCATATACATATATATATGTATATATATATATATATATATATATATATATATATATATATATATATATATATATATATATATATATATTTAGAAAGAGAGAGAGAGATACACAGCAATGACTTCTTTATCGTGACGAATTAGAAAATAGAAGGAAAACATAACAAGAACCACAACTATAAGAACCACAACAGCAAGAACACAACAACAAGAGTCACAACAACAAGAAGAAGAATCACAACAACAACAACAAACAAGCGGTGTTCATGGCGCTGTGAGCAACGTCGTTTTCAAAAGCAGTCGCCGACATTTTGTACCCAGTCAGAGCCACATATACATATATTGGTCACATTATGTTGTCTCCCTTCCCGCTCTTTTTGTATTGACTCACGCAAAAAACAAAAACAAAAAAAATGAAATAAAATAAAATAAATTAAAAATGAAATTAAATTGAATAAAATCAAATCAAATAAACATAGAACAGAATGGAACAGAATGAAATCAAACAAAACAAAACAAAAAATAAATTTAAATACAACAAAATAAAATGAAACGAAATAAAATAAAATGAAATAAAATAAAATAAAATAAATTTCAAAAAAATTTAATAAAATAAAACAAAATGAAATAAAATGACGTTGTAAGTTTTAGATTTTTGACGTAGCTGTGACGAACAGTGACGGCATGATGTAAATCTCCTGTGTGACTCTATAGATGAAGAGAGGTCTTTCCCGAGCGTAGGCTGCAACTCTATAAGGTGCACTTGTAGTGTGAGTGACCTTTCTTTTACTCTTAACCTTACTGTTTAAAGCCCAGCCGACTGCATAGAGCCATTTCAGGCCTATAACCATTTCAAAATGTACACAACATCCGGTTGGAGAAAAAAGCTAGAAAAGAAAACGAAATACATATGCCAATGCCTGTGTGCACGTAATCTAAGGACATGCCCCTGGCGTTGATCACTCTTTCCAGTTTATCACCAGAGGAGTTCAAAAAACGAACCTAAATACAAATGTGAACATAACTAACAACACTAAAGCATGCTTTAAAAAGGCCAAACTCACATGTATCTAAAATTGCTCCTGCACATTTCAGTTCCTTAGAACGAAACATGCAGTCAATAGATCTACATGCACCCAGTTATCAATCCTAAGAGAAAGTATGTAAGAGAGAGAGAGAATGAGAAAGAGAGAGAGAGAGAATGAGAAAGAGAGAGAAAGAGAGAGAAAGAGAGAGAGAGAGAGAGAATACAAAAAGTACAACAAACAAATATAAAAACAACACAATGAGACATCTTCTTCTACTTCAAAATCTTGAACAGACACAGAGAGAGAGAGAGAGGACGGAGAGAGAGAGAGAGAGAGAGAGAGAGAGAAGAGAGAGAGAGAGAGAGAGAAAATTACGATAGCTATACAAATATGTGCAGGTGCATCTACTCTAAAAAGCTAGA
>JAPXFY010000028.1:24365177-24372677 GCA_030674185.1 Monoplex corrugatus
CTTTTTCGTATCATTTTTCTTCTCCTCTTCCTCCCTCTTCTTTTCGTTGTTTTCTTTTCCTTTTCTTTTTGTTTGTTTTGTTTTGTTTTTTGTCTCTGTCTTTTACGTTTTGTTCGTCATCCTTTTCGTCTTCTTCTTCTTCTTCATATTATTTCTCTTCCTGTTCTTCTCCCCAATCCTATTTCTCCTCCTTCCTCGTCTTGTGGAAGGAAGGAGCCCGAGGGAACTTTTATCTTATCTCTTTCCTTCGCTCTCTTTTCTCCTTCTCCTATTTCTCCTGTTCTTCCTTCTTCTATTTCTTCGTTTTCTTCCTTTTGTTACTTTTTTCTTGGCTTCTCTTTGTCGCTCTGTCTCTCTTTGAAACCTCTTCAAGGTCACAGTGACTTGAAAAGTACAAAATCTAGATTTTCTTAAAAACACTTTTTGCATGAAAAATAAAAGAGTATATTATCAGTATGTCTTCACCGACTTTGTTTGTAGTTGTATTTTTGTTTGATTGATTTTTTTTTAACTTGGTGTGGTTGTTGAGGTTCATTTCAACTGAAGCCTCTTCAAGGTCACAGTGACCTTGAAAAGTATAAAATCTAGATTTTCTTAAAAACGATTTTTGTATCAAAAATAAAGGAGATAATTAGAATGTCTTACCCACTTGTTTGTAGTTTTATTTTTGATTGATTTTTGAAAAAAAAAATTGGTGGTGGGTGTTGACATTCATTTCAAATGAAGCCTCTTTAAGGTCACAGTGACCTTGAAAAGTGTAAAAATTGATTTTCTTAAAAACAATTGTTGTATAAAAAAGAGATTATTAGAATAGTTTCACCCTCTTGTTTATTGTTTGTTTTTGTTTGATTGATTTTTTTTTAATTTGGTGGTGGTTGTTGAGGTTTATTTCAACTGAAGCCTGTTGAAGGTCACAATGACCTTGAAAACTGTAAAATCTGGATTTTCTTGAAAACAATTTTGTATCAAAAGAAAGAATTTTAGAATGGCTTCACTGTCTTGATTGTTGTTTTGTTTTTATTTGGCTGATTTTTTTTTTTAAATGACCTCAATGACCTTGAAAAGTATAAAATCTGGATTTTCTTAAAAAGAATTTTTTCTATAAAAAAGTGAGATTATTAGAATGATTTTACCCTCTTGTTTATTGTTTTATTTTTGTTTGATTGGTTTTAAAAAAAATTTGGTGGTAGTTTGTGGATTTTCTTAAATTAAAGCCAATTTTTGTATAAAAGTAAGATGATGATTAGTATGGCTTCATTCTCTTGTTTGTTGTTTTAGATTTGTCGTAGTTTTGTTGTTGTTGTTGTTGTTGTTGTTTGTTTTTGTTTTTGAATTTTGTGGTGGTTGTTCTTTTTTTCTGAACAACTACCATCGTCTCTTTAACCTTTTAATTGCCTCCATTGCTCACTCTGTCTTTTTCACTTGGATCTTTCACAACAACCCACTTATACCTCTCCCAGTATTCTTTGATCATGACCGTTTCATTCATTGTGTGGTAGTAGAGTGGGGGCTGGTGGGTGGGAGAGACAAAGGGATGTGGGATAGGCAGATTGGTTCAAAACATGGGTAAGGAGGGCTGGTTTTGCTTCATTTAATGCTGTTGACAAACTACGAACCGACGAACCAATCATCCAACCAATCAAATAATCGAACGAACGAACGAACGAACGAACGAAAGAACTGATTAACTGACTGACTGACTGACTGACTGACTGACTGACTAACTTAATAATAACTAACTAACTAACTAACTAAATAGGTGTGGCAATGTTCTTACAGTGATGATGAATGATGATGATGATGATGACGACGATGACAACAAAATAATAATAATAATAATGATAATAATAATAATATGATGATAATAACAATAATAATAATAATAATAATAATGATAATAATAATAATGATGATGATGATGATAATAACTAACCAACCAATTAACCAACTAACCAACCAACTAACCAACTAACCAACTCACTCACTCACTCACTCACTGACGAACGAACGAAACGAACGAGCGAGCGAGCAAACGAACAAGGGAGCGAGCGAATGAGCGAACGAACGAACGAACGAACGAACGAATGAATGAAGGAACGAACAAATAAATAAATAAACAAGAAACCTGCTGTAGTTTGTCTGTTCGCTATCGTATCGTTTTCGGATTAACTGAATGTGTAGTAAACTTATAAAATGGCATTTTCGGATAAAGTGACTGTAGCTAACAAATAACATGCATTTTCGGATTTAGTGAATGTGTAGTTATAACTAATAACATGGCATTTTGGGATTTAGTGAATGTGTAGCTAACTAATAACATGGTATTTTCGGATTAAGTGAATGTGTAGTTAACTAATAACATGGCATTTTCGGATTAAGTGAATGTGTAGTTAACTAATAACATGGCATTTTCGGATTAAGTGAATGTGTAGCTAACTAATAACATGGCATTTTTTGATTAAGTGAATGTGTAGCTAACTAATAACATGGCATTTTTTGATTAAGTGAATGTGTAGTTAACTAATAACATGGCATTTTTTGATTAAGTGAATGTGTAGTTAACTAATAACATGGCATTTTTGATTAAGTGAATGTGTAGTTAACTAATAACATGGCATTTTTTGATTAAGTGAATGTGTAGTTAACTAATAACATGGCATTTTTTGATTGAGTGAATGTGTAGTTAACTAATAACATGGCATTTTTTGATTAAGTGAATGTGTAGTTAACTAATAACATGGCATTTTTTGATTAAGTGAATGTGTAGTTAATTAATAACATGGCATTTTTTGATTAAGTGAATGTGTAGCTAGCTTATAACGTGACATTTCAGGATTTAGTGAATATGTAGCTAGCTAATAACTTGGCATTTCAGATTTAGTGAATGTGTAGCTAGCTTATAACGTGACATTTCAGGATTTAGTGAATATGTAGCTAGCTAATAACTGACATTTCAGGATTTAGTGAATATGTAGCTAGCTAATAACGTGACATTCAGGATTTAGTGAAATGTAGCTAGCTAATAACGTGACATTTCAGGATTTAGTGAATATGTAGCTAGCTAATAACGTGACATTTCAGGATTAGTGAATATGTAGCTAGCTAATAACGTGACATTTCAGGATTTAGTGAATATGTAGCTAGCTTATAACGTGACATTTCAGGATTTAGTGAATATGTAGCTAGCTAATAACGTGACATTTCAGGATTTAGTGAATGTGTAGCTAGCTAATAACGTGACATTTCAGGATTTAGTGAATGTGTAGCTAGCTAATAACGTGACATTTCAGGATTTAGTGAATGTGTAGCTAGCTAATAACGTGACATTTCAGGATTTAGTGAATGTGTAGCTAGCTAATAACAATGCATTTCCGATATTTTGGGAATGTGTAGCTAACTAAAACATGGCATTTTCGGATTTAGTGAATGTGTAGCTAAGTGATAACATGGCATTTTCGGATATAGTATTAGCTAACTAATAACATACTTTTCGGATTAAGTGAATGTGTAGTTAACTAATAACATGGCATTTTTGGATTTAGTATGAATGTGCAGCTAACTAATAACATGGCATTTTCGGATTAAGTGAATGTGTAGTTAACTAATAACATGGCATTTTTGGATTTAGTATGAATGTGCAGCTAACTAATAACATGGCATTTTCGGATTAAGTGAATGTGTGGCTAACCAATAACATGGCATTTTCGGATTACGTCAATGTGTAGTTAACTAATAACATAGCATTTTGGTATTTAGTTAATGTGTAGCACTAATACGGTATTCGATTGTGATGGTAGTTAATAACAGTGGTATTTTCGGATTATGATGTGTAATGATTCGTTTAGAGTTATAACTAATAACATGTCATTTTCGGATTTAGTGAATGTGTAATAAACTAATAATATGGCATTTTCGGTTTTGGTGAATGTATAGTTAACTAATAACATCTCATTTTGGGATTTAGTGAATGTAGTAAAATAAACATGAATAATAATTTTGGACATTTCCGGTTTTGGTGAATGTATAGTTAACTAATAACATCTCATTTTGGATTTAGTGAATGTGTAATAAACTAATAATATGGCATTTTCGGTTTTTGGTGAATGTTAGTTAACTAATAACATTCATTTGGGATTTAGTGAATGTGTAATAAACTAATAATAGGCATTTTCGTTTTGGTGAATGTATAGTTAACTAATAACACTCATTTTGGATTTAGTGAATGTGTAATAAACTAATAATATGGCATTTTCGGTTTTTGGTGAATGTATAGTTAACTAATAACATCTCATTTTGGGATTTAGTGAATGTGTAATAAACTAATAATATGGCATTTTCGGTTTTTGGTGAATGTATAGTTAACTAATAACATCTCATTTTGGATTAGTGAATGTGTAATAACTATAATATGCATTTTCGTTTTGGTGAATGTATAGTTAACTAATAACATCTCATTTTGGATTTAGTGAATGTGTAATAAACTAATAATGGCATTTTCGGTTTTTGGTGAATGTATAGTTAACTAATAACATCTCATTTTGGATTTAGTGAATGTGTAATAAACTAATAATATGCATTTTCGGTTTTTGGTGAATGTATAGTTAACTAATAACATCTCATTTTGGGATTTAGTGAATGTGTAATAAACTAATAATATGGCATTTTCGGTTTTTGGTGAATGTATAGTTAACTAATAACATCTCATTTTGGGATTTAGTGAATGTGTAATAAACTAATAATATGACATTTTCGGTTTTTGGTGAATGTATAGTTAACTAATAACATCTCATTTTGGGATTTAGTGAATGTGTAATAAACTAATAATATGGCATTTTCGGTTTTTGGTGAATGTATAGTTAACTAATAACATCTCATTTTGGGATTTAGTGAATGTGTAATAAACTAATAATATGACATTTTCGGTTTTTGGTGAATGTATAGTTAACTAATAACATCTCATTTTGGGATTTAGTGAATGTGTAATAAACTAATAATATGGCATTTTCGGTTTTTGGTGAATGTATAGTTAACTAATAACATCTCATTTTGGGATTTAGTGAATGTGTAATAAACTAATAATATGGCATTTTCGGTTTTTGGTGAATGTATAGTTAACTAATAACATCTCATTTTGGGATTTAGTGAATGTGTAATAAACTAATAATATGGCATTTTCGGTTTTTGGTGAATGTATAGTTAACTAATAACATCTCATTTTGGGATTTAGTGAATGTGTAATAAACTAATAATATGGCATTTTCGGTTTTTGGTGAATGTATAGTTAACTAATAACATCTCATTTTGGGATTTAGTAAATGTGTAATAAACTAATAATATGGCATTTTCGGTTTTTGGTGAATGTATAGTTAACTAATAACATCTCATTTTGGGATTTAGTAAATGTGTAATAAACTAATAATATGGCATTTTCGGTTTTTGGTGAATGTATAGTTAACTAATAACATCTCATTTTGGGATTTAGTGAATGTGTAGCTAATGCTTGTACATCAAAGTAAAACCGAAACGTTGAACTAAAAGTATTTGCCTGAAGCAATAAGGCAATCTTTCTCTCCGCTTTTATTTCAACATCCTGTCGCACTCACCGTAATAGATGTAATCATTTGGATTTTTGACATTGCGTAGTTATTTGAGAGATATATTTTCCAACAAACGCACTTACGGTACACAGAAACGATAATTTGGATTTTTTTTAAAATAGTGTAGTTATTCGAGATATTTTTTTCCAACAAACGCACACACGGTAGGCCTACATAAAACAGTAATTTGGATTTTTTAGACTAGTGTAGTGATTTGAGAGATATCTTTTCCAACGAACACTCTCACAGTGCATAGAAATAGCAATTTGGAATTTTGAAAATGGTGTAGTGACTGGATTTTTGAAAATGGTGTAGTGACTGGATTTGTGAAAATGGTGTAGTGACTGGATTTGTGAAAATGGCGTAGTGACTGGATTTGTGAAAATGGTGTAGTGACTGGATTTGTGAAAATGGCGTAGTGACTGGATTTGTGAAAATGGTGTAGTCACTGGATTTGTGAAAATGGTGTAGTGACTGGATTTGTGAAAATGGCGTAGTGACTGGATTTGTAAAATGGCGTAGTGACTGGATTTGTGAAAATGGTGTAGTGACTGGATTTGTGAAAATGGCGTAGTGACTGGATTTGTGAAAATGGTGAAGTGACTGGATTTGTGAAAATGGTGTAGTGAATCGAGAGATATCCTTTCCAACAAACGCACTTACTGTACATAGAAATAGTCATTTGGAGTTTTGAAAATAATGTAGTGATTCGAGATATACTCTTTCCGAAAACGCGTTTATGATACACAGAAATAGTGATTTGGATATTTTAAACTAGAGAAGTGATTCAAGAAATATCTTATCCAACAAACGCACTTACTGTACATAGAAATAACAATTTCGATTTTTGAAAACAGTGTCGAGATTTGAGAGATATCTTTTCTAACAAACGCACTCACGGTACACAGAAATAGTAATTTGGATTTTTTTTTTAAAACTAGTGACGTGATTCAAGAGATGTCTTTGCCAACAAACACACGGTTCAGAGATAAAGTAATCTGCAGTTTCGAAATAGTGTAGTGATTCGAAAGATATCCTTTTCAACAAAAGTATTTACAGTACATAGAAAATAACAATTTGGATTTTTTTTTTTTTTAAATGTAGTGATTCAAGATATATCCATTATAAATGACCTTATTCAAACTGTCCTCCTAGTTCTCAGATCTCCTGTTGGCAGACTGTTCTAAACTGATACTTGAGTTGACTTCCCCTCTGCGTAACCCTTCCCCCTACCCCTACCTCCACCTCTGGTGTTTTGTTGTTGTTCTGGTTTGTTACTGTCTAAAATCATAAATGTGAACAGACATTAAATAAACAGTACAGTCATTTAACGTATTATAAACACTTTTTCAATAGGGGCTTAAAAAAAGAAAGAAAAACAAAAACAAAAAAAACAAAAAACAGAAAAAAAAAACCGCGGGTGCGAGTGCGTATACATTATAAAAATCGACAAATATATCAAAACCAAAATTAACGGATATGTGTATATAAATTAATATCCACAAATATAGAAAGGAAACCAAAAAAATTGAGAGAAAAAAAACACACACAGAAACCAATAAAATACCAAAAAAACAACAATAAGCAAACAAAAACATAACTACGAAATAACTAGAAAGTAAATGAAGAAGAAAAAAAAGACCAAACGACCGAGTAAACAAAGTAATAATGAAACACCATCTTCTTTGCACAGGTGTAAAGCTAAAAAAAAAAATGATGAAAAAACGAAAGAAAGAAAAAAGTGAATTAAGCGGAAAAAAGAAGGAAAGAAAAAGGCAAACATAATGAAAGAAAAAAAGGGGGGAAATGGAACAATACCAAAGACAGACAGAAAGACAGAAAGACAAAAAGAAAGAACACGATACAGGAAGGAATAATAGAATCGAGAGAACGATAACAAAAA
>JAPXFY010000028.1:24377677-24385177 GCA_030674185.1 Monoplex corrugatus
TGTGGACACGAGGAGTCTGCCAAGTTCTGTGTTTATTCTTCATTCATGTTTTGGTGAAATGGCTACAGCGTGGTGTTGGGAGCAAGGAGGACATTGTCTGGAGGGCGGTGAGGATAGGAGACGAAGTACGCAGACTCCGCAGCAACATACTGCCTGCCACAGTGTATGCAAAGCAACGTTTATATACACGCATTCGAAAAAATTCAGAACGCCAACAAAACAAAAAATAGAGATAATAATAATGATAAAAATAATACTAATAATGATAACAATAATGATAATGATAATAATAATGATGATAATAATATAATGATAATGATAATAATAATGATAAAATAATAGGAGTAATAATGATAATAATGATAATGATAATAGCAATATGATGATGATGATGATGATGATGATGATGATGATGATGATGATGATGATGATGATGATGATGATGATGTGATGATGACGACGACAACAATAATTATGATGATAATAATAATGATATTACAGCAACAACAACAAAAATAATAATAATAAGGATTTTTAAAAGAATCCCAGAAACACTTTTCGGAACAAAACACTTCAAAATCAGGGATTCCTGTTTAGGATCAATTCTAGATTAGACTCCTAGAATGATCATAAATGATGATATGAATGCAGTAACAATAAATCTCAAGATCCCTTGAAAACAACAACAACAACAAGTCTCAACATGGAAGATTAATTGGAAAAAAAAAGGATGTCGCTTTAAAACAAATGCAAAGGGACATAATAAGGAAGTTGTTGTTTTGTTCTCCCTTTGTATGATCACGCTGCAGCTGGCTATGAATGTGGTCGGTCCCCCTTCCCCTTCCACCTCGGTCCCCCCGCCCGCCCGCCCTCCCCCCTCCAGTTAGCTGAAGATGGATGAAGTCGAACAACACAATAGTAGAGCATGTTTCATTAGCATCTTTCTGTTCGTTTGTTGGCCAAGAAAGAATAAAAAATAACAATAAAAAGATCCTGCCATTGTTCATCTCTAAACATGCATCATGGCTGATGAAATGAGAGCTCTGAGTATTCTTAGAAATTAAAGTCTGCATTTGTTGTAACGAAACAGGAAAGCTGGAGGGAGAAAAACAACACCAGGTAGACTCAGGGAGAAAATATTTGGACGGACATGCGTGATGGATAAGGACAGACAGGGTGGGAGATGTCCTTGCAGCGACAAGGGATAGATTCGTACGGAGGGCCATGATCACCAGCACCATGCGGCAGGGCACATGATGATGATGATGATGATGATGATGATGATGATGATGATGATGATGATGATGATGATGACGATGATGATGATGATGATGGTGATGGTGATGATAATGATGATGATGGTAGTGGTGGTGATGGTGATGATGGTGGTGATGATGATGATGATGATGATAATGATGGTGGTGGTGATGATGATGATGATGATGATGATGACGATGACGATGACAATGACGATGACGATGACAATGACGATGACAATGACGATGACAATGACGATGACGATGACGATGATGATGATACATAGATGCGTGGAGTACCATCGATACCCAAAACGTAAAAAACGAGAGAAAAATTAAGGGTAAAGCATATACACGTGTCGTGAGTAGACACGGAACTCCATCAAAACTTCGTCTGAAACAAGTGATGGACATCGCAGCCATTTTTCTCTGAAATTGTGCAGATCGCACTACATACTTCTAGGTCCACTTCATGATTTTGTCTTGTTTTGTTTCCATTTTGAAAGTTAGGCGTCCTGCAATTTACAAGATACAGTTTGAAGGTAGTGGTCCTCGTTCAACGAGCTACAGGTTATTAAGGATAAATTACGTACGTTATTTGCAAGTTAATCTAGGCATTTCCCTCTCCCTCACCCTATCCACCAGGTTTTACGTTTTTGCAATCGGTGGATTGGGTGCGAGGAATCAAAGGGTTCAAACGAGACGACGTTCTGGCAAAGTTCAGCACAGAAAAATCATTTTACAAACAAGATATCAAAGTTAAAATGAGATGACACCTTTGAAGATAGAACCAGATGTCCTCTTCTTTACAAGAGGCAGATTAAGACGACCTTTTCACTTCAACTCAAATACAAGCAGTCCAAACTTTGGACAGGCGTGACAGGGACAAATAGACCACACACAATCAATCTTGTCTGGGAGGGTACACTCGGAAATCAGACCGTGTCTTGGGCGAGTGGTAACAAACACACAGCATCTACCCCCAGCGAAGCAAACTTTTCCCCCTTCTCTCTCTCACAAAGGGACCATGTTCTTGCACAAACACAGACCTACGTCGTTCATCTCGAGCAACTGGCTGTATCAATATCGGTGTTGATTCTGAAGACAGAGATGGAAAGGGAGGTAGGTAAGGAAAGGTGCAGGCAGGGAGGGAGGAAGAGATGGACAAACGGACATAGAAAACAGGAATGAGAACGACAGAGAGAGGTAGAGAGAGAGAGAAAGAGAGACAGACAGACAGACAGACAGAGACAGAGACATAGAGAGACAGAGACAGAGAAAGACAGAGACAGAAAGAGAAACAGAGAGACAAAGAGACAGAGAGAGACATAGAGAGACAGAGACTCGTCCACTTCGCAGATGCGTCATTGAGGATGTTGCTCAAATCTTCTGACCAGCACCACAGGTGTCTGTATTTCTCGGGCCTTGTTGACACCAGGCTATATATGATGATAGTAAGCGTAGAGTACAGTCCTGTCATGCAGTCTCAATCCTAGATGGAACTCTATAGCATCATGATTATCATCCTCATCGACAACAACTCGGTGCCAGCTTCTGTGGCCATTAAGTTGGCGTAGAAAATGGAACGGGGAAAAAAAAGAACAAGAAAAAAAATACGTGAGCATCCTGACTGCTATAATCCTATAAAAAAAACAACTTAACTCTTTGACTCCCGCACCCTACCCACCAGCCTCCTGCAGGAAGCTGATGGTTAGGGTGAAGGGGCAAAGGGTCTTAACCAGCATGGTTGACAATGCAGGATGGTGGTGGTCAGGGTGAAGGGGCAAAGGGTCTTAACCAGCATGGTTGACAATGCAGGATGGTGGTGGTCAGGGTGAAGGGGCAAAGGGTCTTAACCAGCATGGTTGACAATGCAGGAAGCTGATGGTTAGGGTGAAGGGGCAAAGGGTCTTAACCAGCATGGTTGACAATGCAGGATGGTGGTGGTCAGGGTGAAGGGGCAAAGGGTCTTAACCAGCATGGTTGACAATGGAGGATGGTGGTGGTCAGGGTGAAGGGGCAAAGGGTCTTAACCAGCATGGTTGACAATGCAGGATGGTGGTGGTCAGGGTGAAGGGGCAAAGGGTCTTAACCAGCATGGTTGACAATGCAGGATGGTGGTGGTCAGGGTGAAGGGGCAAAGGGTCTTAACCAGCATGGTTGACAATGGAGGATGGTGGTGGTCAGGGTGAAGGGGCAAAGGGTCTTAACCAGCATGGTTGACAATGCAGGATGGTGGTGGTCAGGGTGAAGGGGCAAAGGGTCTTAACCAGCATGGTTGACAATGCAGGATGGTGGTGGTCAGGGTGAAGGGGCAAAGGGTCTTAACCAGCATGGTTGACAATGCAGGATGGTGGTGGTCAGGGTGCAGGAGTAGAAAGGGGTAATGGCCACAGAAACTGAAACAGTTTTTTTTACAACGCAATGATGATAATGTCGAGGAGAGTGATAATCATGATGCTATGGAGTTCCATCTAGGATTGAGACTGCGAAAAACGACTCGGACTCGTGTGCCTTCTGCCTGCGCACGCTAAAGATCCCACGGCAGTTGAAAATCGTGAAGAGCATGTCACTGCCCGGCTGCCTTGGTAAAAAATCATTGGAGAGACAGATTGATTTCCCAGGTCCCACCCCTTGAAAATCGCTTAGCCTTCTTGCCTTTCTGAAATCTTGGTTTTAAAAAACATGTGAATATGAATATGAATTTGAAGCCAGAGAGAGGGGATGGGCGCCGCCCTCGTGATGCTGGACCCGGGGAAAAAAATTGAAGTCTCTGCCACCTCACTCCCCTACCGCCACAGGGTTATGGAACTATCTAGGTAGGATCTCAGGGCCTGGCCAGTTCATGGGTTTATGTGTAAGCTTAAGGCTTGTGCCGTGATCATTCTGGATCTTCTCCATCACATGGCACCTGTGACGTTAGCGCATATAGAATTCATTCCGAACGCAGGTGGAGACATCATCTTGAGAAATTAAAACTTAAAAAGAAAGAAAAAAGAAAGAAAAAAAAAAACCCACTTACCCTTTCTGCTCTCTGAAATGGAAGTTTAAAGGTGACGACCTCATAGGCAGATACAAGTGAAAAGTTAGACCTCTTCACTAGACACAAACACAGATGAGATCAGAATTCTAGACAGACAAGAAAGGGAACTAACACTGGATACAATCAATCTTGTCTGGGAGGTACACTCGGAAATCAAACCGAGTCCTGGAAAAGCAGCAGAACAAACATACAGCATCTACTTCATCTCAGCAAATTCTCCCCCTTTACACAAAAAGGCGATGTTCTTGTGTAAACAGAGACCTACATTCCTAATAATCTGAGCAACTTGCTTTGTCAATATTGCTGCCGACTCTGCAGTCAGCGAAGAAAAGTTGTGGGTGAGATTAAGTTGAGGCAGGGATGGAGCGAGAGACAGTGAACAGTGACAGAGACAAGTCAAGAATGAATGAGAGAGAGAGAGAGAGAGAGAGAGGAGAGAGAGAGAGAGAGAGAGAGAGAGAGAGAGAGCAAACATAACTTTGTTCATAAAAGAGAAGAAGAAGACGAAGAAGAAGAAGAACAAGAACAAGAACAAGAACAAGAACAAGAAGAACAAGAAGAACAAGAAGAACAAGAAGAAGACGACGACGATGATGATGATGATGATGATGATGAAGGAAAAAAAGTAAAAGAACAACAACAACAACAACACTAACAATAACAACAACAACAACAACAACAAAGCAACAACAACGATGACACCACCACCACCAACAACAACAACAACAAAAGGGAAAAGAAGAAAAAGAAAAAAAACAACAAGGAGAAGGAGGAGGTCAAGAAGAAGAAGTAAAAGTAGAAGAAGAAGAAGAAGAAGAGAAAGAGAAGGAGGAGAACAAATAAGAAAATGATGATGATGAACAAATAAACAAGAAGATGATGAACAAGAACAGGAACAGAAAAAGGAGAACGAGAAGAAGAAGAGGAGGAGAAAGAAGAAGAACAAGAAGAGGAAGAAGAAAAAGAAGGCGAATAAGAAGAAGAGGGGGAAGAGGCGGAGGAAGAAGAAGAAGAAGAAGAAGACGAAGAAGAAGACGAAGAAGACGAAGAAGAAGAAGACGAAGAGGAAGAAGACGAAGAAGAAGAAGAAAAGAAGACAGAAGAAAGAAGAAGGAAGAAAGGAAGAAGAAAGAAAGGATAAAAGAAAGAAAACAGAAGAAAGAAGAAGGAAGTAAAGAAGAAAAGAAAAAAAAAGAAAAAGAAAGAAAGAAAAAAGAAAGAAGAAAGAAAAAAGAAAAGAAAAAGAGGAAAGAAAGAAGAAGACGAAGAAGAAGAAAAAAGAAGACGACGAAGAAGAAGAAAGAAGAAGACGACGAAGAAGAAGAAAGAAGAAGAAAGAAGAAGAGACGAAGAGAAGAAGAAGAAAGAAGAAGAAGAACGACGAAGAAGAAGAAAAGAAGAAGAAAGAAAAGAAGGAACGAAAGAAGAAGAAGAAAGAAGAAGAAGAAAGAAGAAGACGACGAAGAAGAAGAAAGAAGAAGAAGAAAGAAGAAGAGACGAAAAAAGAAGAAAGAAGAAAGAAGAAAGAAGAAGAAGAAGAAAGAAAAGAAAGAAGAAGAAGAAAAGAAAGAAGAAGAAGAAGAAGAAGAAAGAAGAAAGAAGAAGAAGAAGAAAGAAGAAGAGAGAAAGAAAGAAGAAGAAGAAGAAAGAAGAAGAAGAAGAAGAACGAAGAAGAAGAAAGAAGAAGAAGAAAAGAAGAAGAAGAAGAAGAAAGAAGAAGAAGAAGAAGAAGAGAGAGAAAAGAAAGAAGAAAGAAGAAAAAAGAAGAGAAGAAAGAAAGAAGAAGACGAAAGAAGAAAGAAGAAGAAGAAGAAGAAAGAAGAAAGAAGACGACAAGAAGAAGAAAGAAAAAAGGAAAGAAGAAGAGACGAAGAAGAAGAAAGAAGAAGAAGAAGAAGAAGAAAGAAGAAGAAGAAAGAAGAAGAAAAGAAGAAGAAAGAAGAAGAAAGAAGAAGAAGAAGAAAAAGAAGAAGAAAGAAGAAGAAGAAGAAAGAAGAAGAAGAAAGAAGAAGAAGAAAGAAGAAGAAGAAAGAAGAAGAAAAGAAGAAGAAGAAAGAAGAAGACGACGAAGAAGAAAAACGAAAACGACGAGTATGAAAGAAGAAGACGACGAAGATGAAAGAAGAAGACGAAGAAGGAAGAAAAAAGAAAAGACGAAGAAGAACTATTATCGCTCTGTGTATGAAACATTCCATCCCCAAATATTCCGACCTTGGGGAAAAAAAAGAAAGAAAAAAAACAGCGAAGAAGAAAAGATGAGCACTGTCTTTATATAACGCTAACCATGAGAGAAGTTTGAAGTCTCTACCACCTCATCCCACTACGGCCTTCGGGTTACAAGACACCTTTTCTTCTTTGTCAGATACAAGCAAAAAGTTAGACGACCGCTGCGCTGGACACAAATACACACGGAAGCAAGGGACAAACACTGGACACAATCTATCATGTCTACAGAAAAATCATACCCAAGTCTGGATTGCAGAAGACCAAACACACAGCCCATACTACTACAGCTAAATAAACTCTCACTCCCTCTCTCTCTCTCTCTCTCTCTCTCTCTCCTCTCTCTCTCTCTCTCTCTCTCTCTCTCTCTCTCTCTCTCTCTCTCTCACTCCCTCTCTCTCTCTCTCTCAGTCTCTCACTCTCTCTCTCTCTTCCCCCTCCCCCTCCCTCACAAAAGGATGATCCTGTTGTGTCCACAAGGACCTACGTTCTTAATCTGAGCAACTTGCTCTGTCAATATCAATGTTGATTTTGCAGACAGAAATGAACAGGAGTGGGAGAAGGGTCTCGAAAATCAGGCAGGCAAGCAGGCAGGCAGGCAGGTCAGAGAGAGAGAGAGGGGGGGGGGAGACAGATAGACAGACAGAGACAGAAGACAGAGACAGAGAGACGGAGAAAGACAGAAAAGACGGAGGAAGACAGAGAGATAGATACAGATAGAGAGAGAGGGGGGAAGGGAGGGAAAGAGATACAGAGAGAGGCAGAGAAAGATACAGGGAAAGCGAGAGAAAGAGAGAGAGACAGAAATACAGACAGATACAGAAAGAGAGAAAGAGAATGAAAAATACGGACAGATACAGAGAGAGAAAAAGAGAGAGAAATACAGAGATACAGAGAGACAAGAGACAGAGTGTGATGAGAACGGGGGTCAAGAACTCGATCACATGTTTTCCATTCTTTTATTTATTTTTCTTTTAC
>JAPXFY010000028.1:24400177-24405177 GCA_030674185.1 Monoplex corrugatus
ACACCCTGATGAACGAAGACAAAGTTGTTATGGCTTTACCATCTCGTGGTCCTTTCTGTCAACCAATCGTCTTACGGCAGACCTGGGTCAAATCAAGATGGCGAGTGTTGGGGGTTTGAATCTGATTAAAACTCCAACAGGTAAACATAGGAACACTTCGTTAAACCCTTCTTTTGCAATGTTGGGGGATTTCTGTGTTTGACTTGTAGTTTTGGGGGATTTTGATCGATGAAGATTTTTCTTTCTTTCTCTCTGTTTTGTGTGTCCGTCTGTCTGTTTGTCTATCTGTCTGTCTGTCTGTCTCTCTCTCTCTGTCTGTCTCTCTCTCTCTCTCTGTCTTTCTTTCTCCCTTTGTCTCTGTCTGTCTGTCTGTCTGTCTTCTTCTGTCTGTCTGTCTCTCTCTGACGTCTATCTTTTCTCGCGCTCTCTCTCTTGTCTCTGTCTCCCTCTTTCTCTTCTCTCTCTCTCTTCTCTCTCTGTCTCTTCCCCTCTTTCTCTCTCTCTGTCCGTCTTCTCTCTCTCTCTCTCTCTCTCTCCTCTCTCTCTCTCTGTCTCTCTCTTTTCTCTTCTCTGTCTCTTCTCTCTTCTCTGTCTCTCTCTCTCTCTCTGTCTTGTCTCTCTCCCTCTTTCTATTCTCTCTGTCTGTCTGTCTGTCTACCTGTCTGTCTGTCTGTCTGTCTGTCTCTCTCTCTCTCTCTTCTCTCTCTCTCTCTCTCTCTCTCGTGTGTGTGTGTGTGTGTGTGTGTGTGGGGTGTGTGTGTGTGCGCGCGCGCGATGTATGTGTATGTGAATGTGTGTGCGCATATGTGAGTATTTGTGTTTGTGTGTGTGAATGTGTGTGTGTGTGTGTGTGTGTGTGTGTGTGTGTGTGTGTGTGTGTGTGTTGTGTGTGTGTGTGAATGTGTGTGTGTGTGTGAATGTGTGTGTGTGTGTGTATGCAGGGGAGATAGGACAGGATGATAAATTGGATAACGTCACATTCCCAACAGAAAGGCAATGTAGAGAAGAGAGGAGAAGAGAAAAGAGGTGGGTATCACCCTCATCATGCTAAGAAGTGAGGTCTCTACCACTTCACTCCCCGCTATGCCCTCAGGTCTCACTTGTAAACAAAACAAAAAGCCTAACACAATAAAGCACTGTCCATTGTCCGCTAAATCTCAAGGGTTATACGAGTCAGCTTCAACCGCTAAGCTGATCTTACTATGCTCGTGTTAACAAGAAACAACCCTGAGAGTGTGGAGGTGACCCAGAGCACCACTGCCTCGCCACTCTCCGGATGATAATCTCCCAAGCTCCCGACGCCAATCGACAGTCATTTCATCAAGCAAAAAGGGGGGCTGTCCATGCGTTGCATGACCCATTGAGACCCAGTCATTAGTTACCTTGTTTACAAACCGAATGGCAAGGTGGGGAGATGACAAACCCCGGGACACAGCCACACAACATGCACCAACCAATCCAGCCCAGACTCTGGACCAAGAGAGAATGGAAGACCCCTCTCTTGCCCCACTGCAGTCTTCATCTCTCTTTCAGGCAGTCCGCCCTGCTATCAGCTCGCATAGCTGTCAGCTCCTTTCCCCTTGCTATAGTCTCGTCACTTACCAGTCGGAAGCTCCCGATCCAACATTACCTTACGTTGAAGTAAGGCAACGTTGGGAGCTTCCAACTGCTAACTGGGGTTGTTTCAACGGCCACGAAAGTGGCCAGGCATGATGGTCCAGACACAGCCCATTTTGCTGTTCAGCAAGGTCTGACATGCCCCGAACGGGATCCCAAGTTTGCCGTCTTTCCGAGCAGCCAGCAGGTCTTTCCCTGCGGTCGTCAGGCCTGATTCCCTGAAGTCAGCGGCCAAGCCACAAGCCGAAGTAGAAGTAGATGTTCATTCCAAACATCAGGAACTTCATTATTTTTCAGTGGGCAGCGAAGGCATCATCATCATCATCATCATCATCATCATCATCATCATCATCATCATCATCATCATCATCATCATCATCATTGTCATCATCTGCCGCATGGCGCTGGCGATCATGACCCTCCATATGCATCTACCCCTTGTCGCCGGGAGTACATCTTCCACCCTCTCTGTCCTCAGCCATTCTGCTAAGTCCGTCCAATATTTTCTCTCTGGGTCTACCTGGTGTTCTCTTTCCCTTCAGCTTTCCTGCAGCGAAGGTCTAACACAATGAAACAATGTCCATTGCTCGTTGACCTCGCTCGAGGTTAAGAGGGGGTCAGCTTCAATCTTTTAGCGGATCTTACCACTCTCATGGAGGTAAGAGTAGACTTTCTTTCTCTTATCCAAAAGGCCAGGCAATTCATTAATTTAAGAGCGGGGAGGGGAGCGAAATAACCGGGTTTGGCTAATGCTTCTGCATAAACATCTTTTCTGTCGGTGTTTCTCTGATGCCTTGTCTGGAGGACAAGGCCCGTTATAAACCAGGGAAAAAGTATGAGTGGAAACAGAAAGGGGACATTATCGAACTCATCGCCACAACAACGCATCAGCTCCTCTTCAGCAGGTTCACCCGTTAGCTAGCTCTCTCTCTCTCTCTCTCTCTCTCTCTATATATATATATATATCATATATATATATATATATATTATCTATCTATCTCTGTCTCTCTCTGTCTCGCTCTCTCTCTCTTTCTTTCTTCTTTCTCTCTCTCTCTCTCACTCGTTCTCTCTCTCCTCTCTCCCTCTCTCTCTGTGTCTCTGTCTCTGTCTTTCTCCCTCCCTCTCTCTCTCTCTCTGTCTCCCTCTCTCTCTGTCTCTCTCTGTCTGTCTCTCTCTCTCTCTCTCGTTCTCTCCCATATCTTTCTCTCTCTCTCTATCTTTCTCGCTCGCTCTCCCCCCCCCCCCCCCATCTGTCTGTTTTTCTCGCTCTCTCTCTCTCTCCCTCCCTCCCTCGATCTCTGTCTCCCTCTTCTCTGTGTCTTTCTCGCTCTTTCCTGCTCTCTCTTTCTCTATCTTCTCTCTCCCTCTCCCCTGTCTCTCTCCCTTTCTCTCTCTTTCTCTCTTTCCCCCTCTTCCTCGCTCTCTCTTTCTCCCTCCCCTTCTCTCTCTCTTTCTCTATCTATCTATCTACCTATCTATATATCTCCAGCCCCCCCCCCTCTCTCTCTCTGTCTTTATTTCTCTCCCTCCCTCTCTCTCTCTCCCCTTCTGTGTCTTTCTCGCTCTCTCTCTCTCTCTCTCTCTCTATCTCTCCCTTTCTCTCTCTATTTCTCCCTCCCTCTCACTCTCTCTGTCTTTCTCCCTCCCTCCCTCCCTATCCTACCCCCTATGCCTCCCCAAGCCCTCTCTCCTGTCCCCCTCACCTCACCCCGTCCACCCACCCGTCATGCAAGCCACTCCCCTACCCGCCCACAAACAGATGGGAGCAAGGCGTGTGTACATTGTTGTGCTGTGTTTATCGCTTACTGCCATCGCTCTCTCTCCCTCTGTGGTGTGTGTGTGTGTGTGTGTGTGTGTGTGTGTGTGTGTGTGTGTGTGTGTGTGTGTTGTGTGTGTGTGTGTGTTGTGTGTGTGTGTTTCTCTCTGTCTGTCTCTCTTCTTCTCTCTCTCTCTCTGTCTCTGTCTCTCTCTCTCTCTGTCTCTCTTGTCTCTGTCTCTTCTCTCTCTCTCTCTCTGTCTCTCTCTCTTCTCTCTCTGTCTCTTTCTCTCTCTCTTCTCTCTCTCTCTCTGTCTCTGTCTGTCTCTCTCTCTCTCTCTCTGTCGCTGTCTGTCTGTCTGTCTGTCTCTCTCTCTCTCTCTCTCTCTCTCTCTCTCTCTCTGTCGCTGTCTGTCTGTCTGTCTCTCTCTCTCTTCTCTCTCTCTCTGTCGCTGTCTGTCGTCTGTCCTCTCTCTCTCTCTGTCTCTGTCTGTCTGTCTCTCTCTTCTCTCTCTCTCTCTCTCTGTCGCTGTCTGTCTGTCTGTCTTTCTCTCTCTTCTCTCTCTGTCCTGTCTGCTCTTCTGTCTCTCTCTCTCTCTCTGTCGCTGTCTGTCTGTCTGTCTCTCTCTCTCTCTCTCTCTCTCTGTCGCTGTCTTCTGTCTCTGTCTCTCTCTCTTTTTCTCTCTATGTCCTCCTCTCTCTGTCCCTATCTCTCTGTTTGTCTGTTTGTCTTGTTTGTCTCTCCTGCTCTCTGTCTCTCTATCTGTATTCTGTCTTTCTCCTTCTGTCTCTCTCTCTGTTCTCTTGTCTCTGTCTGTTCTCTCTGTCGCTGTCTCTGTCTTCTGTCTCTGTCTCTGTCTCTCTCTCTTGTCTGTCGTGTCTGTGTGTGTGTCGTGTGGGTTTTTTTCTGTCTGTGTTGTGTGTCTGTCTGTCTGTCTCTCTCTCTTCCTGTCTCTCTCTCTCTCTATTCTCTGTTCTCTCTTCTCCTCTCTGTCTCTCTGTCTCCTTCTGTCTCTGTCTCTGCTTTCATGTCTGCTGTGCGCTCCTCCACTCTCACTCATCCGCACTCTATCTCATCTCCTACACCTCTGTCCATCTCACCTTCTCCCCAACATCCACCACACACACACACACACACACACACACACACACACAGGGAGTAATCAGTCGATGTCGCTCCTTTCTCTGTATACAAATGTTGTCGCTCTTTGATTTCCTTGTGTATTATTATGTTTTGTATTACTGATTCGTTAATGTATTTGGTTTTTTTTCCTGCTGCTGTGGTTCTAGGTAGACATATCAAAGAGCAACGGAAAGTTGAAAAATTGGCTTTTTGTTATCACTTTAGCCATTATATTCGAGTGAAAGTTGCAAAATACTGTGCCAAGCCCCCGTGGGGATGCCAGGGGCGTTTTCAGTATAAATAGTTTCTACCACCTTCTGGACATTCTGTGCTAGAAATTTCCTCTTTCCGTCACTCTATCTATCTACTCTGATCTATCTATCTATCTATCTATCTTGTCTGTCTGTCTGTCTGTCTGTCTATTTTCTTTATCTGTCTGTCTGTCTTTTTTGTGTATCTATCTATCTATTGTCTATCTGTCTATCTATCTGTGTCTATCTGTTA
>JAPXFY010000028.1:24410177-24415177 GCA_030674185.1 Monoplex corrugatus
TTGTTGATGATGTTTTTGTTGTGGTATGTGTGCCCAGTGTGATGTGTGTAACGTGTCCAACGTTACAAGTGATTGGCAAAAGTGAACATCACTAAACACACACACCATCAGTGTGCTCTGTGGTTGCTCTGTTTATGTAGATATCATAGTGTACACTGACGTCACTAACTGGCTTTCTGTCTGTCTCTCTGTGTCTCTGTCTGTCTGTCGTCTCTCTCTCTCAGTCTCTCTTTCTCTCATTCTGTCTCCATCTCTGTTCCTCTCCTGTCTCTGTCTCTCTCTCTCTCTGTTTTCTCTGTCTGTCAGTCTGTCTGTCTGTCTCTCTATCTCTCTCTCTCTCCCTGCCTCGCTCACTATCGTCACATCACTCACACGCGCGCGACGCATACATGCACATACATAGCACACACACAGCCACACAAACAAACACTACACACACACACTCTCTCTCTCTCTCTCTCTCTCTCTCACTCACACACACACACACACACACACACACACACACACATACAAACCATACCACCACACTCACCAAACTGCACCCCTTCCACATATCCCCCACAACCACAATCTTATCCACACACGCTCGCGCATACGCACAGACACAATACACACTCACACACACACACACACACACACACACACACACACACACACACACACACACATACAAACACACACGCATATTCACACACACAAACACACACAAAAGAATAACGATGATAACAGCCCCCGTCTCTGTCTCTCTGTCTCTCTCTCTAACTGTCTCTCTCTCTTACTCTCTCTCTCTCTCTGTCCCTCTCTCCTGTCCCCTTCTCCTACTCTCTCTCTCTCTCCTCCTCTCCCCCCCTCTCTCTCTCATCATTATCATCATCATTATCTCTCACTCTCTCTCTTCGTCTCTCTCTTCCCCTCCTCTCCCCTTCTCTCCTGTCTCTCTCTTTCTCTCTGTTCCTCTCTCTCTGTCCTGTCTCTCATCTTCTCTGTCCTCTCTCTCTCTCTCTCTCTTACTCTGTTCTCCCGAGATCTCACTCTCTCTCTCTTACTGTCCCTCTCTCTTCCTCTCTCTCTCTCTCTCATCATTATCATTACTCATCATCACATCATCTCTCACTCTCTCTCTGTCCCTCTCTCTCTCCCCCCCCCCTCTCTCTCTCTCTCTCTCCTCTCTGTCTCTCTTTTGTCTCTCAGTCTTGTCTCTGTCTCTGTCTCTCTGTTTGTCTCTCTCTCTCTCATCATCATCATCATCATCATCATCATTCCCCAACCTTTCCATCCACTGGCAGAACAGCACAACAGATCTCTGGCACGACCAAAGGATGAGATCACAGATGGCGTGGCAACACACAGTCATCAAACAGACCCGCCACGCACGTGCAACGCACGCGACATGCGCGCGACGGACACGCGCCCTTACAGTGCTGAAAACCACGAAAGCGTGAACAAGGGGGCTGCCGATGGTCTGGTGGACAGATGAGAGGGGATGAAAGACATTGGGATGGGGGGTGGGGGAAGGAGGGAGATGTAACGCATTGTTACAAAATCATGTTAAAGAGAGACAGAAGAGAGAGACGAGTAGAGAGAGAGAGAGAAGACTGAGAGACAGACAAGAGAAAAAAGAGAAGAGAGAGAGAAGAGAAAGAAAGAGGGGGGGAGGGAAGGAGATGTAACGCATTGTTACAAAATCAGGTTAAAGACACAGGGGAGAGAGACAGAGAGAGAGAGAGACAGAGAGAGAGACAAGAGAGAGACAGAGAGAGACAAAGAGACGAAAGAGAGAGACAGAGAGAGACAAAGAGAGAGACAGAGAGAGACAGAGACAGAGGAGACAAAGAGAGACAGAGAGAGACAAAGAGAGAGCAGAGAAGACAAAGAGAGAGACAGAGAAGAGAGAAACGAGAGACACGAGGAAAAGAGAGAGACAAGAGAAGACAGAGACAGAAAAGAGGAAACAGAGAGAGACAAGGAGAGACAAGGAGAGACAGAGAGAGACAAAGATAGAGACAGAGAGAGACAAAGAGAGAGACAGAAGAGACAAAGAGAGAGACAGAGAGACAGGAGGACAGAGAGAGACAAAAAGAGACAAGAGAGACAAAGAGAGACAGAGAGACAAAGAGACAAGAGACTAAGACAGAGAGACAAAGAGACAAAGAGAGACAGAGAGATAGAGAGAAAGAGAGAGACAGAGGAAACGAACGGGGGGGAAGATGTACGATTGAAAATCATGTTAAAGAAGACGAGGAGACAGAGCAGCAAACGAGTGAAGAGAGAGACAAACAAGAGAGAGGCGTAAGAGGACAGAGAAACAGGACAGACAGACATAGAGAGACAGAAACGGAGAGAGAGACAGAGAAGAAGAGACAGACAGACAGAAGACAGACAGACGAGAGGAAAAAGAGTAGAGACAGAGAGAGGCAGAGAGAGAGACAGCAGACAGGAGAGAAGTTAGAGACAGATATGAGACGAGACAAAGAGAGAGATAGAGACAAAGAGAGAGAGAGAGATGTTATGGTGGCTAACGTAACGGACAACCGACTGGAAGGTTGTGGGTTCGAATCCCTATCAGTTTTGTAAAATATCTCAAGGGAATTTTCGCCTTAACCGCCTTCTTGGATCCAACTCAGAGCTGGGCGTGCTATGGGCTCACTGGGAAGACTGGGACCACATAGTCGAGCATCAGGAGAGCGAGAGCGAGCGAGCGAAAGAGACAGACAGACAGAGAGACACAGAGAGAGAGAGAAAGAGAGAGACAGAGAGAGAGAGACAGAGCGTCATCCACTTTTCGGATGTGTCATTGAGGGTCTTGTTCAAATCTTCCAACCAGCACCGCAGGTGTCTGTATCTCTCGGTCCTGGTTGACACAGGATATTATATGACAGTGAGCGAGGAGTACAGTCCTGTCACGCAGTCTCAATCCTAGATGGAACTCCTTAGCATCATGATCATCACCGTCACCGTCACCATCATTATCATAGCATTGTTTAAAAAAACAGCAGGAAGACTGAAGTCATGATGATCAGTAAAAAACATGAAATCCCATCATGCAAAATAACAGCAAATGGCACAACCTTGACACAGGTTAATAAGTTCAAATACCTGGGAACGGTCATTTCATCAGACGGCAGATGCACATCAGAAATAGCTGGCAGAATCGGCCAAGCCAAAACAGCATTCAAGAAGATGACAAGCATTCTTACCAACAAATGCCTATCAATTAACATCAGAAAGAGAGTCCTTGAATGTTATATAGAACCAATAGTGTTGTACGGATGCGAGGCGTGGACAGTCAGCAAGCAAATCCAGAGCAGGATCGAGGCAGCCGAGATGTGGTTTCTGAGAAGAATGTTGAGAGTTCCAGGGACAGCAAAGAAAACAAACGAGACAGTCTTGATGGAGGCAGACACAAGTAGATCATTCATAAGGAAGATAAGGAAAAGACAGGCAACATTTATAGCCCATTTTATGAGGAAGGGGAATTTGGAGCACCTGGTCACAACGGGAAAGCTGGAGGGAAAGAGAGCACCAGGTAGACCCAGAGAGAGAATGCTGAACGGACTTGCAGAGTGGCTGGGGATGAAGAGGGTGGGGGAGATGCTGGGGGCAACGAGAGATAGAGATGGTTGGAAGTCCATGGTCGCCAACGCCATGTGGCAGGGCACCTGATGGATGATGATGATGATGATGATGATGATGATGATGATGATGATGATGATGATGATGATGATGATGATGATGATGATGATGATGATGATGTTTAAAAAAACTGTCTCAGCTTCTGTAGCTATTATGATGACGTACAGAATGAGAAGAAGAAGAAAAAGAAAAGGTGAGTACAATTGAAACTGTCCAAGTGTGATGATCCTTAACAAAGAGAGACAGAGACAGACAGACAAAGTCAGACAGAGACAGAGATACAAAGAAAAAGGGAGACGGGAGGGGAGGGGGCGAAGAGGGAGAGCGAGAGCGAGCGAGCGAGCGAAAGAGACAGACAGAGAGACAGGGAGAGAGAGAAAGAGAGAGACAGAGAGAGAAAGAAAGAGAGACAGAGAGAGAGAGAAAGAAAGACAGAGAGAGACAGAAAGAGAGACAGAGACAGAGAGAGGCAGAAAGAGAGACAGAGAGAGACAGAAAGAGAGACAGAGAGAGACAGAAAGAGAGACAGAGAGAGACAGAAAGAGAGACAGAGAGAGAGAGGAGAGAGAGTGATAGAGACAGACAGAGACAGACAGAGACAGGCACAGAGACAGACAGACAGACAGACACAGAGACAGACAGACAGAGAATGACATTGACAAGTATACTTGGTTTTATTCTATAACTTGGGATATGACGTTCTTTCTCGTCGATTGGACGGATAACTATCGGTAAGCATACTATAGTCCTTTATGACCTGGTTTGAGTCTTCATATGGGACATTCTTATGACCAATCCTGGAAGTACTATCATGTTCTTCCCCACACACTGTGAATGGGAAGCGGTTCAACGGCCTTGGGTACGGCTTCTATCGGTCCCTTTTCTGTTAACCCCTCGACTACCTCACCCTATCCACAACCATTCAACTTCGTCAACCATGACAGCAAAGCAAAAATTTAACCCTTTGACTCCCTCAGCCTATCCACTAGCATTCTGCTTCGGCAGCCATCACAGCAAAGCAAAATCTTAACCCTTTGACTCCCTCAGCCTATCCACTAGCATTCTGCTTCGTCAACCGTCACAGCAAAGCAAAATCTTAACCCTCTGACTCCCTCAGCCTATCCACTAGCATTCTGTTTCGTCAGCCATCACAGCAAAGCAAAATCTTAACCCTCTGACTCCCTCAGCCTATCCACTAACATTCTGCTTCGTCAACCGTCACAGCAAAGCAAAATCTTAACCCTCTGACTCCCTCAGCCTATCCACTAGCATTCTGCTTCGTCAACCGTCACAGCAAAGCAAAATCTTAACCCTCTGACTCCCTCAGCCTATCCACTAGCATTCTGCTTCGTCAGCCATCACAACAA
>JAPXFY010000028.1:24417677-24420177 GCA_030674185.1 Monoplex corrugatus
AAAGAGAGAAAAAGAGAGACAAAAGAGAGAGAGGGAGAGGAAAAAAAGAAAGAGACAGAGAAAGACAGACAAACAGAGACAGAGACAGACAGACAGAGAGAGACAGAAAGAAAGAGACAGACAGACAGACAGAAAGAGAGAGAGACAGAAAGAGAGAGAGAGCGAGAAAGACAGAAAGAGAGAGAGAGAGAGAAAGACAGAAAAAGAGAGAAGGAGAGATAGACAGACAGAGAGACAGACAGACAGAGAAAGAGAGAGAAAGGAGAGAGAGAGAGAGAGAGAGAGAAAGAAAGACAGACAGACAGACAGAGACAGAAAGAGAGAGAGGATAGGGGGTGGGGATGGGGATGGGGGAGACGAAGAGCTACGGATCTGGTGTTAGGTGGTGGTGGTGATGATGATGGTGATGTTGGTGATGGTGGTGGTGGTGGTGGTTGTGGCGGACAGTGGTGATGGTGGGTAGATGGTCTTGATGGTTGGTTGTGGTGATGATGATGGTGGAGATGGAGGTAGTGATGGTGGTGGTGATAGTGATGGTTGTTGTTAGTGATGATGATAGCGGAGGTGTGGTGATGGTGGTGATGATGGTAGTGATGATTGTGGTGGTGGTGATGGTGTCTAGATGGTGGTGATGGTGGTGATGGTTGGGGCCAGTGATGAAGATGATGGTAGAGATGATGGTAATGGTGATGGTGATGGTGATGATGACTGTGGTGGTGGTGATGGTGTCTAGATGGTGGTGATGGTTGATGATGGTGGTGATGATGATGGTGGTGGTGGTGATGGTGCTTATATGGTGGTAACGGTGATGGTGGTGATGGTGGTGATGGTGGTGATGGTGGTGATGATGGTGTTTAGATGGTGTGATGATTATGGTGATGATGATGGTGGGGATGATTGTGGTGGTGGTGTGGTGCTTAGATGTGGTGATGGTGGTGATGGCTGTGATGACGATGATGATTATATGGTGGTAACGGTGATGGTGGTGATGGTGGTGATGGTGGTGATGATGGTGTTTAGATGGTGTGATGATTATGGTGATGATGATGGTGGGGATGATTGTGGTGGTGGTGGTGGTGATAGTGCTTAGATGGTGGTGATGGTGCTGATGGTTGTTGTTGGTGGTGGTGGTTGTGGTGGTGGTGGTGGTGGTGCTGCTGCTGCTGATGGTGATGATGATGCTGGTGGTGATATGGTAGAGGATGGGTGGGGGTGGGTTAAAAGTACTTCAGACAAAATTTACAAGAATATGATAGCCAGAATTGTATAAGAGTGCTGAGGTGAGGTAAAAATTAACCGTTTCGCGCTTTCTAACGAGCCTTGTCACCCTTTACATGTCATTGTAATTTTTGTTTAAAGTCCAGCCGACTGCGTAGAACCATATCAGGGCTATAACCGTTTCAAAACATACACAATACTTCAAAAGGAAAAAAAAAAAAAAGAAGAGAGAAAAGAAAATCAAATACACATATCAATGCATTCGCGATCGCGAAATTAATCTAAGGAGATGCCCCTGGTGTTGACCACTGCGTCCAATTTATCGCACATGGGATTTAAAGAAACATAACTAACTACAAATTCAAGTATAACTAAGGACACTAAAACAAATACAAAACGGGCCTAAATTACCTAAAATTGCTTCCGCATATCTCTTTTCCCAAGAGGTAAAAAAAAATGCACTTAATACATGTACCCAATTATCAATCATAAGAGAAAGTACGTAAGAATATCGAACACATACAGGTGAATGGACCAGCAAGACAGAAAATGATAGAAAGAAATGACAGAAACCAAAGAAAGAAAGAAACAAAGACAGTGACAGAAAAAGAGGAAATTTCTAGCACAGAATTTCCAGAAGGTGGGGGATACTGTTTATACTGAAAGAGTCCCCGGAATTCCCACGGGGTGAGCCTTTACTTGTCGATAGAATATACCAAAAACCAGGGAAAAAAAAAAACACGAAAAAAGAATCAGAACGCGTATTTAATACAACAAGACAAGACAGGCGCACATTTTCGGCCAACTGGCCTTTGTCAAGCGTAAATGTAAGATCACAAACAAACAAAACACCAAATAAAAAAAATTAGGAGAAAAAGACTGAAACTTCCCTGCTGCTTTAGTCCTGTGGGAGAAAAGGACTAGAATACCAAGCAAAAAGTGATGTGGAACCACAGTCACTTATTCACTCATTCACTCACTCACTCACTCACTCACTCACTCACTTACTCACTTACTCACTCACTTTCTAAACAGCACATTTTGTGGAGAGTGTGTGTACAGCATTTTCTCAGAAACTTCTCTGACAACCTTCAGAATCTTGTTTTTTTATAACAATCCTGGCATTCCATTACTCTCCTTGCACGTAAAATTTTATTTCATATGAAAAATTTCCACTGTCACAATGATTTGTGTCTGTGCCTTCATGATTACACTTGTCTGTGCCTTCATGATTACATTGTCTGTGCCTTCATGATTACATTGTCTGTGCCTTCATGATTAC
>JAPXFY010000028.1:24447677-24452677 GCA_030674185.1 Monoplex corrugatus
TAACCCAGCCGACTACTAAAACCATATCATATTGCTTATAACCCAGCCGACTACTAAAACCATATCATATTGCTTATAACCCAGCCGACTACTAGAGCCATGTCATATTGCTTATAACCCAGCCGACTACTAGAGCCATGTCATATTGCTTATAACCCAGCCGACTACTAGAGCCATGTCATATTGCTTATAGCCCAGCCGACTACTAGAGCCATGTCATATTGCTTATAGCCCAGTCGACTACTAGAGCCATATCAGGGCTAACACCACGTTCAGGCTCATATTGCTTATAGCCCAGCCGACTACTAGAGCAATATCAGGGCTAACACCACGTTCAGGCTCATATTGCTTATAGCCCAGCCGACTACTAGAGCCATATCAGGGCTAACACCACGTTCAGGCTCATATTGCTTATAGCCCAGTCGACTACTAGAGCCATATCAGGACTCACACTACGTCAGGTTCATATTGCTTATAGCCCAGCCGACTACTAGAGCAATATCAGGACTCACACTACGTCAGGCTCATATTGCTTATAGCCCAGTCGACTACTAGAGCAATATCAGGACTCACACTACGTCAGGTTCATATTGCTTATAGCCCAGCCGACTACTAGAGCCATATCAGGACTCACACTACGTCAGGTTCATATTGCTTATAGCCCAGCCGACTACTAGAGCCATATCAGGACTCACACTACGTCAGGCTCATATTGCTTATAGCCCAGTCGACTACTAGAGCAATATCAGGACTCACACTACGTCAGGTTCATATTGCTTATAGCCCAGCCGACTACTAGAGCCATATCAGGACTCACACTACGTCAGGTTCATATTGCTTATAGCCCAGCCGACTACTAGAGCCATATCAGGGCTAACACCACGTTCAGGCTCATATTGCTTATAGCCCAGCCGACTACTAGAGCCATATCAGGGCTAACACCACATCAGAATCATATTGCTTATAGCCCAGCCGACTACTACAGTCATATCAGGACTCACACTACGTCAGGTTCATATTGCTTATAGCCCAGCCGACTACTAGAGCCATATCAGGACTCACACTACGTCAGGTTCATATTGCTTATAGCCCAGCCGACTACTAGAGCCATATCAGGGCTAACACCACGTTCAGGCTCATATTGCTTATAGCCCAGCCGACTACTAGAGCCATATCAGGGCTAACACCACATCAGAATCATATTGCTTATAGCCCAGCCGACTACTACAGTCATATCAGGACTCACACTACGTCAGGTTCATATTGCTTATAGCACAGCCGACTACTAGAGCCATATCAGGGCTAACATTACGTCAGGTTCATATTGCTTATAGCCCAGCCGACTACTAGAGCCATATCAGGGCTAACATTACGTCAGGTTCATATTGCTTATAGCACAGCCGACAACTAGAGCCATATCAGGCTAACACCATGTTCAGGCTCATATTGCTTATAGCCCAGCCGACTACTAGAGCCATATCAGGGCTAACACCATGTTCAGGCTCATATTGCTTATAGCCCAGCCGACTACTAGATCCATATCAGGGCTAACATTACGAGTCGTATCGCTTATAGCACAGCCGACACTAGAGCCATATCAGGGCTAACACCATGTTCAGGTTCATATTGTTTATAGCCCAGCCGACTACTAGAGCCATATCAGGGCTAACGCTACAAGTCGTATTGCTTATAGCCCAGCGGACTACAAGAGCCAGATCAGGGCTAACACCACATCAGGGTCATATTGCTTATAGCCCAGCCGACTGCTAGAGCCATGTCAGGGCTAACGCCATGCCAGCAAAGCAAACATATTTGACCCTCTGACATCGAAATGCAAAGAGAGATTTATAGCCTGTGGAGATAGCTTTAAGCCTACATGAATGTTTTCGGATATTTTGTTTTGCGGAGACAAACTCTACAAAATAATTATGAAAAATAAAGGAAACAACAACAACAATAAGAACATACACACAATTTACACAAATATACCAGAAGCGTAATGAATGAATATATTTTCCAATCAGTTTTATTTTATGTTTTAGTTTACCTTGTTTTTCTGTACACTGATTATATTAAATTCAGTTCACATCACACTTCTGTCTGTCTGTCTGTCTGTCTCTCTCTGTCTCTGTCTCTGTTCTGTCTCGTCTCTCTCTCTCTCTCTCTTTCTCTCTCTTTCTGTTCCTCTGTCTCTCTTTCTGTCTGTCTTCTCTCTGTCTCTGTCTCTCTCTGTCTGTCTCCTGTCTCTCTCTCTCTTTCCCTATCCCCTCTCTCTCACTCTTTCTGTGCCTCTGTCTGTCTGTCGCTCCTCTCTCCTCTCTGTCTGTCTGTCTGTCTCTCTCTCTCTCTCTTTTGTCTTTCTCTCTCTCTCTCTCTCTCTCTTTCTCTTTCCTCCCTCTGTCCTCTCTGTCTCTCTGTCTGTCTGTCTGTCCTCCCTCTCTCTTCTGTCTCTCCCTCTCTGTCTCTCTGTCTCTTTCTCTGTCTCTTTCTCTCTCTTCTCTCTCTCTCTCTCTCTCTCTCTCTCTCTCTCTCTCTCTCTCTCTCTCCAGTCTTACAACTAACAAATTTAATTTTCCTGTATTGTCTGTGTGAGAATTACTCGGCCGTCCCTGTACAAACACCATCAAAATGTCCCTTCCCACAATCTAATTAACTTTTGCAAACATTGGACAAATACTTCAAATTCAATAGTTAAAAAACGCAGCAACAGAGGAATCATAAAAGCAATCGATTTTCGCATATAAACCAGAACGAATGAATAAAACGCGTAACAAAAACAAATCAGGTAAGAAATATATGACGACGGACACTGTAGACCTATGACAAGTTTTAAACGAAGAATAAAATTAATTATCTTGTTTCGTTCGATGCACCGACGTACCATTGGACTACAAACTTTCGTTTGCTTTTTTTTTTTTTTTTTTTTTCAAATCTCTCTGTTTGTCTGTCTCTCTGTCGTGTCTGTCTGTCTGTCTGTCTCTCTGTGTTGTGTCTCTCTCTCTCTTCTCTCTGCTGTTGTTGTGCTGTGTGTGTCTTCTCTGTCTGTCTTCTTCTATCTTGTTCTCTGCTTCTCTCTCTCTCTCTCTCTCTCGCTTGCTCGCTTGCTCGCTCACTCTCTCCCTCTGTCTGCTCTGTCTGTCTGTATTCTCTCTCTCTCTTGCTCTCTCACATTCTCTCTCTCTCTCTCTCTTTCACACACACACACACACACACACACACACACACACACACACACACACACACACACACACACACACACACGCCTTCTCTCTGTCTGTCTGCTTCTGTTCTCTGTCTGTCTGTCTCTGTCTCTCTCTCTCTCTCTCTCTCTCTTCAAAGCAAAATTAACAACACCGACATTGTAAATAGGTTTTGCTTTTCAATGTGAATAATGCTGAAACACGTAGCGACAACAATAAACAAATGAATAAATAAAAACTTGAGAATTAATACAAAAGATATGAAATACCGATATCCTACTGTCAAAGTTGAAAAAGAAAAAAGAGAAAAAAACATTCTCACTTTTCTGCGCATTGATTTATCAGTGAAATAAATACTGCAAAACTTCTCTCTCTCCCTCAGCTCTCTCTCTCTCCTCTCTCCCATCCCTCCCTCCCTCTTTCCCATGACCCCCTCCCCACCTCACCCCACTCTTCTCCTCCGTTCTCCCTTCTTTTCTTTCACAGCTCAAAACTAACAACACCGAAAACCATAAATAGGGCTTCACTCCCAAAGCTACGTTCTCAAAACGGGCAGGCATCATTCTTACATCTCCGGAGTTTAACGAGTTTTGCCGAGAGCGGTCGAGCGGCCCAAAGGGAACGATCTTCGCTGCGCTTGAAAAGGCAACAGAAGAGTGTCTGGGAAATCAGGGAATTGAAAACGAAAACATTGCCGGCTATTGCCCACTCTAGTATTGAAAAGCTGAATTTGAAGCTCCACAATCCATACATCGTGGCAATATTTGCCGTCAAGTGTGGACAAAGCGTTGGTTTGTTTTGCCGAACCCGAATGGGAGGCCGAGCTCTCATGGTTTCAATTGCCCACTTGTCTCTGTCCGTCTGTCTGTCTGTCTGTCTGTCTGTCTGTGTGTTTGTCATTCTGTCCGTCTGTTTGTCTGTCTGTCTGTCTCTCTCTCTCTCTCTTCTCTCTCTGTCTGTCTCTCTCTCTCTCTCTCTGTCTCACTCTCTTCTCTGTCTGTCTGTCTGTCTCTCTCTCTCTCATCTCTCTCTCACTCTCTTCTCTGTCATTCTGTCTGTCTCTCTCTCTCTCTTCTCTGTCTGTCTGTCTGTCTGTCTCTCTCTCTCTCTTTCTCTCTCTCTCTCTCTCTCTCACACACACACACACACTCTTTCTCTTTGTCCCTTCAAGACAGTCTATAGCAATATTGTGATTGAATGTGAAGGCGATGTCGATGATCGGTCAGTGATCAGCTAGACGGTAAAGTCAACATTATCCTGTACATAACATTGAACTGTTCGGTACAGTGATCGGGATTTCCATGTCGCGAAGAATTATTGAATGATTTGTTGTTAATGTTATTTTGTATTGTTTGTCTCATGTTACACCTCCACCCCCATGCGTTTTATGTGAATGGGCGTAGAGGCCTAGCATATTAAAACATTTTGTATTGGTATTCTCTCTCTCTCTCTCTCTCTCTCTCTCTCTCTCTCTCTCTCTCTCTCTCTCTCTCTCTCTTCTCTGTCTGTCTGTCTGTCTCTCTGTCTCTTTGTCTCTGTCTCTCTCTCTCTCTCTCTCTCTCTCTCTCTCTTCTCTGTTTGTCTGTCTGTCTGTCTCTCTGTCTCTGTCTCTCTCTCTCTCTCTCTCTCTTCTCTGTTTGTCTGTCTGTCTGTCTCTCTGTCTCTCTGTCTCTCTCTCTTCTCTGTTTGTCTGTCTGTCTGTCTCTCTGTCTCTCTCTCTCTCTCTCTCTCTTTTCTCTGTTTGTCTGTCTGTCTGTCTCTCTGTCTCTCTCTCTCTCTCTCTCTCTCTTCTCTTCTCTG
>JAPXFY010000028.1:24460177-24462677 GCA_030674185.1 Monoplex corrugatus
TTGGCAGGAATACACATATGTTGACCTGGGAGATCGGGAAAATGTCCTCTCATTAACCATCAGGAGACAGGCAACCAGGGAGGGATTGAACTCAAGATCTTCACGTTGGAGTAAGACATCTTCCCCACTGCATTATTTCACCCACTGGTGACAGTCTTAATCCTTGACTTTGTTAGTGTTGCGGTGATAGCCCTTGGTTCTCAGCAGCGTGAAGTGAACTGAACTGAATAGGTGTCAGAAACCGAAACCACAGCTGCTGTTTTACGTGTTCATTATCATCATCATCATCGTCGTCATCATCATTATCGTCACCATCATCATCATCAACATTATCATCATCATGTGCCCTCGACGCGTGGCGTTGGCAGTCATGGCTGTCCATACGATTCTATCTTTCGTCGCTGCGAGTATATCTCCCTCCGTCTGTGCAATGTTAATAGCGTTGGGAGTCATCAGCATAGAAATGATATTTCATGTTGTGTTGATTATTGACATTGGCAAGCGCAGAGCCTTGGGGGACCCCATATGCAAGTTTAACTGGCTGGGATTTAGACTTATTTTACCACGACTGACTGAAAGCGGTCAGACAGATGTGACATAAACCAAAAAAGAGCACTATCTTGGATTCTTAATGTGTGCTCCAGTCGAGAAAGGAAGATACGGTGGTCAATGGTGTCAAAAGCAGCAGAAAGATCTAAAATTGGAAGTAGTGTGTAGTGTTTTCAATGTTGATTGTTTTGATTCCCATTACTCCTTTGATTTGCCAAATTGTTTGTGGTGTGGTTGCTACGTTATAGGAGCGGAAGGACGGGAGCCCGGATGTTCGTGATTAGTTATCATTGAGCATGCAGCAGCAGCCTTGTCAAGTTGTCATTCTTTCTTTTGGTTTGAAATAATAAGTTTGTTTCTTTGAATGCACAAGCTGTGTTCGGTGATGTTTAGTGGCTGTGAATGAGTGATAGTCTTCACACGCAAACACCACAACTGGCGACGAGGATTCTACCAATATTTTCCACAAAACATTTTTCTCAAGTGACAAGTGATGGCGAACGCTCTCCCGAACTTCGACCATTTTCCAGTTCATTCCGACGAAGCCACTCTTGGGACTCGTTGGAAGAAATGGTTCTCACGTTTTGAAAATCTTCTGACAGCGATGTCAGTGACAGAAAAAGCTAGAAAGAAAGCTCTTCTCCTTCATTATGCCGGCGATGAAGTTTTTACGATTTTTGAGTTGTTCACGGCAGCGGAGCGAGGGGAAGGTGAAGGTGTTCACAACGAGTACCAGACTTGTCAACTCATTCAATGCTCACTTTTCGCCCAAAAAGAACATTGATTTCGAAACTTTTTTAAGTTTCGTCAGTGCCATCAAAATGTGGGTGAAACAATTGATGCTTTTTACACAAGACTACAACTGCTTGCTGCAAAATGCGAGTTTGGAGATGAAGATCTAGAAATCAAGGCACAAATTCTTCAAGGCTGTACGTCATCAAGACTATGTAAACGTGCACTTCGTGACGAAAAACTCACTCAGACGCAATGTTTAGTGGCTGTGAATGAGTGATAGTCTTCACACGCAAACACCACATACCGTAGTGAACTTCGCCTGAAAGTAACAACAGATCATTGATGATGTGAACGAGAGCAGTTTTGGTGCTGTGGTCAGAACTGTAAGCTGACTGAAAAGGATGGTAAAGATTGTTGGTTGAGAGATGATTATTCAACTGTTTCAAAACCATTTCTCAGGGAGCTTGGAAAGGAATAGCAAGTTGGACTTGGAGACAGGACGATAGTTTTTGAAAGAATGTTATGATCGAGGTTATTCTTTTTCAGCAGAGATGATGCCCTTGTCTGACGCCCTCTCCGTGCTGCAGGCATGCCAGAACAACACGCTCCCCCTCCTGTCTAGACCTCTGCACCAGGTTGCCACAACCAGAAGAGCAGTTCTGCAGTGGATTCCAGCCCACTGCGGAGTCTCCGGGAAGGAGCGAGCTGATATCCTTGCTAAGGAGGGAGCCAGAGAAGAACAACCTAACAACAGCGTCAGCTACAGTGAGAAGAGGAGCATCATCAGGGCGCTTTCCATGCCGAGACAACACAGGGATGACTACCACCTGTTGTCTAGAGAGCAGCAAGTTGCCCTGGTGAGGTTGCGCACTGGTCACAATAGGCTGAACAGCCACATGTACCGCAAACTGAAGCTGGCGCCCTCCCCAACCTGTCCCTGCGGTCAAGAAGACCAAATCACGGAGCATATACTCCAAAGATGTCCCCTTCACCAGGTGGCAAGACAGGACGTGTGGCCAACAGACACTCCTCTGACAACCAAACTCCATGGCTGCAGACAGGAGCTGGAAAAGACGGCTGCATTCATCGCCCGGACTCAGATGACTGTGTAGCAACGTACGCCAAGAAGAAGAAGCAGAGATCGAACAGTGGCTGTTTTGAAAAAAAAAAAAAAAGATGGGACAGTTCCAGTGAGAAGAGAGGTGTTGATGATTTG
>JAPXFY010000028.1:24472677-24477677 GCA_030674185.1 Monoplex corrugatus
AACTAGCCTGTGGTGAAAAGCTGTACTAATAAGTGTTGTGCATGCATTCTTTTGTTGTCTTTTGTATACGCTTGAGAAAGGCCAACTTGTGCCTGTCTTGTTTTGTTATATCAAATACCTTGTTCTGGTTCTATGTTCGTGTTTTTCTGGTTCGTGTTTGCTTGAACGCTGGTATAATTTGAATCAACTCTCATGTAGGTATACAGGTATTTCATATTTCATATTCATTTCTTTTGTCATAGTGGATTTATCATGCAAAACTCGGGCTCTATCTCCTTTGAGATCGAGTCGCCGCAGTGCAGTGCCACCCACTTTTCTTTTTTTTTTCTTTTTTTTTTTTTTTTGCCAAGACATAAGAAAGGCCGGAAGGCTAACTGGTCTTCAAGGGAAGGGGCCTGGGAAACCAACCTATCTCTCCAATGTTTTCACCAAAGCAGCCGGGCAATACCCTGCTTTTCACAATTTTCAACTATCTTCGGATCTTTAGCGTGCGCAGGCCAGATGGCACACGGGTCTGATTTGTTTTTCGTCCCGTTCCGATGGACTAGATCTAGACTTTCAGTTCGATTTTGCGGTAAAACTGAGGAGAAAAGTCGAGGCCTGTATGGGAAACGAAGCCTAGAACCTCGAGTTTAGTTACTGGCAGGCGAACGTTTGAACCATTCTGTCACTCTGGTAAGTAAGGGGTTTGTTATAGAAACAAACAAACATACAAACAAACAAAAACAAACAAACAGTGTGTGATAGGCTTGCTACACTGATCTTCGAAGAACAGTTAAATAAGGATGTTGCCATGTTAACATGGATACAGAACTGTACCAAATTTTATGTCGAGTGAAAAACAGACATAACAAAACACATAATGAAAAGATAAATAATATAAATGAATGCATGTATTCGGGGACACACAAACAATGGGCATGTGCACACATCTCACACAGGTGCTGGAACAAAGGGTGTGGTCATCTTGTGACCCTTGACCCAAGTTGTCATCCTCTCTCTGTCTCACCTGAACATTTGACAAACGATATACCCACAAAAATAAATGAATTCTCGAAAACACAACACGAAAAAAAACAGAACAAAACAAAAAATAATAAAAATGAAAAAAACTCAAATCATTAAGACACCGAAACCACCACAAACAAAAGCGAAATAAAGATCCATAGATAAATAAGAAAGAAACAAACAAAAATGTTCATCTTTTTGCCGCGGAGTTGGACAACAGAAAGACAGCATAGAAACGAACGAACGAATACACAACAACAACAACAACAGATGTATCTTCGTATGGAAACAGACCAGAACTACAGTGAGCGACAAAACGAGACACTAGATCTAACTGATCTGTTCTTTAAAAAAAAAATTTTTTTAATTAAAAAAGGGAAGAAAAACAGAACCAAAAGCAGACGACACGTGATCCGGGCATGTAGGTTTCATTTCTACCTTCTGCCCATTGTTTGTCGAAAAAATATTTGCCTAGGATCGAGGCTCAACTTAGCAGGAAGCAGACGATAGTTTTGTTACCGGCATGATCCGGTCCTCGAGGACTATTTTTCTTCTTCCGCTCTCTTCCAATTCCAAAACTCTCTCTCTCTCTCTCTCTCTGACACTGTCTCTGGCTCTCGATGGCTCCGCGATCTTGTGAACAGACGTGGGGGAGGAGCTTCGACTTCGACCCAAGCGAAAGGGGGCGGAGTGATTGGGAAGTTGACACGCACTCTCTCTCGCGACAAGCTCCTAGCGCGCGCCCTCCACGACACCCGAAGCAGACGACACTTCCGTGGAATGGAAGAACGCCGTTGAAAGGAGAACGGAAGTGGGAGGAGGATTGGGTTGGTACGGTAAGTGAAGGGGAAGGGAGAGAGGTTGGATGGGGTGGGGGGTGGGGGGAAAGGAGAACAGGTGGAGGTGGGTAACAGGTTCGATAGACCCAGAGAAGAGAAAGAATGTGACGTCTCTTTGTAAAAACCTCACCCCCACCCAACCCAACGTTCCTACCACCACCGTCTCCCCCAAACAGAATTCTCCTGTCGAAAAGAGAGAGAGAGAGAGAGAGAAGAGCTTGCACTTCTCCCTTTCTCTTATACTACTACTACAACAACCTCTCCACCCCTCCCTCTTTCTAAAAAAATCGATGGCGGGTCATGAATATTCACGACATTGACGGTCACATGACCGCAAGGGACCAAGACATTGAAGCAGTTTGGCGAATTAGAGTTGACACGAGCACTGAAGAATTGTTCTTGAGGGGAAAGGAGAGAGCCGCCGACCGCCAAGTTAGTGTCAAAACAAACACGTCATGACAATCCATCGAATCAGGAACGATAGAGAACAGAGAAACAAAAACATAAAAGTAAATAAGATAAATGAAACCGTAGAATATCTCTTTTTAATTCAAAACCATATCTTTTCATGGATCGACGAAAAGGTAGCGAGAGATCTCTTTCGAGCGAAGGAAATGACGCAGCCAAAACGCGATAAACAATCATAAATAACAAGATCGTTTCAGTCAGTTCTAGATCTAGGCCCTATAGTAAAACTTGCAAGCGTGGTTTCGCCAGCACGCTGAAGTCTACGGAGAGTGTAAGTTTAGTGATGTGTGCTGACCGCCATCCAAGCTGAAATCGTGCTCGAGTGAGAATCATCGCACGCAAGGGTGTAGTGTGTGGTTCGTTCATCACTAGAGTGTATGCGAGTGTTTTAGAAGGAAGGAAAAAGGATTCTTAGCTTTTAAAAGCTAGGGGTGTTTCTTTTTTTCTTTTCGTTATTTTCTTTTTCTTTCTTTTTACTCCTTCTTTCGCTGCCTCCCTGGTGGAACATTCTGGAATGTCTGGAGTGTTGGAGGGGGGTGTGCGTGGTGGTGTGGGTCGTGGTTTGTCGTCTTCGTCGTTGTCTGTCCGTGTGCTCAGCCCTTCAGTTTCTCCTCAGCCTCTGCAACCACTACCACCACCTACAGCAGTGTCGGCCGCTACTACAGCGACACCCAGCTTGGCCGAAATGATCTGCCGGAATAAGTTTTTGGAAGGTAGGTAGGCCTCTGTGTGTGTGTGTGTGTGTGTGTGTGTGTGTGTGTGTGTGTGTGTGTGTGTGTGTTTTATTTATTTATTTTTTTTTTGGATTGATATGACATTCCTAAATTTCTCCGCCTCTCTATGTGTGTGCGTCTGATGCTTCTCTCTCTCTCTCTCTCTCTCTCTCTCTCTTGTAACGTTCTGTCTCTCTGTGCCTCTCTCTCTTTCTCTGGTCTGTCTGTCAGTCTGCCTGTCTGTCTGTCTGTCTGTCTCTCCCGCCTGCCCATCTCTCTCGATGAATGTAATCCACTCACCGTGATATGATACATGATACAGATCGCGACCATTTCATTTGACATAACTCCCTCTCTCCCTCTCTCTCCTCCTCTTCTCTCTCCCCTTCTCTCTCCTCTCTCTCTCTCAGTGAAAGCAGGAGCTGTCGGCTAGGTGTTTTATATGTGCCGCTCCCCCCCCCCCCCCTTTTTTTTTTCCTCTCTTTTTTTAAGTCTCTCCTTACCTCCTCTCATATATTTTTATCTAAACTTGTCAATAGATCGGTTATTGCTGCGTCTTCAAAATTTGTTGCCAAACACCCACCACACCACCATCACCACCGCCACCACCCATTACTCCGATCTGCTTTCTCTTTGATTAGTCTGATAAGAAAATTTGCATACGTCCCAGCGATTTTTGGAGGGTGAGGGGTGGGGGAAGTCGGGCAGGGTGGGCAACATTTTTGGTGATTTTGTGTGTGTGTTTTGTTTTTGTGTCATGTGTGTGTGTGTGTGTGTGTGTGTGTGTGTGTGTGTGTGTGTGTGTGTGTGTGTGTGTGTTGTGTGTGGTGTTGGGGAGAGAGAGAGAGAGAAGGTTGGGTTGGGTTGGCCCGGCTCTAGATCGTTTTGAATTCCCAAGGCGGACATACTTTGGGTTCGTTTCGGTTTGGTTCCGTCCTTTCCAAAAGTCCCTTGCGAGTTTTTAATCTGGCGCCGCGTCAGCCGTGTCCCATTTTCTAAATTGTTTTGAGGCTGATTGGGAGAAAAGAAAAAAAAATATGGGGGGGAGGGGGGTGGAGAAATGGGGGGGGGAGGGAGGTAGTGGGCTTAGGGGTTGAGAGACTGAGAGGAAAGTGGAGAGTGAGTGGGTGGGTTGGCAAACAGTTTTTTTTGCGGGATATTTTGTATCAGATTTGTGTGCATTGAGACTGTATTGGAAGATTGATTTGATTTGTGAATCTCCGCTGTCCCATCTTGTTTCTGTGTCAGCCTGCCTCTCTATCTGTCTGTCTCTGTCTCTTTCTCTTTCTCTCTCTCTTCTCTCTTTCTCTCTTCTTTCTGTCTTCTCTCTCTCTTCTCTCTTCTTTCTCTCTCTCTCTCTCTTCTCTCTATCTCTCTCTTCTTCCTCTCTCTCTCTTTCTTCTCTCTCTCTCTTTCTCTCTCTCTCTCTTCTTTCTCTCTCTGTCTTTCTCTTTCTCTCTGTCTTTCTTCTTCTCTCTCTCTCTCTCTCTCTTCTCTCTCTCCTCTTTCTTCTCTCTCTCTTTCTCTTTCTCTCTGTCTTTCTCTTTCTCTGTCTCTTCTCTTTCTCTCTGTCTTTCTCTTCTCTCTTTCTCTCTCTCTCTCTCTCTCTCTCTCTCTCTTCTTCTCTCTCTCTCCCCTTCTGTATGTTACATGCGTATAAGTTGATAAAGCATTTGACCTAAATAATCGATGTTTACAATCATGAATGCTCTCCTCTTCTTTCTTCTCTCTTCTTTCTCTCTCTTCTCTCTCTTTCTTTCTCTCTCTCTCTCTCTTGCTCTCTCTCTCTCTCTCTCTCTCTCTCTCTTCCCTCTCTCTCTCTTTCTCGTTCTCTAAGTTGCATTAAACTGATAAAGCATTTTACCTAAATAATCGATGTTTACAATCATGAATGCTCTCTCGCTCTTCTCTCTCTCTCTGTCTCTGTCTGTCTGTCTTTCTCTGTCCCCCCCCCCCCCTCTCACTTCTCTAA
>JAPXFY010000028.1:24490177-24492677 GCA_030674185.1 Monoplex corrugatus
GTGATTAGATCATCTGTAGTCGTTTTTATTTTTGTTTTGTGTTGTTATTTTGTTCTCGTTTTATTTTTAGTCTGTTCTCGTATGTTCTTCGATGTGTTTTTGGTTTAACTGATCTTGTGTCCGTTTTGTTGTGAATTAGAAAAGCAATGTTTAGTTGGCTTGTTTGTTTGTTTTTTGTTTGTTTTTTTTTGTGTCTTGTTGTGATGTTGTCTATTTATCCTTGGTTTGTGTTTGTCGTTTTGTTGTCGAAAGCAATGTTAAGTGGTTGTGTGTGTGTGTGTGTTGTTGTGTGTGTGTGTGTGTGTGTGTGTGTGTGTGTTGTGTGTGTGTGTGTGTGGTGTGTGTGTGTGTGTGTGTGTGTGTGTGTGTGTTGTGTGTGTGTGTGTGTGTGTGTGTGTGTGTGTGTGTGTGTGTGTGTTGTGTGTGTGTGTGTGTGTGTGTATGTGTAGTGTGTGTGTGTGTGTGTGTGTTGTATGTGTGTGTGTGTTGTGTGTATGTGTGTGTGTGTGTGTGTGTGGTGTGTGTGTGTGGGGTGTGTGTGTATGTGTGTGTGTGTGTGTGTGTGTGTGTGTGTGTGTGTGTGTGTGTTTTGGGGGAGGGTATGTTTGTTTCGTTTCGTTTCGTTTCGTTTTTATTTTGTTTCGGTTTTTGTTTTGTTTCGTTTTTCATTCTACAGCACTGTCTTCGTGGAAATAATTCATTTGAAATAGTAAACTGTGAAATATGACGCTATCGTGATTGAACAGGTCTATTGCTTGAAAAAGGCTCTTTTGCCATAGTTCACTTAATTCAAGACCGTTATCTTCGTCCAGTCCTTCCGTCGGCGGAACAAAGAATTTTAATTCACTTTTCAATTGCTTTGTCGAACCGTTTCGGAGAAGAAAAAAAAACCCTCTCTCTCTTGTCATGATTTTCGCCAACAATCATCACCATTATCATTATTATTATCATCATCATTATTATCATTATTATTATTATTATTATTATTGTTATTATCATTATTTTATTGTTATTATCATTATCATCATCATCATCATCATTATTACTATTATTATTACATTGTTGTTATTATTAATATTATCATTGTTATTATTATTGGTGTTGTTGGTATTGATTATTATAATCATTATTACTATTGTTATTGTGATTGTTGTTGTTGTTATTATCATCATTACTATTATTGTTATTATTGTTGTTGTTGTTGTATTTAGCACAATTTTACATAAAATTGTTTTCCGTTTAGATTTCAAGTATATCCCAAAATGAACGTTCTAAGATAAAATTTTTGTTCAAAGCTCATTCAAAATGGAAAAAGAAAAACTAGCATAAAGACAAATTACATGTAAATAAGCGAGCAAGTTAGCTAGCAAACATGCACACCAACAAGCAAGCAAGCAAGCAAGCAAGAAAGCAAGTAAGCTAACATAAAAGCAGACACACAAAGACAAGTACACAAGCAAGAAACAAAACAAAACAAAACATGATGTGAACAACTGTAGAAAATGTCTTCTTTTCTGTTTTTTTGTTTTATACACATCGTGGACCAGCATATATGGTGTGTGTGCATGTGTGTGTGTGTGCGTGGTTGTGTGCGCGCGTGTGTGTGTATGTGTGCGGCGCGCGCGCGCGCGCGTGTGTGTGTGTGTACTTGATGGGTACACGCTTGCGCGCGCGCGCGTGTGTATGTTGAAATCGCCTCATATACTGTCTGTTAGAAACGGTCACTCGCTTTGGATTCCGACACTTCGTGACCTGTCAGCAGCATTTGATACTGTCTGTCGGTGCTAATAATTCATTCTTGCCGCTGATAACCACCACTTTGTACGGTATGACCAGCGTTGCACCTGCCCGCTGTGGTTTTTAATTTGATCCTAGACTTCCAAATGGTTTCGGTACGTTTTCGTTGATGACAGTATCAATTCCAAGCGAGACGAGCTTGATCTATGAGTGTGACAGGGTGCAGTGCTACTGTCTGCGTTATTTGTTCGTGTTTTTCTCACCCGGTCGATGCTCTTCATCAGCGCTAGTTGGCCTGGCTGGCTTTTTCTTTGGTGCCGTGGATCTGAAGATCTCAGGTCACGAGTTTAAATCCGAGTTCGTGTGTGTGTGTGTGGTAGGGGGGAGGGTGCGTGCGTGCGTGTGTGTGTGTGTGTGTGTGTGTGTGTGTGTGTGTGTGTGTATGTGTGTGTGTGTGTGTGTGGTGTATGTGTGTGTGTGTGTGTGTGTATATATATAATATATATGTGTGTGTGTGTGTGTGTGTGTGTGTGTGTGTGTGTGTGTGTGTGTGTGTGTGTGTTTGTTGTTACAAGTCTCAGTCTTTGGTGGAAGTGCATGCTGAGTATTTTCATGTTTTCTTAACCTTTTGATTCCTGCACCTTATCCTCCAGCTGCAGAAACTTAATTCTTTGACTCCCTTACCCTATCCACCAGCTTCCACCAGTTTCCTCTCTTTCTCTTTCTCTTTCTCTCTGTCTCTCTTCCTCTCTCTCTCCCCTCT
>JAPXFY010000028.1:24497677-24505177 GCA_030674185.1 Monoplex corrugatus
TGCCTTGCTGGTCCATTCACCTGTATTTTTTCGATAAAATCTTCAGTACTTTCTCTTAGGATTGATGATTGGGTACAAATGTATTAAGTGCATTTTTGGCTCTAGAGAGGTGAGATATGTGGAAGCAATTTTAGGTAATATAGGCATGTTTTTATATATGTTTTAGTGTCCGAAGTTATGCTTACATTTGTATTCAGATGGTTTTTTTTAAATCTCCTGTGCAGTAAATTGGACGGAGTGGTCAATGCCAGGGGCATCTCCTTAGATTATGTGCGCAAAAGCATTGATATGTCTACTCAATTTTCTTTTCCTTTTTTTCTTTTTCCTGTTGAAGTATTGTGCATGTTTTGAAACGATTATGGCCCTGATATGTCTCTACGCAGTCGGCTGGGCTTTAAACAACAATAATTTAGGGTAGTCTGTTTTCGAGTACTGACGTTCCTCCCATTGATTCCGTTTTCTTTTCTTTTATGTTCTTGTCTTGTCTTGTCTTTTCTTTGTTTTATTTTGTTTTGTTTTGTCTTGTTTCGTTTCGTTCGTTTTCCTGATTATTCTGTTGTAGATGTTTCACGCTTTTATCATTTTTTTTTTTTTTTTGGTGTGGTGTTAACCCTGATATGGCTCTAGTAGTCAGCTGGGCTATAAGCAATATGAACACTAATGAACTTGAACACATCTTTTTATCACAAACTGTACTTTTCCGGTAAAAGGATGGACATTTTTCCGGTAAGAAGACGGAGATTTTTCCAGTTAAAGAATGAAGATTTTTTCCGGTAAAAGGGTGGATTATATTTTCCAGTAAAAGATTGGATATTTTTTCGGTAAAATGATGGAGATTTTTCCTGTAAAGAGATGGACATTTTTCCAGTAAGTGGATGGCGATTTTTCCTGTAAAAAGATTGTCTTTCTGGTAGAGCGATGTTTTCCCAATAAAAAGACGGAGACATTTCCGGCAAAAGAAAGAAGATATTTTCAGAAAAAGGACGGAGACATTTCCAGTAAAACGATGTAGATTTTTTCCAGTAATAAAGAAGGATAGAGATTTTTCCAGTTAAAGGATGGAGACATTTCCATTAAAAGAATGGAGATTTTTTTCAATGAAAGAATAGAAATCCAAAACAAGTGTGACTGCCCGCGTTCAAGCAAACAGGGACCAGAAAAAACACGAAAAAAAACCAAACCCACCAATCAGAACGCGTATTTAATACAACCAGACAAGACAGGTGCAAATTTTCGGCCAATTGGCCTTTGTCAAGCGTAAGAAAACAAACAAATAAACACCACTCAAAAAAGATTAGGAGACTGAAACTTCCCTACTGCTTTGTTTAGTGTGAGATAAGGATTAAACTGACTAAAATGACATAATCAATATACATAAATATGTATACATATATATTATATATATAATATATTAAAATAATATCATAATCAATACATACATATAATATGTATATATATGTCTATATATATATGTATATACATACATATACATATATATACACACACACACACATATATATGTGTGTGTGCGCGCGCGTGCATATGTATATGTGTGTGTGTGTGCGCGCGTGCATGTGTATGTGTATGTGTGCATGTTTCTGTGTTTGTTACATACAGTTCCAGTTGAATTTTTAAATGACAATTTCTGTTAAGGCGCTTAATCATCTGGCGATCTGATCAGTGCATGTCAGCCAAATCTTGCGTATCTGTCGACTTGCATTCATAATGTGGTCATTTTTTTTTATTTCCAAATTGAGTTTTTACATTTTCAGTAGTTCAGTAAAACATTTATATTAATCAGATAATAATGGTTTAGATGTGTGTGCGTTTAACAATAAAAGGTTATGTCGCTCGTATCATATTATTTACAACATATTTGCCTACGTAATAACAACAACAACAACAACAACAACACCCTTTATAATAAGAATAAGAATAATAAGAATAACAATTACATAACAATGATAATCATCATCATCACCACAATAATCATAATAATAATGATAATACAATACAATACAATACAATATTTGTATAGCGCAAAATCTTGATAAAATCAAATCTAAGCGCTAAAACAGACACACACGCACGCACGCACACACACACACACACACACACACACACACACACACACACACACACACACACACACACACACACACACACACACACACACACACGCACAACGGCTAAAATGGGGAGAAAGAATAAAAGCAATGGAAAATTATAGAGAGCATATTATATAATAATAATAGTAATAATGATCATAACAACAATAATATAATTATCATCATCGATGATGATGATGATGATGATGATGATGACGACGACAACAACAATAATGATGATGATAATAATAATAATAATAATAATAATAATAATAATGATAATAATAATTTGTATAGTGGCAACGATCCCTGTCAAACACGATACCAGATTATTATCAAACCTAACACATAACAACAGACAATAAGACAAGAAGTGGATTTAGATAGTAGAAACAACTAGCCACAAAAGAAAGAAGGTGAGCAATATTACACGAAGGAATACAAGTCTTCACACACACACACACACACACACACACACACACACGCACACACACGCACACACACACACACACACACACACACACACACACGCGCGCGCGCGCGCGCGCGCGCGCAGAGAGAGAGAGAAGATAAATATGATGAAAGAGAAAGTGATGAAAATAAAAAAATGTATTTATTTACTTATTTACTTATTTATCTATTTATTTACTCATTCATTTATTTGTTCATTTATTTATTTATTTATTTTACTTATTTTTATGTATTCGTTTATTTGTTTGTTTGTTTATCTGTTTATTTGTTTATACAAATATTTGCTTTAATCAGTAATATATTTGAACATTTATTCATACATCTGTCTTTTTATTGATTGTTTGAAAATTGAAACAGTGAGATGAAAATCACAGAAATACATTTATTTATGTATCTTTCTTATTTGTTTATTTTAACAGAAACAAATTGTCACATACCTGTTTATTTCTTGATTATTTATCTATCTATTCATTTGGAAATTGAGAGAGACAGATGAAAATAATAGAAACAAGATTGTTTAATTATTCATATATTTATTTGTCTGTTTGTTTTTGTTTGTTTGTTTGTTTTTGTTTGTTTTTATTCTGGTGTCGTCTGGAAACAGAAGGGAACAGGAACACACATCCAAGCACAAAGAAATTACAACAATGCTTTCACGGTGATATCCTTGAGGGAAAAACTCTCATGTGGCTATTGACGTGTGTGCCACGGTGTGTGTGTGTGTGTGTGTGTGTGTGTGTGTGTGTGTGTGTGTGTGTGTGTGTGTGTGTGTGTGTGTGTGTGTGTGTGTGTGACAGAGAGTGTGTATGTGTGTGTATGGTGTGTGTGTATGTGTGTGTGTGTGTGTGTTTTCTCTCTCTCTCTCTCTCTCTCTCTCTCCTCTCTGTCTCTCTCTCTCTGTTGAGAGTGTGTGTGTGTGTCTGTGTCTCTTTGTGTGTGTGTACATATGTCTGTGTGTTTCTTTGTGAGTGCGTGTGTGTGTATGTGTGAGTGTGTGTGTGTGTATTGTGTGCGTGTGTGTATTCTGTTTGTGTGAGTGTGTGTGTGTGTATGTGTGTGTGTGTGTATTTGTGTGTGTGTGTTGTGTGTGGTGTGTGTATTGTGTGCGTGTGTGTATTCTGTTGTGTGTGTGTGTGTGTTTGTGTGTGTGTGTGTATTTGTGGTGGTGTGTGGTGTGTGTGTTGTGTGTGTGTGTGTGTGTGTGTGTGTGTAACATTTGTTAAAATAAGAGTACCCTAAAGATAATGAATTTTACTGTTGGAAAATAAATCGTCACAATGATTGTTATTGTCGTTCTCTGCTTCCGTGTTTGTGTGTTTCTCTCTGTCTGTCTGTCTGTCTGTCAGTTTCTGTCTCGTTGTCTCTGTCTGTCTGTCTCTCTATCTCTGTCTCTCTCTCTGCCCCCTTCTCTCTCCCGTCCTTCCCTCCTTCTCTGTCTCTTTGTCTGCCTCTCTCTTTCGCTCTCTCTCTCTCGCTCTCTCTCTGTTTCTGTCTCTGTCTGTCTCTGTCTCTTGCTCTCTCTCTCGTTCTCTCCCTCTCTCTTTCTCTCTCTCTTTCTCGTTCTCTCCCTCTCTCTCTCTCTTTCTCTCTCAACATCACTGTGATCGCAATTATCTGTCTCCCTCCCTCCCTCTCTCTCTCTCTCTCTCCCCCCTTCCCACCCTCTCCCTTTCTAGCCCTCCCTCCCTCCCGCTTTTTCATCATTGACAAATACAGAAATGAACACGGGATGCATGTTTCGCACACTAGCGAGAAAAGAAATGTATCATCCGCCGCGCACACGTGCGCGCAGAAGGGAAGCCACTCTCGCGACATCTGTCGATCTTTTGCCGAGCGCCGGTGGCGCCGCTCCCGTTTGTTCCCCGTTCCTCTTGTTGTATGTTGTATCCCGTCCTGAGACATTGACAGAAAGAGAGGGAGAGAGAGAATGACAGAGAGACAGAGAGGGGAGAGAGAGAGAAAGAGAGAGACAGTGTGTGAGTGAGAGAGACAGAGAGAAATACAGAGAGAGAGAGAGAACAGAGAAAAGACAGAGAGAGAGAGGAGGGCAGAGAGACAGAGTGAGAGAAGAGAGAGAGGGCAGACAGAGAAAGAATGAGAGAGAGACACAGAGGGAGACAGAAAGAGAAGAGAGAGAGGGGGGCAGACAGAGAGAGAGAGAGGGGTAGAGAGAGAGAGAGACAACGAGAGAGGGAGGCAGAGAAAGAGAGAGACATGGAGAGACAGAGACATAAAGAGAGACAGAGACACACGGAAAGGCAGATACAGAGAAACATAGACAAGACTGACAGATAGACAGATGGAGAAGAAGAGAATTCAAACTTCAACGCACAGACACAAGGAGAAAAGACAATGAAAGAGAGCAGAAAGAGATACAGCAGACAGACAGACAGAGAGACAGAGAGAGAGAGACAGAGAGAGAGAAGACAGACAGAGAGAGAGAGAGAGAGAGAAAGAGAGAGAGACAGAGAGAGAGAGAGACTGGGGAGAATTATTTCAACTCGAGTGAAGGAGAATGTGATGTTCAATGCGACGTTATTCTCTCTCTCTCTCTCTCTCTCTCTTTCTTTCTCACTCACTCACTCACTCACTCACTCACTCTCTGTATGTGTGTGTGTGTGTGTGTGTGTGTGTGTGTGTGTGTGTGTGTGTGTGTGTGTGCAAAACAGACAGGCATACAGATAGAGTGTAGTTTCCGATCTTTCGATTTTTTGTCTCTGATCCTCGTCCACTTTGTCAGTACCACATAACTCCTGACGGCATCTCCGAAAATGCACACATCGAGTGGATTCTGTTTGTGTGATGGGTGAGGAGGAGGGGGGGGGGGGTTGTTTCTTCAAATCTGCCTTCTCTTCTCTCTGCCAGAGGGGGAAGCATGAATTATGAGAGAGGCTTAAAAGACATGTGCGCGTGCAAAGCGCACCCACGCTATTGTCTGTCCGTCCGTCTGCCTGCCTCTGATGGTTCATAAATTTTCTTTTGTTTGAAAAAACACCTTTAAGGCAAATGTTGTATTCTTTACTTCTATACATTGTTCTCACGCTTGTTTTATTTTATTTTACTTTTAGCTTTGTTGTGTAGACTTTAGTAACGGCAGATTGGGACAACTGACTAAACACTGTTCTATTGTGTCTTTGTCTTTATCGTTAGAAAATTAAGATCAGTCTGTTTCTCTGTCTAAATCTTTCTCTGTCTCTCTCTGTTCTCTGTCTGTCTGTCTGTCTGTCTCTCTCTCTCTACTTGTGTGTGTGTGTCTGTTTCTTTGTCTCGCTCGCTCGCTCCCTCCCTCCCTCCCTGTGTCTCTTTTTCTCTTGTTCTCTCTCCTCCCTCCCTCTCCAACACACACACAAACCACACACACACACACCACACACACACACCTCTCTCTCTTCTCTCTCTCTCTCTCTCTCACAAGCTATCAATTCATAAATGAATGGACGTTTACCCAATTTTGATCAAATGTCGAGCGCAATAGGAAATCGTGAATACATTCCATAAGTATAAAAAAGTTTCAACTCTTTGACGCTACGAATATATACACACACCCCTCCATCCTTGCTTTCTGTCATTTCTTCCTATCATTTTCTTGCCTTGCTGGTCCATTCACCTGTATGTGTTTTATAAAGTCTTACCTACTTTCTCTTAGGATTGATGAGTGGGTATATGAGTTAAGTGCATTTTTGGCTCGAGGGAAATGAGAGACGCGGACGCAATTTTAGGTAATGTATGCCTATTTTTATATATGCTTAAGTTTCCTTAGGTAGGCTATGTTTAAATTTGTATTCAGGTACATTTTTAAAATCCCCTTTATAATAAATTAGACGGAATGTGTCGTGCCAGGGGCGTCTCCTTAGATTATGTGCGCGAATGTGTTGATATGTATACTTCATTTTCTTTTCTTTTCTTTTCTTTTCGTTTTTTCTTTTCTCCTGTTGAAGTTTTGTATGTGTTTTCAAACGGTTATAGCTTAGGTATGGTTCTACGCAGTCGGCTGGGCTTTAAACAACAATAACAATAACCGCTCCCGTCATAATTTGACGTTTAGCTGGCCTGTATTTTTTTTTTTTAATCCAGGATCCCGTAATCGATATCTTAAGAGTAAAATTGTTGATTGTATCCATGCAGCTTTCAAAGACGTTCAGCAGATTTGCTATAGGTCACTTTACAGACATGTGTTCAATGTCTTGAAAAGAGATTTGTTTGTATGGCTCGATCATCTTGATTCCTTCTTGGCTTCTTGTTTATTGATTGTTGATTGATTGATTGTTTGATTATATATTCATTCATTTATCATAAAATGAAAATGGACGCGCTTTTTTGTGTGTGTCAAATTCTGGTTATATTACATACACCGCCTAAAAGGTTTCGCAAATCTTCCAGACTGAAAAAAGTTTCATTTATTAGACAAACAATCAATCAATCAATCAATCGATTAATCGATTAATTTATTAATTGTATTTTTATTTGCTTTTTGTTGTTTGTTAATTGATTCTTTTTATTTGTGTGCTTATTTCTTCAAATATTATTTTGATTGACAAATTTCTTGAAGCTGTATAATTATACAGTTCAACAAAGATTAAGTACAGTTTCTACCAGCTTTGATGGGCTTGACAGTTTCCACTTACACACACACACACACACACACACACACACACACACACACACACACACACACACACACACACACACACACACACATATATATATATATATATGCATGCATACACACACACAAATTCGTTTAAAAGCGCATATGTGAATAGACGTTAAAGCTAATAACGAACCAACGAGCGAACACACACACACACACACACACACACACACACACACACACACACACACACACACATGTACACACACATGCACGCACACACCACACACTCACACGCACGCACACAACAACACACATTAGAACACACAC
>JAPXFY010000028.1:24522677-24552677 GCA_030674185.1 Monoplex corrugatus
TTTGAACTCTGAGACATGTGAACTTCAGTCCACGGCTCTTGTCCTTAGAGCCAGCTGGACTGGTGGGTGAGGCCTAGTCGTTATCACCTCGTCAGCTGCCGTTGTCGTGGGGAGGTGTGGGATCTTATTGGACTTGAGGACCACATTTTTACCTCCCACCCGCCGCCCATCCGTCCCCCTCTGACCTCGGGGCTACACCTCATCAGCTGCTCATCACACTGACCGTTGGTCTTCAGAGACAACTTGGAACGGTGTCTGTCTTCTGCGCTTCCCCTGTCAAATTTGTAACGTGTTCCTGGCATATTTGGGAACTCTTGTGTTTCTCTGTCATTTCCTGTCTGTCTGTCTTTCTCTCACTCTCTGTCTGTTCTCTCTCGGTCTCTCTCTCTCTCTCTGTCACTCTCTCTCTCTCTCTCTGTCTCTGTCTCTCTCTTTCTGTGTGTCTCTCTCTATCTCTCTGTTTCTCTGTCTCTCTCTCTCTGTCCCCCCCTTCTCTTATTCTCTCTGTTTGTCTCTCTGTCTGTCTCTGTCTCTCTCTCTCTCCCTCCCCTTCCCTCCGTCTCTGTCTGTCTGTCTCTCTCCCTCTCCCTCTCCCTCTCCCTCCCTCTCTCTCCTTGTCCCTTTTTCTTCACTTTCGGTCTGTAGTGCAGACATCCCTTTCTCGAAGAAAGTAAAAACACTAGGAGTGTTTCTGGATGCTAATCTCTCGATGCGTGATCAGATCAATTCAATCATCAGAACTTGCTACTGCCATATCCGATCTCTTGGTAAAGCCCGCCAGTACTTGACTATTCAAGCTGCTAAGACTGTTGCTGTCACACTAGTACTCTCAAAATTAGACTACTGTAATAGTCTACTTGCTGGTCTCCCTCAGGTGAAAATACAGCGTCTGCAGGCTGTACAAAACGCAGCTGCCAGAGTAATCTCTAGATGCAGGAAGACTGAACACATAACTCCCATCTTACGGAATCTGCACTGGCTCCCAGTTCAACAACGCATCAATCACAAACTACTAACTATCACCTACCGTGCACTCAACTCTAGTAGTCCTTCTTATCTTAAAGATCTTCTTTCTGAATATAAACCTGTTCGCAGTCTGAGATCTGCTTCCAAGTCTCTTCTTCATGTTCCTGGGACAAGGGATGTTAAAACCAAAAGATATGGTCAGCGAGAATTTAAATACCTTGCCCCTACCAAGTGGAACATGCTTCCCATGAGCATCAGGGAGAAAAAGACTCATTCATCCTTTAAATCTAGTCTCAAGACACACTTTTTCTAATGTTGTATGGGATTGCTTATTTGAATGTGAATACCTTGAATGCCTTTATGAATGTTGGTGCAAAGGCTGTGTGGAATTGTTTTTGTGCCCCCCCCCCCCTCCCCCCCACCGTGCGCCGCGAGCATGCTTTTATAGCATGGAGATTTTTGTTGCGCGATATAAATTTTCATTCATTCATTCATTCATTCATCCTCTCTCTTTCCTTCTCTCTCTCCCCTCCCTCTGTCTGTCTGTCTGCCTGTCTGTCTCTTCTCTCTCTCTGTCCCCTCCTTCTCTTTCTCTGTCTCTGTCTCTGTCTCTCTCTCTCTCTCTCTCTCTCTCTCTCTCTCTCTCTCTCTCTCTCTCTCTCTCTCTCTCTCTCTCTCTCTCTCCTCTCTCTCCCCGCACGGGGCTAAAATCGACCATGCAACGCAACCCAACAACTGTAGCCAACCGACCGGCCATAAAAATGATGCGATCTGACAAGCGCATTACGACAATTAATGTGTAAAGCTTCCTTTTTGGACAGCGTCAGATGCACGCGGTAGTCACGTGGGCAATACATCAGACTTAGAGTGGGAAGGTCTGGGGTTCGATCCTACCTGGGTACCTCTTCCCTGGTGGGTAAAAGGGTGGAGAGTTGTTCCATCTTCTGCAGGCCCCAGTGCTAGAAATTTCCTCTTTTCTGTCACTCTCTATGTTTTTCTGCCTTGTTGCTTTGCTTTTTGTCATTTCCACCTATCGTTTTCTGCCTTGATGGTCCATTCACCTGTATGTGTTCGATAAAGTCTTACGTACGTTTTCTTAGGATTGATAATTGGGTACATGTATAAAGTGCAGTTTTGGCTCTAGGGAGGTGAGATATGCGGAAGCAATTTTACGTAATTCATGCCTGTTTTTATGTATGTTTTGGTGTCCCTATGTGTGTTTATATTCGTATTCAGGTGTGTTTTTTAAATCTCCCCTGTGCGATAAATTGGACGGAGTGGTCAACGCCGGGGGCATGTCCTTAGATTATGTGCGCGGATGCATTGGTATGTGTACTTAATTTTCTTTCTTTTCTGTTGAAGTTTTGTATGTTTTGAAGCAGTTAAAGCTCTAATATGGCTCTGCGCAGTCGGCTGGGCTTTAAACAACAATAACAACAACAACAACAAGCTCAGTAAGTTTAAGCGTCGGATTCACATGCTAATGGATGTGGGTTCGCATCCCAGGGTGCGCTACATTAAAACTGGCCATCTCACTATCCCATCTTAACATCATTGTTGTTCTGGTGGTGTCAGTGTAAGCTTAAATAAGTCGCCTCCCCCCCCCCCCTTCCCCCACTTCCCTGGGATGGTTATCCCCGTCGGCCATATCACGACGTAAAAATTTAACCAAATCAAGTCCATCTTCTGTGCTAGAAATTTCCTCTTTCTTGTCACTCTCCTTTGCTTTCTGTCATTTCTTCCTGTCATTTTCTGTCTTGCTGGTCCATTCACCTGTACGTGTTCTATAAAGCCTTATTCTTTTTTTTTTTTAGGGTTAATGATTGAGTGCATGTCTTGACTGCATGTTTGACTCGAACCCTTTGACTCCCCGTACCCTGTCCACCAACAGCAAAAACTTAAACCCTTTGACTCCCCGCACCCTGTCCACCAACAGCAAAAACTTAACCCTTTGACTCCCCGCACCCTGTCCACCAACAGCAAAAACTTAACCCTTTGACTCCCGCACCCTGTCCACCAACAGCAAAAACTTAACCCTTTGACTCCCCGCACCTTGTCCACCAACAGCAAAAACTTAACCCTTTGACTCCCGCACCTTGTCCACCAACAGCAAAAACTTAACCCTTTGACTCCCGTACCCTGTCCACCAACAGCAAAAACTTAACCCTTTGACTTCCGCACCTTGTCCACCAACAGCAAAAATTAACCCTTTGACTCCCGCACCTTGTCCACCAACAGCAAAAACTTAACCCCTTGACTCCTGTACCCTGTCCACCAACAGCAAAACTTAACCCCTTGAGTCCCGTACCCTATCCACCGACAACAAAAACTTAACCCTTTGACTCCCTCAGGAGGTAGGGAGCACTGTGTGTGTTTTCCCTCTATCTCTCCCCCTCTCTCTCACACTCCCTCTCTCTCTCTCACACACTCACTCCCTCTCTCTCACACTCCCTCTCTCCCCTCTCTCTCACTCCCTCTCTTTCATACTCCCTCTCCCTCACACTCCCTCTCTCTCTCTCTCTCTCTCTCTCTGTCGTTCTTCCTCCCTTCTTCTGTCTCTTTGTTTTTCTTCAGGAAAAAATTTGCCGCAGAAGTATTTGATGTGGGGACATTCTTTACAGCTAGGACGATGAGGATCACCAGCTACGATCATACTCTTGTTTCACGCAGCTACAACTAGCAGAAGGCCCCGTCACAAGGAGAGGCGTCGCCCACGACGCGCGACTCATCAACTCCACTTTTACACCTCTTTAAGCAGTTGCCTGTCCTGCCGCGTGCGCGTGCGCCCGGCTCCTAAAAACTCTTTTGATCTATTTAACTCACGTGCGAGCCGGGGTCAGTTTCTGTTAGGGCCACTGTCAATCAAAACCGCGTGCGACTCTCGCGTGCCTCTTGCGCCTGAAAAGTCATCGGACGCTGGTTGAAATTAACTCGCGTGCAAAGGCCGGGTCAGTTTCTGTTCGAGGCCGTGTCAATCAAAGCTGCGTGAAACTGACCTGACTTGTCACTCCGCCACCTGAACCGAGGTACCCCCACCCCCATCCCCCACCTTTGACGGGTTCGGCGACATTGAGGGGAGATAACTTGCTGTCCTGATGCGCAGGAGTGATATCCCTTTGTTGTTGTCCGCCGCTGTCGTCGTCATCAACGGTCGAGTCGACAGATGTTGGGAGATGGGGCTTGGTGTATCAAGCTTCTTTGCTCGGGATGTGTGTGTGTGTGTGTGTGTGTGTGTGTGTAAGCGTTTGTGTGTATACGTGTGTGTGTTTGTGTGTGTGTGTGTGTGTGTGTGTGTGTGTGTAAGCGTTTGTGTGTATACGTGTGTGTGTGTGTGTACATGTGTGTGTATACGTGTGTGTGTGTGTGTGTGTGTGTGTGTGTGTGAACTTACACATCCTTCCAGACTAATTTAAACAATTAAACAATTACCAAGTGCAGGTTATGCAGAGAAGCTCGAGACTAAACATTTTTTTTTAAAGATCATCGCACTCATCAGCACGAAGGAACCTCCCTAGGTTACCTTAGTGCTCATCTTTTTTTTTATCCCCGTCCCATTTTCTACGCCACCTGAATGGCCGCAGAAGCTGGCACGGATTTTACAATGCGATGATGATGTCGATGATGATGTCGATGATGATGATGATGAGGATGAGGATGATGTCGATGAGGATGATAATCATGATGCTATGGAGTTCCATCTAGGATTGAGACTGCATGACAGGACTGTACTCTACGCTCACTATCATAGTATATCCTGGCGTCAACCAGGCCCGAGAGATACAGACACCTGTGGTGCTGATCAGAAGATATGAACAACACCCTCAATGACGCATCCGTGAAGTGGATGAGACTCTACTGTGTGTGGTCCCAGTCTTCCCAATGAGCCTATAGCACGCTCAACTCTGGGTAGAAGCCGGTTAGAGCCGAAAAATCCCACAATGGTTTCTTAAAGGACTGATGGGGATTCGAACCCACAACCTTGCAGTCGGTAGTCCATTGCGCTAACCACTACACCACGGCGACTGGTCAAGGCCAAACATTATTATATCCCTATTTTAGAAATTCTACACTTAACATTAGTTCTGACAAATTTAATGCTCCAATCATTCCGTTGGTAACAGCTTCGTGTTTGATAAGTTCCCTGCTCAGAGAATCTGCCAGATCATGTAATAATAATAATAATAATTACAATATTTATATAGCGCAAAATCTTGATAAAATCAAATCTAAGCGCTGAAACAGACACACACGCACGCACGCACGCACGCACACAGACGCACGCGCGCGCGCACACACACACACACACACGCGCGCGCGCGCATGGCTATAAATGGGGAGAAAGAATAAAAGCAATGGAAAATTATAGAGAGCATATTATATACAATTATAATACACATTAGATGAAACGCATATGGAATTGTCCGAGTGTGATTAGTAGTTCCCCCACCCCCACCCCCACCCCCATGAGGATGCCGGGGGCTCTTTCAGTACAAATAAAATCCCCACCTTCTGGAAATTCTGTACCAGAAATTTCTTCTTTCCTGTCACTCTGTTTGTTGCTGCTTTCTACCTTTGCTTTCTGTCATTTCTTCCTGTCATTTTCTGCCTTGCTGGTCCATTCACCTGTACGTGTTCAATAAAGCCTTACGCACTTTCTCTAAGGACTGATAATTGAGTACATGTATTAAATGCATTTTTGGCTCTAGAGAAACTAGATGTGCGGAAGCAACTTTAGGCAGTGTAGGCCCGTTTTTATGTATGTTTTAGCGTCCTTTGATATGTTTCAGTTTGTATTCAGGTATGTTTTTTAGGTCCCCTGTGCGATAAATTGGGCGGAGTGGCCAACTTGATATGTGTACTTAATTTTCTTTTCCTGTTTTTGTCCTGTTAAAGTATTGTGTATGTTTTGAAACGGTTATAGCCCTGATATGGCTCTACGCAGTCGGCTGGGCTTTAAACAGAAACAACAATAACGATTAATAGTTCCTTTGAAACAAAGCCAAAACCCTGACCAAAAAAGGCCAGCTTAACTTCCGTGTCTTCCTTTGGGAAATGCCATACTAACAATCTGTTATTTCAGGACATTCTATACCCTGTCCTATACATTGAAAGAGCATCTGTGTGTAATTTGGTAAAGTGGATACGTGGTGCATCTGTGCTGTTTGGAAATTTGAACACATTCTTGTGTCTGTGTTCACACATATGACACGTGGTCATTTGGTATAAATGCGAGGGTGTGCCTGTGTGGAGTCCAAACTATCAAATGGCAATCAGTTTGCTCCGGTTTAGTTTTCTCAAGTATTGGATCTTCTTCTTCTTCTTCTTCTTCTTCTTCAGTCTTGTTCATCTTGTTCTTCTTCTTTCTTCTTCTTCTTTCTTTTTTTTTCTTCCTTTCTTCTTCTTCTTTGTTTGTTTGTTACTTTCTTTCTTTCTTCCTTCCTTTCTTTCTTTCCTTCCTTCTTCCCTTCTTTCGTTCTTTCTTTCTTTCTTTCTTTCCTTCTTTCTTTCTTTCCATCTTCTTCTTCCTCTTCTTCTTCTTCCTCCTTTTCTTCTTCTTTCATTCTTTCTTTCTTTCTTTCTTCCTTCCTTCCTCTTCCTCTTCTTCCTCCTCGCGTCACACTCGCAGCTTAGTCTCCAGGATGAAACAGGTCGTCTTCTGTATCACATCCACAGCCCTGTACAGCTTGTGTAGCACATCCACAGACCTGTACAGCTTGTGTAGCACATCCACAGACCTGTACAGCTTGTGTAGCACATCCACAGACCTGTACAGCTTGTGTAGCACATCCACAGGACTGTACAGCTTGTGTAGCACATCCACAGACCTGTACAGCTTGTGTAACACATCCACAGACCTGTACAGCTTGTGTAGCACATCCACAGACCTGTACAGCTTGTGTAGCACATCCACAGACCTGTACAGCTTGTGTAACACATCCACAGACCTGTACAGCTTGTGTATCACATCCACAGACCTGTACAGCTTGTGTAGCACATCCACAGACCTGTACAGCTTGTGTAGCACATCCACAGACCTGTACAGCTTGTGTAGCACATCCACAGACCTGTACAGCTTGTGTAGCACATCCACAGACCTGTACAGCTTGTGTATCACATCCACAGACCTGTACAGCTTGTGTATCACATCCACAGACCTGTACAGCTTGTGTAGCACATCCACAGACCTGTACAGCTTGTGTAGCACATCCACAGACCTGTACAGCTTGTGTAGCACATCCACAGACCTGTACAGCTTGTGTATCACATCCACAGACCTGTACAGCTTGTGTAGCACACCCACAGACCTGTACAGCTTGTGTAGCACATCCACAGACCTGTACAGCTTGTGTATCACATCCACAGATCTGTACAGCTTCTGTAGCCCATCCACAGACCTGTACAGCTTGTGTAGCACATCCACAGACCTGTACAGCTTGTGTAGCACATCCACAGACCTGTACAGCTTGTGTAGCACATCCACAGACCTGTACAGCTTGTGTAACACATCCACACACCTGTATAGCTTCTGTAGCACATCCACACACCTGTACAGCTTCTGTAGCACATCCACACACCTGTACAGCTTCTCCCACAGACTCAGGGATGTCGGCCAGATCTTCTCCCTCAGTGACTGGTAGTTGTAGTCCTGGAGGATACGTGCTTTGTCTGGTCAGCTTCTCCAGGGGGGGGGGGGGGCACAAGGGGAATGGTACAGGTCGGGAGCGCTTGTTTGTGATGGTCCAGTCTGTTGTATCCAGTCCGTAGGTGGAGGATAATGACTTGCCCTTGTCGGGACAGCTGGTGGTAACAATTGGTCATACACCTATGGTGCTTTGAACGGAGACATTTCATCTCTTGGGATGCCACAGTGTGAGGGAATCCGCTCCAGTACCTGTCTTGTGCACCCGATATTTTACATTGCTTCTGGCAGATGTGGCTGAGCTTCTTCTTCTCCTTCTCCTTCTTTCTTCTTCTTTCTTCTTCCTCTTCTTCTTCTTCTTCCTTTTTTTCTTCTTCCTCCTCCTCTTCTTTCTTCTTGTTTCTCCTCCTCCTCCTCTTCTTCCCTCTTCTTCTTCTTCTTCTTCTTCTTCCTTTTTTTCTTCTTCCTCTTCTTCTTCTACTTCTTCTTCTACTTCTTCTTCTCTATTTAAGTTTCTTATAGGGATTTTTTCACTGTTTTTGTTTCTTTTATTGGTGCTATTGTTTGTCTGTCGTAACAGCACAGGCGGTAAATGTGACCATTGGGTTTTCCCGCAAAGCGGCCAGTCTCCCAATAATGCAGTTTTTGTGTCATCTGCAGCGATGCGGGGAAGAAATGATGTTTGTTCTTCGTTTGTACCTTTTTTGAGTGTGTGTGTGTGTGTGTGTGTGTGTGTGTGTGTGTGTGTGTGTGTGTGTGTGTGTGTGTGTGTGTGTGTGTGTGTGTGTGTGTTTTGTGTGTGTGTGTGTGTGTGTGTGTGTGTGTGTGTGTTGTGTGTGTGTGTGTGTGTGTGTGTCTATGCGTGTGTGTGTGTTTGCGTGTGTGTACGTGTGTCTGTGTCTGTGTGTGCCTGTCTGTCTGTGTGTATGTCTGTATAGCAAAGAAAGGGGATGTTCGTTCTTTTTAATTCTCTCTTTCTGTATATCTCATCGCCCTCCCCCCCCCCCTCTCTCTCTCTCTCTCTCTTTCTCATTATATAGATCTATGTACTCCCCTCTCTCTCTCTTTCTCTCTCTCATGTATATATATATATATGTGTGTGTGTGTGTGTGTGTGGACGTGTGTCGGTCTGTGTCTGTCTAACGTGGTGTTAGACCTCATATGGCTCTAGCAGTTGGCTGGGCTATAAACAGTATGAACTTGAACCTGTGTCTGTGTGTGTGTGTGTGTGTGTGTGCTGAGGGCGGATGGAAGGGGATGGGCTTATTGACAGTGAGGAGGAGGAGGAGGTAGATTGGATGTCATTGGTGTTTGTATAGTTCCAAGCCAGTGGGTTGATCTTATCCTCTCTGTCTGTCTCTCTCTATTTCTGTCTCTATCTCTGTGTCTCTCTGTCTGTCTGTCTGTCTGTCTCTGTCTCTCTCTCTCTGTGTCTATGTCTGTGTCTCTCTGTCTCTGTCCCTCTCGCTCTCGCTCTCTCTCTCTCTCTCTCTCTCTCTCTCTCTCTCTCTGTCTGTGTGTGTCCGTCTCTGTCTCCTTCGCTGTCTCTCTCTCTCTGTGTCTCTTTGTCTGTCTATCTCTCTCTCTCTCTGTTTCTCTGTCTCTCTCTCTCTCACTATCTCTGTTTCTGTTTCTCTCTCTCTCTTTCTCTCCTTTTCTCTCTCTCTGTCTCTCTCTCTTTCTCTCTCTGTGTCTCTCTTACTCTTTCTCTCCCTCTCTCTCTCCCTCTCTCTCTCCCTCTCTCTCTCTCTCTCTCTCTCTCTGTCTGTCTGTGTGTGTCCGTCTCTGTCTCTCTCTCTCTCTCTGTCTCTTTGTCTGTCTATCTCTCTCTCTCTCTGTTTCTCTGTCTCTCTCTCTCTGTCTCTCTCTCTCTCACTCTATCTCTGTTTCTGTTTCTCTCTTTCTCTCCTTTTCTCTCTCTCTGTCTCTCTCTTTCTCTCTCTCTGTCTCTCTTACTCTTTCTCTCTCTCTCTCTCTCCCTCTTCCCTCTCTCTCTCTCCGCACTGCTCTTTATATAGCAGATATAATGTGTTTGGATGGATATATGACATCTTCCATCTATCTATCTGTTGTCTCTGTGTCTATGTGTTTGAATGGATGTGTTTGGGGTGTGTGTGTGTGTGTGTGTGTGTGTGTGTGTGTGTGTGTGTGTGTGTGTGTGTGTGTGTGTGTGTGTGTGTGTTAATCTGTGGGAAAAGCAATCGTATATCAGCAGTGATCCTTTGTATTTGCCATTCTGTAGTGATCTATACCTGTGACTTAAATGTGTAAAGATTCACGGTTAAAGAGCTGAGAAAATTGTTCTCAAAGACACACATCGCCTTCATCATCATTAAGCATTCATTGTAGGTTTAAACACACACACACGTGCGCGCGCGTGCGGGCACACACACACACACACACACACACACACACACACACACACACACATACACAAACACACACACACACACACACACACACCACACACACAACATAACAAACACACACACACACCAAACACACACACACACACACACACACACACACACACACCCAAACGCACACACTCACACATACACACACACACAAACGCGCGCGGGCACACACACACACACACACACACACACACACACACACACACACACCACACACACACACACACACACACACACACACACCCAAACGCACACACTCATACATACACACACTCCAAACACACACACACACACACACACAACACACACACACACACACACACACACAACACACACACACCACCACGCACAACACACACACACACACACCGGCCCCGGGTGGACAGAAATTACCCCCTCCCTTAAACAAAAAAGAGAACCGATTTGAAAAGAATGGTGGTATGAGGGAAAAGCAGCCTTCATGAGATGAGCAGGAAGAGTAAATAGCAGGGACGGAAAAGTAATAAGCATTTATGGCGCAGTGTGGACAATGGAGAAACTGTCCGGGGGGGGGGGGGGGGGGGGAAGTTGTAGGGAGTGGGTGGAGAGATAGCAGGAGGCTTAGCAGGCAGAAATAGGGGGGAATATGAAAGGGATGGAGGTAGAAATAACAGAAACTTTATGACGGAGGCAAGGGAAACATGATGACATTGTGCAAGCCATAACCAGTGATCGTGGTATACAGGTTAGTAGAACGGAATACCGAATGGAGGGTTGTGGGTTCGAATCCCCACTGGTCCTGTTTAAAGTAAAATGGGAACTTTCAGTCCTAATCGGCTCTTGCGGGCCCTAGTAGCTCAGTTGGTTTGAGCGTCGGATTCACATGCTAATGGTTGTGGGTTCGAATCCCTCGGTGTGCTACACTAAAACTGGCCTTCTCACTGTCCCATCTTAACATCATTGTTGTCCTGGTGGTGTCAGTGTAGGATTAGATAATTCCCCCTCCCCACACTTCCCTGGGATTGTTATCCCCGTCGGCCATATCACCTGAGGTGGGTGTCGACGTAAAAACTTTACCAAATCAATCAAACTCACCGGCTCCTACCCAGAGCTGCGCGTGCTATGGAGTCATTGGGAAGACTGGGACCATACAGTTGTTGAGTCTCATCCGTTTTACCGATGCGTCAGTGTGAGGGTGTTGCTCAAATCTCCTGATCAACGCCACGGGTGTCTGTATCTCTCGGGCTTGTTTGATGCCAGAATATGTTATGATAGTAAGCGTAGAGTACAGCCCTGTCACGCAGTCTCAATTCTAGATGGAACGCCATAGCATCGTAGTTATCATCTCCATCATCATCATCGTCGTCGTCGTCGTCATCATCGTCGTCGTCGTCATCATCATCGTCATCATCATCAACGCATTGTAAAAATTGTCTCAGCTTAACCCTTTGACTCCTTCACCCTATCCACCAGCATCCGGTAGGATAGGGTTAAGTTTTTGCTTTAATGCCATGGTTGAGAATGTAGGATGCTGGTGGGCAGGGTGCGGGAGTCAAAGGGTTAAGGAAGGCGGTGGGGCATTGGTGCACTGGGTCCCTTTGGGTGTTTCTTGTTGGCTTTGTATGTACACAGACACGCAGACTGATGTAGTATTCGATACACCCAATCTCAGTTATTTCCAGGATTAAGTGGGACACTGAAAAACGGTAACAACAGAAAATCAACATGAACAGAAACTTACGACATCACGTTGAGCGCGAGAAGAGAGGAGGGAGAGAGAGACAGAGAGAGAGAGAGAGAGAGACGGAGACAAAGAGACAGAGTGAGAGAGAGAGAGAGACAGACAGAGAGAGAGACAGAGAAAGAGAGAGACAAAGAGACGGAGGGAGAGAGACGGAGACAGAGAGACAGAGAGAGACAAAGAGAGAGAGAGAGACAGAGACGGAGACAGAAAGAGAGAAAGAAAGATACAGAGACAAAGAGACAGAGGGAGAGAGAGTGGCATAGGGAAGGAGGGAGAGAAAGAGAGAGAGAGAGGAAAAAAACGTTGGATATGAAAGAGCAAGAGAGGCAGGAGACGTAACCCCAGTTTACGAGGCAGGAAAAAAAACAAACTAGCATAGCTACAAACAGCCCTAACACTACAAAACGCCAGCTCTCATCAGCAGACCACCAGAATGTGGAGGGACATGTGTGTTGTTGGGCCAACCCAAGGGACCCTACCGTGCCGTCACATTCGGCCCGTCGCCCTGCCATTGAAACTCCCCAAGGGACAAATCAGATTTCCTTCCAGCCCACCCTCCACCGCACCCCTCCTCAGCCCTCTCCGTTCCCCTCTCCCTCCTCCTAAGCCTCCTCTCCTGTCCCTCCCTGGTCGTTGTTGCGTGTCTAGTGTGTTTATACTGTCGTCGTAAACCTTGATCAACAAAAACCGTTGTGTGTGTGTGAAATCATGTCCTTGCCGTAAATAACGTTTTGTTTGCCTTCCCACGTGGGGATGCCTGTTCTGTTCTGTTCTGTTCTGTTCTGTTCTGTTCTGTTCTGTTCTGTTCTGTTCTGTTCTGTTCTGTTCTGTTCTGTTCTGTTTTGTTCTGTTCTGTTCTGTTCTGTTCTGTTCTGTTCTGTTCTGTTCTGTTCTGTTCTGTTCTGTTTTGTAGAGTATAAAGTCCTACCACTCTCAGAGTATACGAGGACTAGCTGTAAAAATGTTGCTCAAAGAAGCCTTAAAAATTTTTTAGTTGCATTATGAGATACTGATGCTTTTGTCGGATTCTCTGGATATGAATAGGACACCGGGGGGGGGGGGGGGGGGGGGGGGGGGGTCTTTCAGTGTAAATAGTATTCCCACCTTCTGGAAATTCTGTGCTAGAAATTTCCCCTATTCTGTCACTCTCTTTGTTTCTTTCTTCCTCCTCCTTTGCTTTCTGTTATTTCTCTCTTATCATTTTCTGCCTTACTGGTCCATTCACTTGTATGTGTTCGATAAAGTCTTACGTACTTTCTCTTAGGATTGATAATTGGATACATGTATTAATTTAAATGCATGTTTTGGCTCTAGGGAGGTGAGGTATGTGGAAGCAGTTTTAGGTAATTTAGGCCTGTTTTTAGATACGTTTTGGCGTCCTGAGGTATGCTTAAATTTGTAATCTGGTGTGGGTTTTTTAAATCCCCTGTGCGATAAATTGGATGGAATGGTCAACGCCAGGGACATTTTCTTAGATTGTGTGCGCTAATGTGTTGATATGTGTATTTGATTTTCTTTTCTTTTCTTTCTTTCTTTTCTGTTGAAGTTGTGTATGTTTTGAGGCGGTTGTAGCCCTGATATGGCTCTACACAGTCAGCTTTGCTTTAAACAACAATTAAAAAAAAATCGTAAATGAATTGTTCCATCTTCAGTTTCTGTCTGTCTGTCTCTGTCTCTGTCTCTGTCTCTGTCTCTCTCAGTCTCTGTCTGTCTCTCTCTGTCTCTGTGTCTCTCCTTCTCTCTCTCTCTCAGTTTGTCTCTGTCTGTCTCTCTCTCTCTCCCCCACCTGCAGGAAACTGGTGGAAAGGTTGAGGGAGTCAAAGGATTAAGTTTTTGCAGTTGGTAGATAGGGTGCGGGAGTCAAAGGGTTAAGTTGACAAGAAGCTGGTGGATAGGTTGAGGGAGTCAAAGGGTTACGTTTTTGCAGTTGGTGGATAGGGTGCAGGAGTCAAAGGGTTAAGTTTTTGCAGTTGGTGGATAGGGTGCAGGAGTCAAAGGGTTAAGTTTTTGCAGTTGGTGGATAGGGTGCAGGAGTCAAAGGATTAAGTTGACAGGAAGCTGGTGGATAGGGTGAGGGAATCAAAGAGTTAAGTTGACAGGAAGCTGGTGGATAGGGTGCAGGAGTCAAAGGATTAAGTTGACAGGAAGCTGGTAGATAGGGTGCAGGAGTCAAAGGGTTAAGTTGACAGGAAGCTGGTGGATAGGGTGCAGGAGTCAAAGGATTAAGTTGACAGGAAGCTGGTAGATAGGGTGCAGGAGTCAAAGGGTTAAGTTGACAGGAAGCTGGTGGATAGGGTGCAGGAGTCAAAGGATTAAGTTGACAGGAAGCTGGTGGATAGGGTGCAGGAGTCAAAGGGTTAAGTTGACAGGAAGCTGGTGGATAGGGTGCAGGAGTCAAAGGATTAAGTTGACAGGAAGCTGGTGGATAGGGTGCAGGAGTCAAAGGATTAAGTTGACAGGAAGCTGGTGGATAGGGTGAGGGAATCAAAGAGTTAAGTTGACAGGAAGCTGGTGGATAGGGTGCAGGAGTCAAAGGGTTAAGTTGACAGGAAGCTGGTAGATAGGGTGCAGGAGTCAAAGGATTAAGTTGACAGGAAGCTGGTAGATAGGGTGCAGGAGTCAAAGGATTAAGTTGACAGGAAGCTGGTGGATAGGGTGAGAGAGTCAAAGAGTTAAGTTGACAGGAAGCTGGTGGATAGGGTGAGGGAGTCAAAGGGTTAAGTTTTTGCAGTTGGTGGATAGAGTGAGGGAGTCAAAGGGTTAAGTTTTGCAGTTGGTGGATAGGGTGAGGGAGTCAAAGGGTTAAGTTTTTTGCAGTGGTAGATAAGATGAGGGAGTCAAAGGGTTAAGTTTTTTGCAGTTGGTAGATAAGGTGAGGGAGTCAAAGGGTTAAGTTTTTTGCAGTTGATAGATAAGATGAGGGAGTCAAAGGGTTAATTTTTTTGCAGTTGGTGATAGGGTGAGGGAGTCAAAGGGTTAAGTTTTTTGCAGTTGGTGGATAGGGTGCGGGAGTCAAAGGGTTAAACAATACCCCTTATGCAAACATCATTTGTGTGCGTGTCCTGTGCTGCCTGCCAGTTTTAAGCAACAAACGCACACGTGCACTGTCAGTAAACTACTCGTGGGTATGTGAAAATTTACATCATACAAAAACAAGTCTGTTGTTGTTCTTCGTCCTTCGTCATTGAAGAAGACCGCGACTTCAACTTTGACTCGGGGAGTGGCGATTGCGGGTCCGGAGGTTGCTGGTGAGGCCAATCTGGGCCAGGAAGGCACTCCAAGACGTTGGGCAAACGTGGATTGGTGCAGCTGTAGAATTGGAGATCGCTCGCGCCTTGCGCGCTTCTCGTTTTCATAGAGCCTCTTCTGTACGTCTGTCTTTGCTGTTCTTACTCTGGTGGTCAGCTTACCTCGCTAGTTCGGTCAGTCTAGTGCAAGCGTCTCCCAAATGTTGGGGTTGATGCCTAGGTCGTTGATGGATACTTTCAGGCAATCTTTACAGCGTTTGTTTTGGCCACCAACTGGGCGCTTCTCCTGGCTCAGTTCTGGGTCCAGTCTAACTATTTGCAGGAAGGTATCATCCATAGCCAGTGGTCACATTTAGGTCTCTTCAAAGGCTTGGGGCATTTCAGTTTCCACATCAGAATCCAGAGTTTTCAATAGCAAACTCCACAGAAGTCTCTGAGCGTCACAGCTAAGAAACGTGTTTCTGGCTCTAAACCAATATACAACATATTTCCATCCCTTCAGCCTTCCCATCTTCTACAGAAATTGAAATTGAAAAGAGTAATAAAAAAAAAATAAATAAAAACAAACAAACAAACAAACAAGAATAGCTTTAAAGAAGTTTACGACGTCGTATCGTAGAAAAGAAGGGACAGTGGGGGACTGGGCATAAAATGAAACCAGAGACATAACCCCAGTTTAGGTGAGAGGAGTGAAAACACCTAACGACCAGTCCTAAAACACAAAATGCCAGCTCCCATCGTCACACCACCACAATGAGCGGGGACATGTGTATTGTTGGCCGACCCACAGGACCACACTATCACACTGCGGCTCTACCGTCCTCGCAATGAAAAACTCCCCCCCCCCCCCCCCCCCCCCCTTGAGACAAATCAGATTTCCTTCCAGCCACCCCTCCCCTCTCCTCTCCCCCTGCTCCTTCCCATCCAGTTCCTGTCCCTGTTCGCTGTTGCGTGTTTGTGTGTGTAAATACCATAGTAAACATTGATCAACAAATTCGTCACGTGAAATAAAATCCCTGCTGCCAATATCACTGTTTGCCTTGTCTCTGCCTGCCTGCATGCCAGTTTTAAGCCCACGTCACACTAAACCTTGGTGTTGCTCATGTCGTTAGAAGCAAGCCTCTTCGAGCAATTGTAATCCTGTGTCCTCACATCATCATCATCATCATCATCATGTGCCCTGCTGCATGGCGCTGGCTACCTCCACACAAATCTATCTCTTGTCGCTGCAAGTACATCTCCCACCCTCTCTGTCTTCAGCCACCCTGCAAGTCCGTCCAATATTTTCTCCTGGGTTTACCTGGTGCTCTCTTTCCCTCAAGCTTTCCTGTTGTGACCAGGTGTTCTAATTCCCCTTTCCTCATAATTTTCTCCATAAATGTTGCTTGTCTTTTCCTAATCTTCTTTCTTAATGATCTTCTTGTGTCTTGCCTCCATCAAGACTGTCTCGTTTGTTTTCTTTGCTGTCTACAGATTTTCCAACATTCTTCTTAGAAACCACATTTCAGTTGCCTCAGTTTTGTTCTGACTTCGTGTATTGACTGTCCACAACGGTATAACAGTATCGGTTCTGTGTTACATTCAAGAACTCTCTTCCTGACGTTTATTGACAGGTATTTGCTGGTAAGAACGCTTCAAGAACTCTCTTCCTGACGTTTATTGACAGGTATTTGCTGGTAAGAACGCTTCAAGAACTCTCTTCCTGACGTTTATTGACAGGTATTTGCTGGTAAGAACGCTTCAAGAACTCTCTTCCTGACGTTTATTGACAGGTATTTGCTGGTAAGAACGCTTCAAGAACTCTCTTCCTGACGTTTATTGACAGGTATTTGCTGGTAAGAACGCTTCAAGAACTCTCTTCCTGACGTTTATTGACAGGTATTTGCTGGTAAGAACGCTTCAAGAACTCTCTTCCTGACGTTTATTGATAGGCATTTGCTGGTAAGAACGCTTTTCATCTTCTTGAATGCTGTTTTGGCTTGGCCAATTCTGCTGGCTTTTATCAGTAAACTGGCTTTGTCATAATTATAGTAATCCTGCTTCAACTACAAAGTTGTTTGTGTGTGCGCTTTTACCTCAGGACCTGACCAGCCCATGGGGTGTATGTGCAGGCTTAAAGCTGACGCCATGATCACCATCACATAAAACCTGTGACGTTAGTGCATATGGAATTCGTTCCAAGCGTGGAGACTTCCTCTTGAGAAACTGAAAACTGAAACTGTATTTACTGCAGTGGCGTTTCTTTACTTGTGGCATTCTGTTGGGTTGTCTTGTGGGTTCTGTTGGGTTGTTTGTGGTGTTCTGTTGGGTTGTCTTGTGGTGTTCTGTTGGGTTGTCTTGTGGTTTCTGTTGTGTCTGTGGTTTCTGTGGGTTTCTTGTGGCATTCTGTTGGGTTGTCTTGTGGCGTTCTGTTGGGTTGTCTTGTGGTGTTCTGTGTTGGGGTTGTCTGTTGTGGTTTCTGTTGGGTTGGTTCTTGTGGTATTCTGTTGGGTTGTCTTGTGGCATTCTGTTGGGTTGTCTTGTGGCTTCTGTTGGGTTGTCTTGTGGTTTCTGTTGGGTTTGTCTTGTGGCATTCTGTTGGGTTGTCTTGTGGCATTCTGTTGGGTTGTCTTGTGGCATTCTGTTGGGTTGTCTTGTGGCATTCTGTTGGGTTGTCTTGTGGTATTCTGTTGGGTTGTCTTGTGGCATTCTGTTGGGTTGTCTTGTGGTATTCTGTTGGGTTGTCTTGTGGTGTTAAGAAATGGGTAAGATCTGTTTGTTCATGAATGAGAAATGAACTCGGTCACTACTTGCCTTTTCGAAACTGGTTCTTCTCCACCAGAATGAGGAGGATGTTTGTACGATTTGTTTGGATTGGATTTGGATTGAATGGAATTTGGGTTTTTCGTTTTTGTGTGTGTGTGTATTTGTTTTTTTTTTTGTGGTTTTCTTTGTGAAATATGGGTTGCTGTTCCTCAGGCATTACTAATGGTACAGCGCTACTGCGACGACTTTCTCTCTCTCTCTCTCTCTCTCTCTCTCTCTCTCTCTCTCTCTCTCTCTCTCTCTCTCTCTCTTGCTTTCTCTCTTGCTTTCTCTCTGTCTCTGTCTGTCTGTCTGTCTGTATCTCTCTCTCTGTGTCTCAGTCTCTCTGTCTTTCTCTCTCTCTCTATCTGTGTCTGTCTCTTGTTTTCTCTCTCTCTCTCTTGCTTTCTCTCTCTCTCTTGCTTTCTCTCTGTCTGTCTCTGTCTCTCTCTTGCTTTCTCTCTCTCTGTCTCTGTCTCTCCTGCTTTCTCTCCCTGTCTCCTGCTTTCTCTCTGTGTCTCTCTGTCTCCCCCCCCCCTCTCTCTCTCTCTATTTTTTTTTTTTTTTTTTTTTGTGTATCTATGCATGCATTTTGTTGGCCTGTGAAAATGCATTTTTTAACACAGAAGTTTTTCAGTGACAGCTTTTTCGTTAGCAAGGAAGCTTTCTTGTACATCTGTTAAGACACACGCGCACGCTCGCACTCAAGACTTCGGTTTATCGTCTCATGAGAAAGACTTGCACCCAGACCACCAAAGGCCCAGAGGAGGGTTGAGTGACGAAGGGGAAAGAATCGCCGTGTGACGGGGGGGGGGGGGGGGGATCGAACCCAACAGCTCTCTCTCGCCTACCGGGCAGGTGTTGTCATCAGGTGGGTCCCCCGTGAGTCACACTGCCAGCCTGACGACCTGGCAGTGAAACCGCCTCAGGGAATAAATCGGATTTCCTTCCATCCTCCCACCTCCACCACCACTACCTCCGCCACCACCACCACCACCCTCGACTTCTCACCTATTCCTGTCCTGGCTCGCTGTTGCCGTTGTGTGTGTGTGTGTGTGTGTGTGTGTGTGTGTGTGTTGTGTGTGTGTGTGTGTGTGTGTGTGTGTGTGTGTGTGTGTGTGTGTGTGTGTGTGTGTGTGTGATCCCATAGTTAACAGAGACCGACAAAGTTGTTGCGTGAAATTATGACACTGCCGTAATCATCGCTTTCGTTTGTTTCAAAGGATCGTCACATTTAGGCTGTTCCGTTTGATTTTACCTTTTGTTTGTTTGTTTGTTTTGTTTGTTTGTTTGTTGTGTCTGTCCCCCACACACTGTTCCATTTCAGTTCACCTTGTTTGTTTGTTTCGTTTGTTTGTTTCGTTTGTTTGTTTGTTTATTTGTTTTGTTTATTTGTTTCGTTTGTTTGTTTTGTTTGTGTGTTTTGTTTGTGTGTTTTATCGGTCACACACACATCACCACACACACACACACACACACACACACACACACACACACACACACACACACACACACACACACACACACACACACACACCGTCTAATATCACTCATAGTGAACAGACGTTAAATTAAAGAACGAACGAACACACACACACACACAACACACAACACAGAGTTTCATTTTGAGTTCACCTTGTTTATTTGTTTTGTTTTGTGTTTGTTTTTTATGTTTTATCTATCACCACACACACACACATACACACACTAGGGGGTTTAGACGGCTCTCAGTGTCTGATGGCTCCGTCACAGGACACAGATTCAGTTTCAGTTTCAGTTTCTCAAGATGACGTCTCCGAGCTTGGAACGAACTCAACATGCACTAACGTCACTGGTGCCATGAGATGGCGATCATGGCACAAGCCTTCAGCCTAAACCCGTGAGCTGGCCAGATCTTGAGGTTCTACCTAGCCTATGTTTTACCTAGCCTACACTTTTTTTTGTCTCATACTAGTAATGTATCAGTCTATCATTGGAACAATCTTGGTCACATGTAAATGACAGGTGTATCTGTGTATCTTATCTTCAAAGAAAAGAACAAAGAAATAAAATAAATAAATAATCAAAGGTGTGAATCACAACACAACTAGCCAATCGGTATAAACTTGTCTCACATCACAGAATGCCCCCCAAGTCAATGCACAGAGCCTCCGCTATCAACAAAATGCGTGTGTGTGCGCGTGCATGCGTGTGTGTGTATGTGAGTGAGAGAGAGAGAGAGAGTGCTTGTGTATGTTTGTGCGCGCGCGTGCATCTGTGTGTGTGTGGTGTATGCATTTACACAGAGGCAGTGTGTGTGTGTGTGCGCGCGAGCGCGCGCATGTGTGAGCATGTATACGAGCGCGCACACACGCGTGCTCGTGTGTGTGTACGAGCGATCGCGCGCACGTGTATACATGCGTATCTGCCTTCGATTTGACGGCACTGTGGACATGTCTGTGCGGAGGCAGTGTTGTGATATGCGCGCGTGTGTTTATGCGTGTATGCACGCACGCACGCACGTGCATGCATGCGTGCGAAGCGAAATAAGACAGGTAGGCAGCGGGTAGGAAAGGGGTGAGGTGGGAAAAGGGGGAGGGAGGGAGGGAGGGGGAGACAGGCACCGACGCAGACTACAAAGAGAAAATGGCAATTAGCAGACAGATCCACCCCTCTCTGTCACCACCCCACAAGCCACTTAATTGTTTCCCGCCATATGGCCCCTGTGTGTGTGTGTGTGTGTGTGTGTGTGTTGTGTGTGTGTGGTGTGTGTGTGTGTGTGTGTGTGTGTGTGTGTGTGTGTGTGTGTGTGTGTGTGTACCGGGAACGCAGGGAGGGATCAGGGTGGTGGGATCGTCCGTCAGGCCACGCAAAAGCCATACAAGTGTTTCCCGTCCTTTTGTGTGTGTGTGTGTGTGTGTACTGTCCATGCTTTTGTTCTGTTTGTTTGTGTTTGTTGATGGTGTGTGTTTGTTGATGGTGTGTGTTTGTTGATGGTGTGTTGTTGTGTTTGATTGTGTTTGTTTTGTTGTGGTGTGTTGTTTTGTTGATGGTGTTTGTTTGTTGATGGTGTGTGTTTGTTGATGGTGTTTGTTTGTTGATGGTGTGTGTTTGTTGATGGTGTGTTTGTTTGTTGATGGTGTGTGTTTGTTGATGGTGTTGTTGTTTGTTGATGGTGTGTGTGTTTGTTGATGGTGTGTTGTTTGTTGATGGTGTGTGTTTGTTGATGGTGTTGTGTTTGTTGATGGTGTTGTTGTTTGTTGATGGTGTTTGTTTGTTGATGGTGTTGTGTTTGTTGATGGGTGTTTGTTGTTTGTTGATGGTGTGTGTGTTTGTTGATGGTGTTTGTTTGTTGATGGTGTTTGTTTGTTGATGGTGTTTGTTTGTTTGTTGATGGTGTTGTGTTTGTTGATGGTGTTTGTTTGTTGATGGTGTGTGTTTGTTGATGGTGTTTGTTTGTTGATGGTGTTTGTTGATGGTGTTGTTTGTTGATGGTGTTGTGTGTTTGTTGATGGTGTGTGTTTGTTGATGGTGTGTGTTTGTTGATGGTGTGTGTTTGTTGATGGTGTGTGTTTGTTGATGGTGTTGTGTTTGTTGATGGTGTTTTGTTTGTTGATGGTGTGTGTTTTGTTGATGGTGTGTTTTGTTGATGGTGTGTGTTTGTTGATGGTGTGTGTTTGTTGATGGTGTTTGTTTGTTGATGGTGTGTGTGTTTGTTGATGGTGTTTGTTTGTTGATGGTGTGTGTTTGTTGATTGGTGTTTGTGTTGGTGTGTTGATGGTGTTTGTTTGTTGATGGTGTGGTGTTTGTTGATGGTGTGTGTTGTTGATGGGTTGTTGTTGATGGTGTGTGTTTGTTGATGGTGTGTGTGTTTGTTGTTGTGTTGTGTGTTTGTTGATGGTGTTTGTTTGTTGATGGTGTTGTGTGTGTGTTGTTTGTTGATGGTGTGTGTGTTTGTTGATGGTGGTTTGTTTGTTGATGGTGTGTGTGTTTGTTGATGGTGTGTGTTGTTGTTTGTTGATGGTGTTGTGTTGTTGTTGTTGTTTGTGTGTGTGTTTGTTTGTTTGTTGATGGTGTGTGTTTGTTGATGGTGTGTTTGTTGTGTGTGTGTTTGTGATGGTGTTGTGTTGATGGTGTGTGTGTTGTTTGTTGATGGTTTGTTTGTTGATGGTGTGTGTTTGTTGATGGTGTTGTTTGTGATGGTGTGTGTGTTGTTTGTTTGTTGTGGTGTGTGTTTGTTGATGGTGTGTGTTTGTTGATGGTGTGTGTTTGTTGATGTGTGTGTTTTGTTTGTTTGTTGATGGTGTGTGTTTGTTGATGGTGTGTGTTTGTTGTGTGTGATGGTGTGTGTGGTTTGTTGATGGTGTGTGTTTGTTGTTTGTTGTGGTGTGTGTTGTTGATGGTGTGTGTGTTGTGATGGTGTTTGTTGTGGTGGTTGTGGTTGTGGTGTTTGTGTGTGTTGTTTGTTGATGGTGTGTGTTTGTTGTGATGGTGTGTTTGTTGATGGGTTGTTGGATGGTGTGTGTTTGTTGATGGTGTTGTTTGTGATGGTGTGTGTGTTTGTTGATGGTGTGTGTTTGTTGATGGTGTGTGTTGTTGTGGGTGTTGTTTGTTGATGGTGTGTGTTTGTTGATGGTGTGTGTTTGTTGATGGTGTGTTTGTTGATGGTGTGTGTTTGTTGTGGTGGTTGTTGTGTGTTGTTGATGGTGTGTTGTTTGTTGATGGTGTGTGTTTGTTGATGGTGTGTGTTTGTTGATGGTGTGTGTTTGTGATGGTGTGGTTTGTTGATGGTGTGTGTTTGTTGATGGTGTGTGTTTGTTGATGGTGTGTGTTTGTTGATGGTGTGTGTTTGTTGATGGTGTGTGTTTGTTGATGGTGTGTGTTTGTTGATGGTGTGTGTTTGTGGGTTGTTTGATGGTGTTTGTTTGTTGATGGTGTTTGTTTGTTGATGGTGTTTGTTTGTTGATGGTGTGTGTTTGTTGATGGTGTGTGTTTGTTGATGGTGTTTGTTTGTTGACGGTGTGTGTTTGTTGATGGTGTGTGTTTGTTGATGGTGTGTGTTTGTTGATGGTGTGTGTTTGTTGATGGTGTGTGTTTGTTGATGGTGAGTGTTTGTTGATGGTGTGTGTTTGTTGATGGTGTTTGTTTGTTGATGGTGTTTGTTTGTTGATGGTGTGTGTTTGTTGATGGTGTGTGTTTGTTGATGGTGTTTGTTTGTTGATGGTGTGTGTTTGTTGATGGTGTGTGTTTGTTGATGGTGTGTGTTTGTTGATGGTGTGTGTTTATTGATGGTGTTTGTTTGTTGATGGTGTGTGTTTGTTGATGGTGGTGGTTTGTTGATGGTGTGTGTTTGTTGATGGTGTATGTTTGTTGATGGTGGTGGTTTGTTGATGGTGTTTGTTTGTTGATGGGTGTGTGTTTATTGATGGTGGTGGTTTGTTGATGGTGTGTGTTTGTTGATGGTGTTTGTTTGTTGATGGTGAGTGTTTGTTTGGTTGGTTGGTTGGTTTGTGGCTTCTCTTTTCATGAAAGTTCTTCAGGCTGTTTGTTTATGATTTCTTTTTCATTGAGAATTCTCCATGCTGTTTGTTTGTTTGTTGTTGATGTTAGTTTGTGTGTTTGTTTTGTTCGTGGTTTCTTTTTTTTATGAAAATTCTGCATTCTGTTTGTTGGTTTGTTTGTTTGTGATTTCCTTTTATGAAAATTCTCCATTTCTGTCTGTCTGTCTCTTTCTCCCTCCCTCCCTCCCTCCTCTGCCCCCCCCCCCCCCCCCCCTGTCTCTCTCTTTATCTATCTATCTATATCTATCTGTCTATCTCTGTTTGTCTGTCTGTCTGTCTTTCTGTGTCTCTGACTGTCTCTTTCTCTCGCTCTCTCTCTCTCTCTCTCTCTCTCTCTCTCGTTCTCTCGATATATATATTATATATATATATATTACATAGAGAGAGAGAGAGATGTCTTTCCTTGTCTCTCTCTCCCCCTCCCTTTCTTTTTCTATATATCTCTTCATCCCACTCCCTCATCTCTCTCACACATATCATATACACGCCCTCCCTCCCTCCTGCTACATACGAAAACACACATACGAACACACAAACACACACACATACACACACACACACACACACACACACACACACACACACACACACACACACACACACAAAATGCCAACAGATTTCAGTTACACACACACACACCCTCACGCACGCACGGACGCGTGCGCGCGCGCACACATACACACACACACACAGAAACACACACACGCGCGCACACACACACACACACAAACACACACACAAACACACACACAATGCCAACATATTTTAGTTACACACACACATACGCACACACACAAACGCACGCACACTCACACACACACCACACACACACACACACACACACACATACACACACACACACACACACACACACACACACACACCACACACACACACAGATCACCTTCATCTCCTGTGGATACGAAATACTCTCCCCTTGTCATTATTGGAAAGAAGAAAAAGAGAAAAACAAGAAAACATACTTTTTTGTATTTTGTCCTGTAAAAAGCATTGTTCCATTGTCTCCTACGATCTGAATAATAAAAACTACCGTTTTCGTTCTCTCTCAAAGAATAGTAAGGATCTAATTAAAAAGAAAAAAAAACAAAGGAGAAAAAAGTCAAGTTAAGGACACGTACATTGTTTGTGTGTCTGTGAGTACTTATCTTCATTTATATAGTAGTTGGCTCTTCTTCTTTTTCTTCTTCGGTTCCGAAACGTGTGATACTACGATTCCTAATATGATACTACGATTCGTAGTACGTATTTTTAATGTTTTGTCAGTGTCTGTTAGTCTTAACCCTTTGACTACTGCATCCTGTCCTGCAGGAAGATGGTGGATAGGGTGAGGAAATCAAAGGGTTAAATTTTTGCTTTGCTAGCATGGTTGACAAAGCAGGATGCTGATGGACAGGGTGAGGGATCAGAGGGTTAAGATTTTGCTTTGCTAGCATGGTTGACAATGCAGGATGCTGATGGACGGGGTGAGGGAGTCAAAGGGTTAAGATTTTGCTTTGGTAGCATGGTTGACAATGCAGGATGCTGATGGACAGGTGTGGGAGTCAGAGGGTTAAGATTTTGCTTTGGTAGCATGGTTGACAATGCAGGATGCTGATGGACGGGGTGAGGGAGTCAAAGGGTTAAGATTTTGCTTTGGTAGCATGGTTGACAATACAGGATGCTGGTGGACAGGGTGAGGGAGTCAAAAGGTTAACTTGACTGAACGTTTTTTAATAACATTCAATTCCCATAAAGTGCAACGAACGTGCTTTGGACACTGGCCGTTTGCGCCATGCGAATGCAATTATTTTCATTGACAGGGCTTTCATAACATATGCTGGCAGTCAACCAGGCCTGAGAAATACAGACACTTGCGGTGTTGATCGGGATACTCGAGAAACGCCTTCAGTGACGCGTCCGTAACGTAAGGAGACACGCAGCTACATCGCAAACCGAACCGTCCAGTGATTGGTTGATATTTTTGGTTGATACAGCAGACATCTTGTTTATGTATATGTATGACCCAAGATCTGAGAAAACGGAGTCACATGATCGAAAACTCAAAATATCCACCATGTGCGTGTCACCGTATCTCGAATGTGTACATGTTCTTTCTTATCTCCTGGTAAGTCTGGAAGCGCATATTTCCTGCGTGATTGCGTCTGGTTGTTCCGACGGCTGGATCTATCCGGCATTTTGTTTGGTTGGTTGGTTTTGTTTGTTTTGGTTGGTTTTGGTTTTTGTTTTGTTGTGTTTGTTTGTTTTGTTTTGTTTTTGTACTATTTCTTCAGCAGTTTTGTCCAGAGTGACGTTAACGAAGTGTTCAACGTGCCTCCTCTTTCGATCCTGCGACTCTTGTTTCTTCAGGTCATGGTTGATACATACGCATAGGCAAGATGTCTGCTGTATGACCCAAAACAGCTGCCAACCATTGGCCAGTTCAGTTTGAGATGTAGTCGAATGTCGTAATGAGAGTCAACTGTGTGTGGTCCTAGTCTTGTCAGCGAGCCCAGAGCACACTCAACTCTGAGTAGGAGCCAAACATCAGGACCAAAAAAATCCTACAATAAGTTTCTGAGCCGATAGGAATTCGAACCCTCGACATCCCACTTAGTTATCCACTGGTTAACCACTTTGCCATGGTGACTAATGATTTGCTGTTTTTTGTTTTGTTTTGTTTTGTTTTTCGTAAGTTCATTTGTCCTCCTGTTTCTCTGTGTAATAAAGGGAGAGAAGATGTTTTAGTTGTATCTGATATTGTGTTAATGCTGACCTTTTAGACGTTTTATTTCCCCCCCCCCCCCCCCGTGGGGATGCCGGGGGCTGTTTCAGTATAAATAGTATCCCCACCTTCTGGAAATTCTGTGCTAGAAATTTCCTCTTTTCTGTCATTCTCTTTGTTTTCATTCCTCGTCTTTTGCTTTCTGTCATTTCTTCCTATCGTTTTCTGCCTTGCTAAGTCCATTCACCTGTATGTGTTCGATAAAATCTTACGTACTTTCTCTAAGGAGTGATGATTGGGTACATGTGTTAAGTTCATTTTTGGCTGTAGGGAGGTGAGATATGCGGAAGCAATTTTAGGTAATTTAGGCCTGTTTTGATTTATGTTTCAGAGTTCTTAGTTATGGTTAAATTTTTTTGTTTTCATGTATCTTTTTAAATCCCCTGTGATGAATTGGACAGAGTAGTCAACGCCAGGGGCATCTCCTTGGATTATGTGCACGAATGCATTGACGTGTGAACTTAATTTTCTTTTCCTTTTTCTGTTGAAGTATTGTGTGTGTGTATTGAAACGGTTATAGCCCTGATACGGCTGTACGCAGTCGGCTGGGCCTTAAACAAAAAAATAGCAGTCATAGTTGTTAACTTGCTGAGGTTTATGTGTATGTGTGTGTGTATGTGTGTGTGCATCTATGTGTGTGTGTGTGTGTTTTGATCGTAAGTTACTTTGATTCTTTCGAAATCTGTCCTCCTGGTGTGTGTGTGTGTGTGTGTGTGTGTGTGTGTGTGTGTGTGTGTGTGTGTGTGTGTGTGTGTGTGTGTGTGTGTGTGTTTTGATCGTAAGTTAATTTGATTCTTTCGAAATCTGTCCTGGTATTCTGTATACTAAAGGGAGAGAAGGTGAATTTGGGTTTTTGATTTTGTTTGAATGCTGACCTTTTTAGATGGTATATTTGCAGTTTTTGTTTGTTTGATTTTTTGTTTGTTTGTTTTTTTGTTTGTTTATTTGTTTGTTTGTTGGCTTGTTTCATTGGCTTTTGCGTGCGTGCGTGTGTTTGTGTGTGTGTGTTTGCGTGAGTGTGTGTGTGTTTATGTGCGTGTGTGCATGTGTGTATGAGTGTGTGTGTGTTCGTGAGTGTGTGTGTGTGCCTGTGTATGTGTGTGCTCGAGCACGTGTGTGTGTGTGTGCGTATGTGCGTGCGTGTGTGTGTGTGTGTGTGTATATGTTTGTGTGTGCTCGAGCACGTGTGTGTGTGTGTGTGTGTGTATGTGTGTGCTCGAGCACGCGTGTGTGTGTGTGTGTGTGTGCGTGTGTGTGTGTGTGCGTGTGTGTGTGTGTGTGTGCGTGCGTGTGTGTGTGTGCGTGTGTGTGTGTGTGCGTGTGTGTGTGTGTGTGTATGTGTGCGTGTGTGTGTATGTGTGCGTGTATGTGTGTGTGTTTATGTGTGTGTGTGTGTATGTGTGTGTGTGTATGTGTGTGTGTGTGCATGTGTGTGTGTGTGTGTGTGCATGTGTGTGTGTGTGTGTGTGTGTGTGTGTGTGTGTGTGTGTGCTTGTATATAAGCGTGTACGAGTACGCGCACACTTACGTATGTCTTTCTTTCTTTCTTTTCGTTGTAGTTAGTCTCTTCAATAAAATTGTGACGTTTCATCTCTTTGTTCTCAGTTCTTGGGTCAGGTTCCTTTGTCCCTTTGTCTGCTCCCTTCCCCTCCTCCCTCCTCTCATAAGTTGACGCTATCTTGTCAACGAGAATGTGTCACAACACCAGTAACATCAAAGAAAGAAAGAAACTAAGAAACAAACAAAAAAAGAAAGAAACAAAGAAAGAAGGAAAGGGACAAAGGGAGAAAAAAGAAAGAAGGAATGGAAGACAGAAAAAAGAAAGAAAGAAAGAAGGAAAGAAAGAAAGAAAGAGAGAAGGAAAGAAAGAAGGAAAGAAAGAAAGAAAGAAGGAAGGAAAGAAAGAAGGAAAGAAAAGAAGGAAGGAAAAAGAAAGAAAGAAAGAAAGAAGGAAAGAAAGAAAGAAGGAAGGAAGGAAAGAAAGAAGGAAAGAAAGAAGGAAGGAAAGAAAGAAGGAAAGAAGGAAGGAAAGAAAGAAAGAAAGAAAGAAGGAAAGAAAGAAGGAAGGAAGGAAAGAAAGAAAGAAAGAAGGAAAGAAAGAAAGAAGGAAGGAAAGAAAGAAGGAATGGAGGACAGAGAAAAGAAAGAAGGAATGGAGGACAGAGAAAAGAAAGAAGTAATGGAGGACAGAGAAAAGAAAGAAGGAATGGAGGACAGAAAAAAGAAAGAAGGAATGGAGGAATGGAGGACAGAAAAAAGAAAGAAAGAGAAAGAAAGAAAGAAAAGAAAAGTGTAAAAAAGTTATTTCTGAAATGCTAAATGTGAAACAAAAATAAACAGCGTAAAAATAAAGAGTGTGTGTGCGCGTGTGTGTGTGTGTGTGTGTGCGTGTGTGTGCGTTTGTGTGTGTGTGTGTGTGTGCATGCTTGTGTGCGCACAAACGCAATACACAGATACACACCACACACACACTCACAAAGAGAGAAAGGAGAGAGAGAGAGGAAAGTGATTTGGTATTTAGAAAGGTAACAGAATACGGACACGGTTGATTCACTTATTTGTTTGTTTTTTTATTTATTGATTTGTTTATTTAGCCTATCTATTTACTTATTTGTTTGTTTATGTATTTGTTTTTGTCATTTTTGTTGTTGTTGTTGTTGTTGTTGTAACATCCACTTTTTTGCTCAAGCAGGATCTACACATAACCAAAATATCATCAGTACCAAAAATTTTTTTAAAAACAATGCAAAACTTGACACAGGAAAGGTTGAGAAGAAAAGGCTAAAATCTTTTCAGAAATTTAAAAAAAAAAAGGAATAGAAAGGGATGAGCTAAGATATTTTATTGAATTATTTGCTTATTTGCTTATTATCTTTTTGTTTGATTTATTTTTTCCTCCTTTTAAAAAAATTCTTTTCTAATCCTGTCATCAGTTGTTTTTTTTCCTATTTCAACGTTCTTTCGTATGTGTGTGTGTGTGTGTGTGTATGTGTGAGAGAGAGAGAGAGAGAGAGAGAGAGAGAGAGAGAGGAGAGAGAGAGAGAGAGAGAGAGAGTACAAGAAAACATTTTCATTTACGAGAGTCACAGTAGAAACGTGTGTGTGTGTGTGTGTTGTGGTGTGTGTGTGTGTGTGTGTGTGTGTGTGTGTGTATGTGTGTGTGTGTGTTTGTGTGTGTGTGTGTGTGTGTGTCCTTTATTCTGATTTTTCTTTTGATTTTCTGTTTTGTATTCATTGATTTGTTTTGTCGTTCTTTCGCTTTGTGTTTCTTCTTGTTTTTGTTTTTTTTTCCTATTTGCTCTATTCATCTGTCTGTCTGTCTGTTTGTCTGTCTGCCTGTTTGTCTGTCTTTGTTTTGTTTGTTTACTGGTGTTTTGAGTTTGTTCTTTCTTCCTTTTCCCCCTTATTTCTTCTTAATTCTTCTGCCTTTTTCATATGATTTCTCTAAATTTGTTTTCTTCGTACAAATTTTGTTCGCTTGTTTTTGTTTGTTTGTTTGTTTGGGTTTTATTTTTGTTTACTACTTTTATTTATTTGAAGTTGTTTTATCCTGATATGTGGTGTTTTTCTTTGTTGTTGTCGTTTTAAAGGGACCTTTCTGTACCTTTGTCTTTTTTATTATTATTATTATTATGTCTTATTATGATTTCCCCCTTTTCTTTCTCTGCTTATTTATTGTCTCTGTTGTTTGTTTCTTTCTTTCAGTCTTTGTTTCTATTTTTCCCTTTGTTCTTTCTCTCTGTCTTTCTTAAGGGTTTTCCTTAACGGGTAATGGGTTTCCTGTTCATTTATTTTCGGTTTTATTGCCATTTTTGCTGTTGGTGCGTTTGTTTTGTTGTCTTTGTTTTGGTTCATTTTGTCTTTTTTTCTGACGTCGGTTCTTGTTTCTGTTTTATGTTT
>JAPXFY010000028.1:24555177-24562677 GCA_030674185.1 Monoplex corrugatus
CTGTCATTTTAGCCTCTTTCCTTCTTTCTGTCATTTTAGCCTCTTTCCTTTCTTTCTTCTTTTTCTTTTCTTTCTGTCATTTTGCCTCTTTCCTTCTTTCCTTCTTTTTCTTTTCTTTCTGTCATTTTGGCCTCTTTCCTTCTTTTCTTCTTTTCTTTTCTTTCTGTCATTTTAGCCTCTTTCCTTCTTTTTCTTTTCTTTCTTTCTGTCATTTTTAGCCTCTTTCCTTCTTTCCTTCTTTTCTTTCTTTCTGTCATTTTAGCCTCTTTCCTTCTTTCCTTCTTTTCTTTTCTTTCTTTCTGTCATTTTGGCCTCTTTCTCTTCTTTTTCTTTTTCCTTTCTTTCTGTCATTTTAGCCTTTCCTTCTTTCCTTCTTTCTTCTTTTCTTTTCTTTCTTCTGTCATTTTTTAGCCTCTTTCCTTCTTTCTTTTCTTTTCTTTCCTTTCTTTCCTTCTTTTTTTCTGTCATTTTAGCCTCTTTCCTTCTTTCCTTTTTTCTTTCTTTCTTTCCTTTCTGTCATTTTAGCCTCTTTCCTTTCTTTCTTTCTTTCCTTCTTTCTTTCTTTCTTCTTCATTTTAGCCTTTTCTTTCTTCTTTCTCTTTCTTCCTTCTTTCCTTCTTTTCTTTCTTTCTTTTTGGCCTCTTTCCTTCTTTCTTCTTTTCTTTCTGTCATTTTGCCTCTTTCCTTCTTTTCTTTCTTCTTTCTGTCATTTTGCCTCTTTCTCTTCTTTCCTTCTTTCTTTCTTCTTCATTCTCTTTCTTTCTTTTCTTTTCTTTTTCTGTATTTACCTCTTTTTCTTCCTTCTTTCCTTCTTTCCTTTTCCTTCTTCTTCTTTCTTTCTTTCTTTCCTTTCCTTCTTTCTTTTCTTTCTTCTCTTTCTCTTTCTCTGTCTTTTTCGCCCTTTTCTTCTTCTTTTCTTTCTTTTCTTTTTCTTTCTTTTCTTTTCTTTCTTGTCATTTCTCTTCTTCTTCTTCTTTCTTTCTCTTTCTTTCTTTCTGTCATTTCGCCTGTTTTCTCTTTCTTTCTTTCCGTTTCTTTCTGTCATTTCGCCTGTTTCCTTCTTTTCCTTTCCGTTTCTTTCTGTCATTTCGCTCTGTTTTCTTTCCTTCTTTCTTTCCGTTTCTTTCTGTCATTTCGCCTGTTTCCTTCTTTCTTTCCGTTTCTTTCTGTCATTTCGCCTGTCTTTTCTTTCCGTTTCTTTTTCATTTCCTTTTCCTTTCTTCTTTTTTCTTCTGCTTTCTGTTTTTTTCCTTCTTTCGTTCAGAACTTCTTTCTTTTTTCTTTTCTTTTTTCTCTTCCTGTCTTTCTTTTTAGGCTGTTCCCTTCGATTCGTTCCTTCTTGCTTTTGCAACTTCTTTCTTTCTTTTCATTTCTTTCTGTCATTTTTTAGCCTGTTTCTTTTCTTCCCTTCTTTCTGTCTTTCCTTTTCTTTTCTTTCTGCTTTCTCTTTCTTCCCTGCTTCTTTCATTCAGAACTTTTCTCTTTTTTCTTTTTTTTTATTGTTTATTCCTTTTCTCTCTTTCAGTTCAGTTGTTGTTTTTTTTTCTTCTCTCCTTCTTGGTTTTACAACTTCTTTCTTTTGTTCCCTTCTTTCTGTCTTTCCTTTTCTTTCTGCTTTCTGTTTCTTTTCCCTACTTCTTTCATTCAGAACTTTTTTTTCTTTTCTTTGTATTTTTCCTTCCTATCTTTTTAGGCTTTACCCCCCCCCCCCCCCTCCCCCATCTTTTCCTTTACAGCTATTTTCTTTCTTTTATTATATTTGACTCTAGCAACAAGGTTCGTGTTTTGCTTTGTATTATCTTTCGCTTGTGATTATTGCCCCTTTTTCTTTCTTTTTCTCTTTTTCTGTCTTTTTCTCTTTTTCTTGTCTTTTTCTCTTTTTCTGTCTTTTTCTTGTCTTTTTCTCTTTTTTTTTTCTTTCTTCTCTCTCTCTCTCTCTCTCTCTCTCTCTCTCTCTCATTTTTTTTCTCTACCGTTTCATTTGGACGTTTCATTGTGAGTTGCCTTTTGTTCACCGGATTCTGCGGACCTGGCGGCGATTCACTTTCTTCACTGTCTTCCTCTCTCGGCGGAAACCGGAGTTGTTTTGGGTTGAACAAATGATTCGACTTTTTTTTTGTTTTGTTTTGTTTTGTTTTGTTCTGTTTTTGGTTTAGTTTTGGTTTCTTTCCGTTGGGTGATGGTAGGTGTAGGTAGTGATGAGGGTTAGGGTGGTACCTGGGATAACGTATTCACTCTCGTTCTGTCTCTGTCTGTCTGTCTCTGTCTGTCTGTCTGTCTCTTGCTCTCTCTCTCTTTCTCTCTCCCCTATCTATCTATCTGCCTATCTATCTATCTATCTATCTATCTATCTGTGTGTCATTCAATCTATGTATCAATCTATCTATGTATCTATCTATCTATCAGTATATCTATCTGTCTTTCTATCTGGCTATATCTATCTATCTGTCTGTCTATGTATATCTATCTACCTATTTGTCTATCTATCTATCTATCTTTTTTCTTTTGATGTATAGAGAGAAACAACGACAAACTCTGACTGCAAAATGAACGAGAACAACTTTTCGTGCAGTAAAAATGACAGGAAAATGCCACATTCAGACACGAAAAATAAAAAATAAACGTACCCAATTCTTTGACAGAAAATGCCAAATTCTGATATTAAAATCAATAAATTAAAGAAAGAAGCCTAATTCATGCTGAGTTTTCTTGTTTCAGCCATATAGGCGTTACTTAATTTTATGACCATTGTTTTTGAGAAATTAAATAGGCACAATCCCATCATAATTTACACATATCACGCCTAAACGAATATTATCCATCAAGGAATTTCACTTACTTTTTACAAAAAAGGGATTGTGCCTATCATAATTTCTCAAAAACAATGGTCATAGAAGCCTAATTCTAGTGGGTTAAAAAAAACCCCAGCGATTTCTACCTCTAAAAACAATGAAGCACCACCAAATTCTAACTCTAAAAAAGAACAGAACTGTCAAATCCTACCACACAGAAAATAGAACGTAAGATTACAAAATTCTGCCACAAAAAAGAAAATAGCATGCACTACCAGAAACTGGCTCAGAAAGATCATAGCACTGTCAAACTCTATCACTAAGAAGACAGTAGCATTACCGTGTTCTTACTCAAAAAAGAAACACAGCACTACCAATTTCTGCCACAAAAATAGCACTACCAAATTGCTATACTAAAGTAAAACAAAAACAACAACAAAACTCAAAGCACTACCAAATTCTTACACTAACACTGAATACATGTAAATATCACTACCAAATCCTGCCACAAAACAGACCATAGCACTACCACAAGCAGACTTATAGCACTACCAAATTTTTACACTGAAAAATCATAGCATGCCAAATTCTGCCACACACACAAAAAAAGAATAAAGCACAACCAAATTCACACAGTAAAGAGAAAAACAGAACTACCAAATTCTACCGCTAAAAAAGAACAAAACAAAGCACCATGAGATTGAAACGCTTAAACGAATAAAGCACCACCAAATTTAAATTCTGGTACTAAGACACCCCCCCCCCCCAAAAAAAAAAAAATATATATATATATAAAAACAGAAAGAAAAAAAACAGAAAAGACCAAAAGATCACCACCAAATCTAATTCTGACACTAAAGAGAATAGAAAACTCCCAAATTCTAGCACAAAAAACAACAAAACGCTACCGAATTCTAACACACACACACACACACACACACACACACACACACACACAACACACACACACACACACACACACACACACACATACACACACACACACAAGAGAAAAAATGTTCCAAATTTTAGCACTAAATCCAGCAGAACACCGTCAAATTCTGCTACCAGAAACGAACAAAGCATCACGAAATCTAGACTTCCACAATAATAGAGTAAAAAAGATAAAAACAAAAAGGGACAGTGTCAAATTCTAGCACTAAAAACAAAGAAAATTACAGAACAAAATAAAACACAAACAGAACACCGCACCACATTTTAACACTAAAATCAACACAACTTTACCACATTTTAACACTAAAATCAACACAACTTTACCACATTTTAACACTAAAATCAACACAACTTTACCACATTTTAACACTAAAATCAACACAACTTTACCAAATTTTAACACTAAAATCAACACAACTTTACCAAATTTTAACACTAAAATCAACACAACTTTACCCCATTTTAACACTAAAATCATCACAACTTTACCACATTTTAACACTAAAATCAACACAACTTTACCACATTTTAACACTAAAATCAACACAACTTTACCACATTTTAACACTAAAATCAACACAACTTTACCCCATTTTAACACTAAAATCAACACAACTTTACCACATTTTAACACTAAAATCAACACAACTTTACCACATTTTAACACTAAAATCAACACAACTTTACCACATTTTAACATTAAAATCAACACAACTTTACCAAATTTTAACACTAAAATCAACACAACTTTACCACATTTTAACACTAAAATCAACACAACTTTACCAAATTTTAACACTAAAATCAACACAACTTTACCACATTTTAACACTAAAATCAACACAACTTTACCAAATTCTAACACTAAAATCAACACAACTTTACCAAATTCTAACACTAAAATCATCACAACTGTACCAAATTTTAACACTAAAATCAAAACAAAACAGAACAAAACAGAAACAGAACACCACACCAAATCTTAACACTAAAATCAACACAACTTTACCAAATTCTAAAACTAAAAACAAAACAAAACAGAACGGTACCGAATTTTAACACTGAAATCAACACAACTTTACCAAATTCTAAAACTAAAAACAAAACACAACAAAACAAAACAGAACGGTACCGAATTTCAACACTGAAATCAACACAACTTTACCAAATTCGAACACTTAAAGCAAAACAAAACAAACAGAACAGCACACCAAATTCTAACACTAAAACGAAACAAAAACAAAACAAAAACAAAAACAAAAAACACAACAAAACAGGAACAGACCAACACACCAAAATTTTAACACTAAAAATAAAACATCAACACAACCTCACCACACCACATTCCAGCACTCACAAGAAAACAGAACACAGCCATATTCTGGTAGGAAAAAGGACAGACCACCATCTCTGACATTCAAAAACAAAAAGGAACAACGGCCAACTTGAACACCAAACGGGCCACTGGCTCCTACAGGCGCCTGTCAGAATTAATCAGGAGGTTAATTTAGGTTAATTGAATTAAGCAAGGTTAATTCAGTTTAATTCAATTAAGTAGGTTAATGGAATTAAGGTAGGCGGCAGAGAGAGAGAGAGAGAGGGGGGGGGGTGGTTCTGGTGGAGGTGATGGGTATGGATCGGGGTGGGGTGGGGTGCTGGGGTGGACGGGGTAAAAGGAGAGGTCCAATCACACTTTGTCTGGCAGCCGGTGCCAGACTAATCGAATTGGCCTCCTCCAAATTTCCCACCTCAGTTCACAGCCCCTCCCCACTCCCAAACCCCCACCCCTCGCGGGTCCCCTTCCAACACACACGCATATATATACGAACAACTGCATCCTCTCTCTCTCTCTCTCTCTCTCTCTCTCTCTCTCTCTCTCTCTTTCTTTTTTCCTCTGTCTCTGTCTGTCTTTCTGTCTGTCTCTCTCTTTTTTTCTTGTTTTCTCCTCTCTGTCTCTCTGTCTCTCTCTCTCTCTCTGTCTGTCTGTCTTTCTGTGTGTATGTGTGTTTCTCTCTTCTCTCTCTCTCTCTCTCTCTCTCTCTCTCTCTCTCTCTCGCTCGCACACCCACACATATGTGCTCACTCACTCACACACACACACACACACACACACTCTCTCTCTCTCTCTCTCTCTCTCTCACACACACACATTCTCTCTCTCCCTCCCTCACTCTCTCTCTCTCACTTTCTCTCTCCCACACACTCTCTCATTCACACACACACATACACACTCACTCATACACACACACACACACACACACACACACTCGAACTCGTCTAAAAGCACATATGTGAACAGACGTTAAAAGAAATAACGAACGAACGAACGAACACACTCGAACTCACTTTCTTTCTCTCTCTTTCACTCTCACTCACTCTCTCTCTCTCTCTCTCTCTCCACACACACACACACACACACACACACACACACACACACACACACACACACACACACACACACACACACACACAACCTTCATCTACCGTCAGACCAGACAGAAGGTTTGCCGGCCTTCACACAGACTCTCACACACACACTGGAGCCATGCGTGGTCCGGCGTGAAGGACTGGGGGGATTTTTTGTCTTCTTCTTTTTTTTTTTTTTTTTGTATCCCACGCCCAAGTTTCCCAAAAGGGATTCTTGTTTCTCTGTTGTCTCTCTTGAGTAGGTCTGTCTTTTGTCTATCTGTCTTTTTCTCTGTCCGTCCTTGTCTCTGTTTCTCTCTCTCTCTGTCTGTCTGTCTATGTGTTTCTCTGTCTCTGTCTGTCCCTGTTTATGTGTTTCTCTCTCTGTCTGTCCCTGTTTCTGTCTGTCTGTCTATGTGTTTCTCTGTCTCTGTCTGTCCCTGTTTCTGTCTGTCTGTCTGTCTCTCTCTCTCTCTCTCTCTCTCTCTCTCTCTCTCTCTCTCTGGCTGGCTGTCTCTCTGACTCTGTCTCTTTCTGTCTTTCTGTCTCTAGCTCTCTCTCTCTATCTCTCTCACTTTCTGTATCTGTCTCTGTCTGTCTGTCTGTCTGTCTCTCTCTCTGTATCTGTCTCTGTCTTTGTCTGTCTGTCTCTCTCTTTCTTTCTCTCTCTCTATGTGTGTGTGTATCTGTCTCTGTGTGTGTGTGTCTGTCTCTGTCCCTCTGTCTCTGTCTGTCTGTCTCTCTGTCTCTCTCTCTCTCTCTCTCTCTCTCTCTCTCTCTCAAAATAGTTCTCTTGCCTTCTCTGTCTCTGTTTTCTATCTGCATGTCTGTGTTTCTGCCCCTATCTCTCATGCTGTGCACACATACGCTTTCTCACCCACTCGGGGCACGCATTCTCTCTCTCTCTCTCTCTCTCTCTCTCTCTCTCTCTCTGTCTCTCTCTCTCTCTCTCTCTCTCGCACACATACACACTAATAGACACACACACACACACACACATACTACACACTACATACACACAACACACACACACACGCACGCACAACACGCACAAAACACTACACACACACACACACAAAAACACACACACACACACACACACACACGCACTACACACATACACACACACACACACTACACACACACACACACACACACAACACACACACACACACACAACACACACACACACACACACTACAACACACACACACACACACACACACACACACACACACACACACACACACACACACACACCCCCACACACACACACACCACACACACACACCAACAACAACACACACTACACACACACACACACACACCACACACACAACCACACACA
>JAPXFY010000028.1:24567677-24572677 GCA_030674185.1 Monoplex corrugatus
CAGCTGAATGGGTAGCGCAAACTGCGTTAGATTTGAGAAGTTCTATACAAGTTTATGTTGTCATTTTAGTCAGTTTATTCTTTTTCTCACACTGGACACAGCAGCATGGAAGTTTCAGTCTTTTGCTCCTAATTTTTGTATCTGGTGTTTGTTTGTTTGTGATCTTACGCTTGACAAAGGCCAGTTGGCCGAAAATTTGCGCCTGTCTTGTCTTGTATTAAATACGCGTTCTGATTCTTTTTTCGTGTTTTCTCTGGTTCCTGTTACCAACAGGTCTGCAAATAATTACATCGAACTGGGAGATCAGGAAAAAATCTCCTTTTATCCACCAGGCGGGAGTACCCAGGCAGGATCGAACCGCAGACCTTCCGTTTGGATTCCAAAATGAGTGTGACTGCCCGCGTTCAAGCAAACAGGAACCAGGAAAAAAAAACGAAAAAAAAAAAAAAAACGAATAAGAATAAGAACGCGTAATTAATACAGTCAGACAAGACATTGGATGTCTGATGTCTTGTCCTCTTGATCACTGCGTCTGTCTGTCTGTCTGTCTGTCTGTCTGTTTGTTTGTTTGTTTTGTTTGTTTTGTTTTTAATTTCACACTAGTTCGCATATCGGTTGTCAGTCGCATTATTCCAGTCAAATAATGGATTATGCTAAACGTCTGTGTCTGTGTGTTTGAACAAGTGTGTGTGTGTGGGGGGGGGGGGAGGAGGTTGTACGTGTGTGTGTGTTTGTGTGTGTGTGTGGTGTGTGTGTGTGTGCGTGTGTGTGTGTGTGTGTGTGTTCGTGTTCGTGTACGCGTGTGTGGAATACTGGTGTGTGTCTGTGTGTGTGGAGGGAGTAGAGAGGCCCGTCTGTCGGGGTGTGTGTGTGTGTGTGTGTGTGTGTGTGTGTGTGTGTGTGTGTGTGTGTGTGTGTGTGCCTTTGCGTATACGGGCTCACATTTCAATAATTCACCAACAAATCTGGGAACATTTCTAATTAATATTCTTCATCATTTCTTTTTTTTTTTCGTGATTAATTTTCTAGGTTTTGCCCGTGGCTGACTATGAAGAAGATTAAGCTACTGATTTTTTATTTCAATCACTTACAAAGATTCTGTTCTTTCTTTCAAAATGTCTGAATTAGTTCTTCTGTTCATCAAGTATTGCCCTTCTGTGCGTCTAGGCAGTATGCTTTGTACTCTTCCACCTTCTTTGTCTTCACTATAGTTCTAACAGTGGATCACGCACCTGCGATAGTTGTTGGCGTTGTTGTTGTTGTTGTTGTTGTTGTTGTTTTTTTGGGGGGGGGTCTTTTTCGGTTTCCTTTCGCGTCTTTTTACAGAAAACTTTCAAATTTTCCGTCTTTTTACCGTTGAAACTGGAGATCTGTTTACCGAAATCATCTTTTCTCAGTATTATCTTTTTACCAAACATCGGCTGAAGTTTGATTAGTATGTGTGTTCTCTGTTCTCCATTCAGTTATGATGGGGGTTTTTTATGGTCCAGCTGTGTGTGTCGTTGGGTTTTTTGTTTTTTGTTTGTTTGTTTGTTTGTTTTTTTTTTTTTTTGTTTTTTTTACTGTCGTTGCTGCTATTACGAAAGTGGTTGTTCGTGGTTGTTGTCGCCATTTTTGCTGCTTCCTCTGTTACTGTTGGTGTTCAGTTTAGATAGGGCGTTGAGACTGCTTTAAGAGTTGTACAGTAAATGTCCTTTCGTGATAATTCTCAAGTCAGCCAGGCCTGAGAGATACAGCCACCAACGGTGTTGGTCAGAAAATTTGCCAACTGAACACCCTCAATGATGCATCTGTGACGTGGATGAAACTCGACTGGTGTGATCTTGGTTGGTTTGGTTGTTGGTTGGTTGGTTGGTTGGTTGGTTGGCTGGTTTGTTGGTTGGTTGGATTTATAGAGCTGTGGACTCAGGAATTGATAATCTTGAGTTCAATCCCAGCCTGCACATTAAAAACTGGCCTGTTTGCTCTGTTTGTGTGCGCGCGCGCGCGTGTTGTGCTTGCTTGAGTGTGTCTGTATGAGTGACAAACGTGTCTCTCTCTCTCTCTCTCTCTCTCTCTCTCTCTCTCTCTCTCTCTCTCTCTCTCTCTCTTCTCTCTCTCTCTCTCTCTCCTCCTGTGTGGCGCGTCGTGTGTTCGTCGCCTGTGTGCGTGTGTGTGTGTGTGAGTGAGTGAATGTGTGTGTGGTGTGGTGTATCTCTCTCTCTCTTTCCTCTCTCTCTCTCTCTCTCTCCTTCTCTCCCCCCGCACCCCGTGTGACGCGCGTGTGTGTGTGGTGGGTGAATGTGTGTGTGTGTGTGTGATCTGTCTCTCTCTCTCTCCTCTCCCGTGTGTGCGTGCGTGTGTGTGTGAGTGAGTGAATGTGTGTGTGTGTGTGTGTTCTCTCTCTCTCTCTCTCTCTTCTCTCTCTCTCTCTCTTTCTCTCTGTTTTGGGGGAGGGGCTGCGAATTGAAGTGGGAAATTTAGAAGGAGCGACTCGATTAGTCTGACACCGCCTGCCAACAAAGTGTGATTGGGCCTCTTCTCTTACCCCACCCCACCTTCCCCTCCCCCCTTTCATCCATCCCTCCCACCCACCCCACCCACCCCACTCACAACCCATTCCTCCTCGCCGCCTACTTAATCCAGTTAACCTAAATTAACCCCCCTTGATTCGATTAACCTCCTGCTTAATTCTGACAGTCGCCTGTTGGATTTAGCGGCCCGTTGCTGTCCGGTTCGGCCATTGTCCTTGCTCATTTGACCGTTAGGGGTTTTGGGAGTTTTGGGGGGTGTCTTGTGATTTTTAAGACTTTTTTTCCCACCTTTTTTTTTATTATTATTAATTTTTAACAGGGAATAGACATCAACAAACAATATAGTGACAAAAAAATAATTTCAATTCATACACATAATGGAAATTTTTAGACATCTGACGACATGCAACATACAGAAGACTAAAAAACAAAAAACAACAACAACAAAAAACGAACAAAAAAAACCCCCACATATTTCATTCATGGGAGATTTCAAAGTGAACATCAAGATTTCAAACATGTCATACAGATGAATTTGTTCTCTATTAATTTAAGAAAACAGTGGTTTATAGTTATTCCATTGAGCATCAAAAGAAGGACAAATGAAAGTCGTCCACTCTGGCATTACACTGTTCAATTCTGAATTTTGTTTAATAGTCTTTGAAAAGTACGTATATTCGGAATACATTTGTCCATCTTACCAGGTGTTTTTTTTGTTTTGTTTTGTTTTGTTTTTCAGACTTTTAACCCTTTGACTCTCGCACCTCATCCACCAACTGCAAAAAAATTAACCATTTGACACCCTCACCCTATCCACCAACTGCAAAAACTTAACCCTTTGACTCCCGCACCCTGTACACCAGCATCCTGCACAGTCAAAACATGCTGGCAAAGCAGGAAGCTGGTGGATAGGGTGAGGGAATCAAAGGGTTAATTTTTTTGCAGTTGGTGGATAGGTGAGGGAGTCAAAGGGTCAAGTTTTTGTGCAGTTGGTGGATAGGGTGCGGGAGTCAAAGGGTTAAGGGTGTTTTTTTTGCAGTTGGTGGATAGGGTGAGGGAGTCAAAAGGTTAATTTTTTTGCAGTTGGTGGATAGGGTACGGGAGTCAAAGGGTTAAGTTTTTGTGCAGTTGGTGGATAGAGTACAGGAGTCAAAGGGTTAATTTGCAGTTGGTGGGTAGGGTGCTGGAGTCAATGGTTTAGTTTTTTTTTCAGTTGGTGGGTAGGGTACGGGAGTCAAAGGGTTAATTTTTTTGCAGTTGGTGGGTAGGGTACTGGAGTCAAAGGGTTAAGTTTTTGCAGTTGGTGGGTAGGGTGCTGGAGTCAAGGGGTTAAGTCGGTCCCGCTGGTGATGGCCAAAGTTTGGTATTTGTTTGGGGGGGGGGGGGGAGGGGGACTAAAGTTTGGTGACAGCATATTTAATTAAGGCTAGATTTTGATGATGTCCTGTTTAATTAGGTCAAGAGTTTATTGTTGGCCTATTTAGGAACCAGAAAAACACGAAAATAGAATCAGAACGCGTGTTTCATACGACAAGACAAAAACAGGCGCAAATTTTCGGCCAACTGGCCTTTGTCAAGCGTGAATGTAAGATCACAAACAAACACCAAATACAAAATTTAGGTGGGAAAAAAAACTGAAACTTCCCTGCTGCTCCTAATTTTTCTATTTGGTATTTTTGCTTGACAGCAGTGTGTGTGTGTGTGTGTGTGTGTGTGTGTGTGTGTGTGTGTGTGTGTGTGTGTGTGTGTGTGTGTGTGTGTGTGTGTGGTGTGTGTGATTTGTGTTTGTAATATATAGTCAGTTCAAGGAAAGACGTGGCAAGAATGATTTACATCATCATACAATCATTCATCATCATTATCATCATCATCAATGTAATCGTCGTCGTCATCATCATCATCACCAACAACAACAATCGTCGTCGTCGTCATCATCATCATCCTCTCATCACCAACAACATATTCATATTCGTCGTCGTCATCATCGCCATCATCATCATATCATTATCAACATCATCATCATCATCACCACCACCACAATCAGTCACCACCATTATATCGCATCATTTATGTCTGTCTGACTGTATATGAAAGTTTTCTCTTTTCTGTCACTGTCTTTGTTTCTGCTTTGTCCCTTTGCTATCTGTCATTTCTTCCTATCATTTTCTGCCTTGTGCCGTTCACCTGTATGTGTTCGATAAAGTCTTATGTACTTTTTCTTAGGATTGATAATTGGGTACATGTATTAAGTGCAGTTTTGGCTCTAAGGAGGTGAGATATGCGGAAGCAATTTTAGGTAATTTATGCCCGTTTTTATATATGTTTTGATGTCCTTAGGTATGCTTATATTTGTATTCAGGTGTGTTTTTTAAATCCCCTGTGCGATAAATTGGACGGAATGGTCAACGCCAGGGGCATGTCCTTAGACTATGTGCACGAATGCATTGATATGTGTGCTTAATTTTCTTTTTCTTTTTTTTTTTCTTT
>JAPXFY010000028.1:24580177-24587677 GCA_030674185.1 Monoplex corrugatus
GGGAGAAAGAGAGACAGTGAGAAAGAGGGAGACAAATAGAGAGAGAGAGCGGGAGAGAAAGAGAGTGAGAAAGAGAGAAAGACAGAGAAAGACAGAGAGAGAGAAAGAGAGAGAAGAGAGAAAATGAGAGGTAGAGAGAGAGACAAAGAAAGAGACAGAGACAGAGAGAGAACTCCATGAGAGGACAGGTGAAATGGATCCTTGGCAGTAACCTTGGATGTTTTTTTTTAAACGGGAGTTGGAGGTTAGGATGGGGTGCAAGCAGGAGGGGAGTGTTCTGTGGGGGTTCCTGAAATTTGATTGCCAAATTTCTTGACATACATTTATTGATGTATTCATTTACATATTCATCTGTTTAACACACAAAGTCAGAACAAAATTGAGGCAACTGAAATGTGGTTTGCACGAAGACTGTTGAGAGTTCCATGGACAGCAAAGAAAGCAAACGAGACAGTCTGTGAAGGAGGCAGACACAAGAAGATCATTAAGAAAGAAGATTAGGAAAAGGCAAGCAACATTTACAGGGCAATTTTATAAGGAGAATTAGAGCACCTGGTCACAACAGGAAAACTTGAAGGGACAGAGAGCACCAGGTAGACCCAGGGAGAAAATATTGGACGGAGTTGCAGGGTGGCTGAGGACAGAGAGAGGGTGGGAGATGTACTTGCAGCGACAAGGGATAGATTCATATGGAGGGCCATGATCGCCAACGCGATGCGGCAGGGCACATGATGATGATGATGATGATGATGATGATGATGATCGTTCTTTATCCCGCCTGAAAGACAGCCATACTCCGTCTTTGGGAAGCTAAGGAAACAGTTTGGAAGAAATACAGGTGAAAGATCTGGAAGGCAGAAATACGAGAGTCTTGTGAGGAACACAGAGCATGACAGGAAAGATGAACCCTTAAACATCTAACAGTAACTTACGAGGCTTATATTACCTCGTGTGCCTTAAAAAAAAGGCGGGGGGGGGGGGGGAGGGGGGGGGGAAGGAGAGGAACCTTAATTCCTGTATCCGCCGTACCCCACTGTGGTTGGTTGGTTGATTAGTTGGTTGGTTGGGTTTTTTTTTTTTCGCATTATGTATATTTAGTTGGTGTTTCTTTTTTTTTCCTTTTTTTTTTTTTTTTTTTTTTGCATTTTGTCTATTTATCTATCTATCTATCTATCTATCTATCTATCTATCTATCTATCTGTCAATCTATCCATCTATGTATCTTTCTTTCTATCTTTCTATCTGTCTGTCTATCTATATATCTTTCTTTCTATCTTTCTATCTGTATCTATCTATCTGTCTATCTATCTAACTTTCTATCTATCTATCTATCTATCTATCTATCTGTCTATCTATCTATCTATCTGTCTATCTATCTATCTATCTATCTATCTATCCATCTGTCAATCTATCCATCTATATATCTTTCTTTCTATCTTTCTATCTGTCTGTCTATCTATCTATCTGTCTATCTGTCTATCTATCTTTCTATCTATCTATCTACCTATCTACCTATCTATCTATCTATCTATCTACCTAGCTGTCTATCTATCTGTCTGTCGGTCTGTCTGTCTGTTGGTCTATCTGTCTATCAATATATCTATCTACCTACCTATCTATCTGTCTGTCTATCTGTCGGTCTGCCTAACTGTCTATCAATTTATCTATCCATCTGTCTGTCTGCCTCTTTATCTACGTTGCATATATTTATTAGTATGTTATTGTATGCATTCTATGTATGTATAAGCTTATAGTATCCGAGAAGGCCGCGGTAAGGTCGACATACTGGGAAGGAAAAAAGTGTGTTGGGGTGGTCGTGATGGTGGTGGTGGTGTGTGTGTGTGTGTGTGTTATTATGTTATTATTATTATTAACATCATTAGAATTGTTATTATCACATAACCAAAGCGGCTGGACCATGTTCATGGAGTATTTAAAGGGAAACCACTCTCACGACATTGACGCACAAGACGTAGGCTTAGTCTCCCTTGCGGGGTATAAAGGACTGAGCGCCCATTGACCGTGACTAACGGTGCAGTCCCGCGGAAGGATACGACAGGTAAAAACGAGTTCCCTGGCGGCGTGATTCTTCCCCAACATGTGCGTGCGGCTGACAGGCACTTCCGCTTCAGCGCGCGCCTTGTAAAGGGAGGTAATTTGTTGCGCAGTTCCCTCCCCTCGGTGCCCGGGTCCTGGCGCCCATTAAAAATGCAACAGTCCCATATGCTGCCAGCGAAGGGTGTCTTTATTTAGTAATTTGGGAGAGAGAGAGAGAGACAGAGACAGACAGACAGAGAGAAACAGACAGACAGAGAGACAGATAAACACAGACAGAGAGAGAGAGAGACAGAGTGAGACAGACAGATAGAGACAGACAAACAGACAGAGAAACAGACAGACACAGACACAGAGAGAGTGAGACAGAGAGAGACAGACAGACAGAGACAGACAGACAGACTGACTGAGAGAGACAGAGAGAGAGAAGAGACAGACAGGCAGACAGAGAGAAGAGACAGACAGACAGAGACAGACAGACAGACTGAGACAGACAGAGAGAGAGAGAGAGAGAGAGAGAGAGAGAGAAGAGACATACAGACAGAAAAGAGACAAACAGACAGACAGACAGAGAAGAAGAAGAAGGCACAATCGTAATGCCATTAGAAAATCCTTTAGCTTCACCTTTCGAGACACATTTTGGATACTTCTTAAGTCAGTATAGAAAAAAAGTTGTGTGCTTTTAGAGAAGAGATGTGTGTGTTTGTTTATTTTAGAAAAGGGAGAATTTGTTTGTAATGTTGTTGTTCTAAAAAGAGAATAGTTGGTGTTGTGCGAGGTGAATGAGTGAAAAAGGTTCGAATCACAATTTTTGTAGAAATCAACATTATGCATTGTTAATGTTGCCTTTTGAGAGAGAACTTATGCACAGCATGTGAAAAGAATAATCCTTTGTGTACGTGATCACAGAGTGAAAAAAGTCATGTGCATTGACTGCCTGCACCCATCCCGACCAGCTTTTGTAGGGAGGGGGAGTGCAAAGGGAAGAGCTATTCTAAGAAGGTACGATGAGGGTGTGAGGGACTTTTCGGGTGGCATGGAAGTTGCAAAGGTTTAATTCCATGTGATGCAAAAGTGAGACAGAATGGAGGGGAGGAGAGAGAGAGAAAGACAGAGGAGAGACAGACATAGAGAGAGGGGGGGAGGGACAGACACAGGGAGAAGAGACAGAGAGAGAGAGAGAGGGGGGACAGAGAAGAGGGAACAAGAGAGACAGGGGAGAAAAAGACAGAGAGAGACAGAGAGAGGAGGGGACAAGAGAGAACAAGAGAGAGAGAGAGACAGGGAGAAAGAAGAGAAGAGAAAAGAGAGAGGGGAGAGTAGACAGAAAGAGACAGAGACAGAGAGGAGAGAACAGGGAAAGATGGATTTGGAACAGGGAGGAGATGGCACAGAGAGGTGGGGGGTTCTAGAGATCAATTGGAATCAAGAGAACAGAGTAAAACAAAGCAGAACAAATGAGGAAGAGGTGGTTACAGAAGACGAGAGTAGGAAGAGAAACAACGAGGAGTCGGAAGGAGGCAGACAAGAAGACATAAGAAAGGGATGGAAAAGAACAGACGTACAGGAGAACTATGGAGAAAGACATGGAAACAGAAAACGAGGGGTACAGAGAGCACCAAGGAGACAGGGAGAAAAGACGGAGGCAGGTGAGACAGAGAGAGGGTGGGGTTACGAGGACAAGGGAAGACATGGACAGATGAACCATGGGAGGGCACATGAGAGAGAGAAGATGAGGGTGTACGAAGACAGATAGGGAGTAGGGGGGATAGGGGATAACAGAAAATACAGATGGGGACAGACATGAAGGAAGATCCACTGTCATCTAAATAACAGAAGGCGCATGTTATTGTGTGTAAAACAGGTTAAAACTAATGTATGGTACCCCATTGTAGGTTTAATATAGTTGTGGTTGGTTTTTTTGAAAAGGCTTTTTAGTTCTTTTTTTTTTTACATTACATTAGTCTTATTTTATAATATAATGTATTCTTCTTATTTTTATTTTTACTATTACTTTTTTACTTTATCTGTTTTTATCTTATTTATTTCTATTTTTTAATATGTCATCTATTAACTTCACAACAATAATATTGTAATTTATAATGATCGCTATTATTGTATGTCTATCTACTCGTTAGTATATTTCACATTTAAATAAATATAACAGTGAAAGTGGGGTGTGGGATGTATTAATAAGGAGCGTTGATGACAGGTATAGTCGCGTATTGTGAATATTATAGAGTAGGATGAGGAGAGAGGAAAGAGAGGAACGAAGAGAGGGAGGGAGAAAAGGAAGGGAGAGAGAGAGAGAGAGAGGGAGAGAGAGACTTAAGATGACTTATTGATTCAGACCACAGCAATTTATCAAGGGAAGTGAAATTTTATACAAAAACAGTTTTCGAGCATCTGTTTTGGTGAAATCTGGTCAATACCAAGTACATCGAGGCAGTCACAGTAGAGGTAACAAACAGATGAGCAACGAAGACAGAACATACGGATGGAATAAAAGGAATCTTCATTCTCCAACTGTATGAATATATTTGCACATAGTTCAGCTTACGAGTCCGCCCGCTGCTAATCTACGTATATTAGAACAAAAGAAAGTACGAAAGTCAAACATCACAGACAGAATTTTGAAATTTAAAGAAAAGAAATAGAAACAATAACGTAAGAGAATGGAAAATAGTAATTGTGAGAAATTTCACCATTTATACACAAAAGTGAGAATATACATATTTGAATGTATGTGTGCGTGGGTGCGAACATGCGTGTATGGAAAGAGAGGGGACAGAGAGAGAGAGAAAGAAAGAAAGAGAAAGAAAGACCGACAGACAAGACAGAAGAAAGATACAGAGAGACAAAGACAGAGACAAGCGCACAGAGGGGGGGGGGGGGGGGGGAGACAGACAGACAGAGACAGAGAGAAAGAGCGAGAGAGAGACAGAGACAGGAGAGAGACAGACAGACAGAGAGAGACAGAGAGAGATAGACAGACAGAGAGAGATAGACAGACAGAGAGAGAGAGACGGGGTAGAGGGCCGGGGACTTGAAAAAGTAGTGATTTGATTTGCTTATGGTAAATAGTCAACTCCAAGACTGTTGTAACACTACATGTAAACCTGTTCCTTCATATTTGTTTAATTCAAATTAAGCGATCATTTGCCTGCTCTGCGACTAACTCATACTGAACTTTGACATATTATTTCAATACCTCTCACTGCGTTTAAGGTTAATGTTGTATAATGTAGTAAGCACGGTGCTTTTTCTTCCGTTTTGTTGCTGTTGTTGTTGTTGTTGTTGTTGTTGTTTTTCATGTAGGCCTTTTGTTGGTGGTGTTTTACCCCCTCTCTTTTGTCTTTTGTTGTTGTTGTTGTTGTTTCTGTTTTTGTTTTTGTTGAGTTGTTTTCTTTATTGTTATTGCTGTTTGTTTACTTTTGTTTTGGGATAAAGGTGGAGAATTAAGCGTTGCTATAGTATACATGATTGTGCATATCAACTGTATTGTCTGCGTGTCTTTCCGTCTGTCTGTGCCTGTCTGTCTGTCTCTGTCTCTCCTCTGTATCTTACCGCTCCCTGTCTCTTTCTGTCTCTCTCTTTGTGACTCTCCTTCCCTCTTGTCTCTCCGCTCTCTCTTTCTATCTCAGTCTGTCTCTGTGTCTGTATGTCTCTGTCTGTATGTCTCTGTCTGTATGTCTCTGTGTCTGTATGTCTCTGTCTGTATGTCTCTGTGTCTGTATGTCTCTGTCTGTATGTCTCTGTGTCTGTATGTCTCTGTCTGTATATCTCTGTGTGTATGTCTCTGTGTCTGTATGTCTCTGTGTCTGTATGTCTCTGTGTGTATGTCTCTGTCTGTATGTCTCTGTCTGTATGTCTCTGTGTCTGTATGTCTGTGTCTGTATGTCTCTGTCTGTATGTCTCTGTGTCTGTATGTCTCTGTCTGTATGTCTCTGTCTGTATGTCTCTGTGTGTATGTCTCTGTGTGTATGTCTCTGTCTGTATGTCTCTGTCTGTATGTCTCTGTCTGTATGTCTCTGTCTGTATGTCTCTGTCTGTATGTCTCTGTCTGTATGTCTCTGTCTGTGTGTCTCTGTCTGTATGTCTCTGTCTGTATGTCTCTGTCTGTATGTCTCTGTCTGTATGTCTCTGTCTGTATGTCTCTGTGTCTGTATGTCTGTCTATATGTCTCTGTCTGTATGTCTCTGTCTGTATGTCTCTGTCTGTATGTCTCTGTCTCAGTATCTCTCTCTCTCTCTCTCTCTCTCTCTCTCTCTCGCTCGCTCGCTCGCTTGCTCTCTCTCTCTCTCTCTCTCTCTGTGTCTGTCTCTCTCTCTCTCTCTCTCTCTCTCTCTCTTCTCTTCTCTTCTCTTCTCTCTCTCACTGTCTGTCTCTGTCTCTCTCTCTCTCTCTCTGTCTGTTTGTCTGTCTCTCTCTGTCTCTGTCTGTCTCTCTCTCTCTCTCTCTCTCTCTCTCTCTCTCTCTCTCCGTCTTCCCCTTCCTCCCCCTCTCTCTTCGTTCCTCTCTCCCCTTTCGCGCATCTCAGAATGAAACGAAAATAAATAAATAAATAAATGAGTTGTGATGAAAATAGCCCAGGGAAACTAGCACCCAGCCCAACCAGCCACTTGAAGAAGACATGTCATTGGTGTTTATTTTACCCTTTTTACTTTCACTCCACAGCCTACGAGCACACGCATGCACGTACGCGCGCGCAAACATACAGGCACGCACGGCATGCAGACATGCACCGCATGCAAACTCGCGCCTGCAGCAAGCATAATTTAAACTAAAATTTAAAATGAAGAGTTAAAAAAAAAAATTTTTTAAAATAAAGAAAAGGGGATATAGTAGGCATGGTGAGTGGTGACACAATAACGTTTTGATTAGAATTATCATGGAGCGAGATTGTTCCGATGATAGACTGATACAATACCAGTATAAAAAAAAAAATGTAAGGCTAGGTAAAACACAGGCTCGGTAGGACCTCAGGACCTGGCCAGCTCATAGGTTTATGTGCAGGCTTAAAAGCCTTGTGCCGTGATCACCATACACACGGCACCTGTGACGTTAGTGCATATGGAATTTTTTGTTTTTTGTTTTTTACGATCACTGCACTTAGGGAGGTTACCTTTGTGCTCACCGTTTTTGTTTGTTTGTTTTTTGTGTTTTTGTTGTTGTTGTTGATTTTTTATTAGGATCATCGCACTATTGGAGGTTACCTTTGTTCTCACCTTATTAAAAAAAAAAAAAAAAAAAAAGTAAAGGATCACTGCACTCAGGAAGGTTATCTTTGTGTTCACCTTTTTTTTTGTTTTGGTTTGGTTTTTTGTCCCATTTTCTACACCACCTTAATGGCGACAGAAGCTTTTTTACACTGTGATGATAATGACGTGGATGAGGATGATAACCATGATGCTACGGAGTTCCATCTAGGATTGAAGACTGCGT
>JAPXFY010000028.1:24592677-24597677 GCA_030674185.1 Monoplex corrugatus
CTGCAGGCAGACCCATGTGGAGACAGATGCAAGGCCTTTTGCCGCATTTGTAAGAAGACCATAGACATTCGTTCAATGGGAGAATCAGCTGTAAATACCCATGGAAAAGGGAAAAAACACTGCGACCTGATGAAGGCTTCAAATCCTGCAGTTCGTCTTTCGAATTTTTTTTTTTTTTTTAAATTCTACAACGAGCGATCCCATCACTTCTAGCAGTTCGTCATCCTGCAGTTCATCAACCAACTGTTCTGCTCAAACTCAGATGTCAGTGAACAGCCTGAGCCGTACTAAAACAGAGGCAATGAAAGCTGAACTACTGTGGACTTTAAAAGTAGTGACAAGTCATTACAGCTTTCGTTCGTGTGAAGGCATTTCAAATCTGTTCCAGCGAATGTTTCCGGACAGTGCTGTTGCCAAACAGTTTCAATGTGGAGAAAGGACTGCATATCTGGCAGCGTTTGGCATTGCTCCCTACCTCCAGTCTGTGTTGAAACAGAAAATGAGAAGTGAGTCAGCATATGTGTTGCTCTTTGATGAAAATTTGAACAAAGAACCGCAGAAAAAGCAAATGGATATTCATATCCGTTTCTGGGACAATGATACAGTTCACTCTCATTACTTACAATCAGAGTTCATGGAACATGCAGCAGCTACTGACTTTTGTGACCATCTTGAACCACTTATCGAAGAGCTGGGTTACAACAAGTTAGTGCAGCTGTCCATGGATGGGCCGAATGTGAACTGGAAGGTTTTCAACAATCTTCAGAATCAAGTGGAAAAACACACTGCATGCCCCCAGTGTTGTGACCTGTAGTTTTAGTTATAGACATTTTACCTCAGTGACTTCAAACATACATGTATTTGTGTCTACTGATCACAAGAACTGAAATTCCTTATGGACGACAGGCAAACAAACATTTTTGTTAACTGCAAGATTGGAGAATCTGTTGTTTGCAGCAAACATTTTCAAACATTTTGTCAGTTCATCACAATAAGTGAGAATCCTACATTTGCTCTGCTATATTGTAAGAAACAAACATTTGTGGCTATACTGATATAAACAGCTGAGATTCCTAAAGAAATCTATGCTCGCAGAGGATCCATGATGTGAGTATTGAAGAGTAACAGTGAATGATTTAATTTGTGTCAGAATTTCATGATTATTTTTCTTAAAGTTATCCTTGAACTAAGTCCTTAAATTAAAAAAAAAAAGTGCTTCAAAAATCCTTAAATTTTTTGTCTGGAAATCTGTATATATATATATTGACCGAACATTGTTCAGTTGTCTGATTTACCGTTGAAGAATAAACATCGTTTGTCGTTTATTCGTTCTCTCTCTCTCTCTCTCTCTCTTTTTTTTTTTCCCTTTCTCTTTCTCCTTCTCTCTCTCTCTCTGTTTCTCTTTCTCTCTCTCTCTCTCTGTTTCTCTTTCTCCTTCTCTCTCTCATTCTTTTTCTCTCTCTCTCTCTCTATCTTTCTCTCTCTCTCTCTCTCTCTCTCTCTCTCTCTCCCCCCCCCCCCAAAAAAAATTCAACCCACACTTTCCTTAAAACATCCCAAATCTCCTTCCTCTCATCTCCATCTTCCTCTCCCTCCCTCCCCCCTTTAAAAAAAACAACAGACCACATAACAGCCAGACAAATGGCAAGGGATATGGAGTGTGTCTGTCTGTCCTGGTACCGGCGCCAGCCCCACCCCCGTACAAAAAAGGACTCAGGTGAACTTCAAAGAGAACCGCCCCCAGGTAAGAGCAGGTAGCGAAGGCAGGTGTTTGTGGGGGGGCCGAGCCCCGTGCCGTATGCAGTATATCCATCAGACCGTTGACAGATGGCATACTGCTGCCTGCAAGCGTAGTGCCGCTTTATGGCTGTACGGTTTGTGCCGAGTGGTGTTGGCGGTGTCTTTATTGTTGTTAGTCTTTTTGTTTAAAGCCCAGCCGACTGCGTAGAGCCCTATCAGGGCTATCACCCGTTTCAAAACACACACAATACTTCAACAGCAGGGGGGGGGGGGGGGGGGGGGAGAGAAAATTAAGTACACCTATCAATGCGTTTACGCACACAATCTATGGAGACGCCCCTGGCGTTGACAATTCTGTCCAATTTATCGCACAGGGGATTTAAAAAACCATTCCTGAGTACAAATTTAAATATGATTAAGTACATTAAACATATATGGAAACAGGCCTAAATTACCTAAAATTGTTTCCGCATATCTGTTCCCCCTCAGCCAAAAATACACTTAATACACGTACCCAGTTATTAATCCTAAGAAAAAGTACGTAAGACTTCATCGAACACATACAGGTGAATGGACCAGCAACGCAGAAAATAATAGGAAGAAATGACAGAAAGCAAAGGAACAAGGCAGAAACAGAGAGTGAGAGAAAAAAGGAAATTTCCAGCACAGAATTACCAGAAGGTGGGGATACTGTTTATACTGAAAGAGCCCCCGGCATCCCTACGGGGAGGGGGAGGAAGGGTGTTGCAGTGTCTGCAGCAACAGTCGGGGACTCGCAGGCAACAGTTCGGCGCTTTGAGTTTGTTCAAGAGTTGGTTCGTCGCGCTCAGACAGTTCCATATGGGCTCTACCCAAATCTGCCAGCCATTCTCTGGCAAACTGCCTTAACCTGCCAAAATCGCAGAGAGAGAGAGAGAGAGAGGAGGGGAGGGGGAGAGAGACAGAGAGAGAGGGGGGAGAGAGAGGGAGAGAGAGAGAGAGAGAGCTTACAATACACAAAAACGATTTACATTCATGGAAAACACATTCAGATCGTCACATGCCAATCAACACATTACTGACAAATAACTTGATGACAGCTTTGTGTGTGTGTGTGTGTGCGCGCGCGCGTGCGTGCGTGCGTGTGTGTGTCTGTCTGTCTGAGTGGAGTGTGTGTCTGTGTGTGCGTTCTTGCTTGTGTGTGCATGTGTGTGTGTGTGTGTGCGTGTGTGTGTGTGTGTGTGTGTGTGTGTGTGTGTGTGTGTGTTTAACATTGTATGTGTTGTAGTCCGCCCCTACTGGTCACGGCTATACGGATTGACATACAATTGCTGTGACGGTGTGTCACAATGTAAAGAATGTAGGTGACTGGCAGTGTCTTGCAGTTTATGCAGGTTCGTGAAGATCTAGCAGTTGATCATTGTTCTCAGAGACAAATTACTCCAGTCCAGGTTAAACGAAAATAATCCTTTATTGAAAAACGTAGAAAATATAACAGGAACTGGATAAAACTTCACACATCCGATGCACCACCCCTAGTTTGCAGAATTCTTCTTCTTCAGCCCTCAAATCTACACGCAGCAACTCCACAAATCTACAGCAACTCCACAGATCTACAGCAACTTCTCTATCTCTGACAGCAAGCTTACACTTCAGTTCTTCCGATCGCTCTCTCTCTCTCTCTCTCTCTCTCTCAGACACGCTTTATTTATAACATCATGAAAAGTTCCTGAATATTCTCGGCTTTTCCTTAGATCTTCAGCCAATCAAAGCCACGTTCTCGAACCTTCCCTTTCTAGAATGTTCTGTAGTTCTAGCCAATCACTGTACAGATTAAATTTGTTTACGATTTCCGGAACATTCCCGAAAGATCTAAGGTATTCTACATTTTTCTTGTCATTTCTAGATTGTTCCAAAATATTTTACATATTTCCATACAACGAAATCAAACTTAAACATATATTTTCAGTGTTAGCATAAACCAAAACAAATCTTCTCGGAGTCATTATCGAGTGAATCGCAAACCAATCTTTAAGAGCGAACAGCGGACAGTAGCTGAATCGACAGACACATTTTGACGTCACACTTCTCTTATCGCATTCGCACTTCCACATTGAGTTTCTCTTTTTTTTTAAAATGTAACACGCTGTTCCGCCACTTGTCACTTACGTCTTTTGTGAAGCGCTGGGGGCTCTTGCCAGACGAAACCCTGTACAAAGAGTTACAAATAGTCATTTTCATTTCATCTATCCCCTCTCCCCCCCCCCCCCCTCAACTTTTTGTTGTTGTTGTTGTTTCGTTTTGTTTATGAATTTGCCGATTTTGCTTAAATAGGCAGCGATTTTACCGATTCCGTCATGTCTTGTGCTCAGACGAAAGTCTGCCTGTTTCACGAAATAGGCAGCGTTTTGCCGAAATCACGTGATAATCGCCTCTACATGTACACGCTGTGTATTTCACCAAAACAGACAGCCGATTTCGGATAAAAAAAAAAAAAAAAGAATAAGAAAGTCATTGTACCGTATAAGGTAACATCAAACAAATTAACGAACAAGAAAGCAGAAAGAAAGAAATAAGAGGGAAAGAAAGAAAGAAAGAAAAAGAAAGAAAGAGAAAGAAAGAGAAAGAAAGAAAGAGAAAGAAAGAAAGAAAAAGAGAAAGAAAGAAAAAAGAAAGAAAGAAAAAAGAAAGAAAAAAGAAAGAAAGAAAGAAAGAAAGAAAAAACAAGCTATCAATAAATGAATAAGTAAATGAAAAATAGAAAGAAAAATAAATAAGTAAATAAATTAAGAAAGAAAGGAAAAAAGAAAGAAAAGAAAGAGAAAAAAACAAACAATAAATAGATAGATAAATAAACAAAAACAAATAATAACAAGAAAAAATAAATAAGTGAAAACAAGGAATGACAAGAAAAAATGAATAAGTAAATGAATTTAGAAAGAAAGGAAGAAAGAAAGAAAGAAAAACATACAGACACACAGACAAATGGTAGATTGTGACCGTAAGGCCCAATGTGGAGAAGCACTGCATAAACCATGCCGACATGGTCTCTTGTTAAATGTTACACCGCTACTGTGAAGAACAATAACGAGTGTGACTTCATGCATAAAACCAACATAGTTAGACATTACGAAGTTTTTGCTTTGTTGTGTTGTGTTTTTCGTGTCACACTTTTCATCATCATCAGGTGCCCTGCCGCATGGCGTTGGCGACCATGGACTTCCAACCATCTCTATCTCTCGTTGCCCCCAGCATCTCCCCCACAACAACAACAACAACAA
>JAPXFY010000028.1:24602677-24615177 GCA_030674185.1 Monoplex corrugatus
GTGCGTGCGTGCGTGTGTGTGCGTGCGTGCGTGCGTGTGTGTCTGCTTCAGCGCTTAGATTTGATTTTATCAAGATTTTGCGCTATATAAATATTGTAATTATTATTATTATTATACTTACTTTTACTTACTTGGTTCCTTTTCTGACGTTGAAGACAGCAGCAGGGAAGTTTCAGTCTTTTTCTCAATTTTTGTTTTGTATCTAGCTAGGGTTTGTTTGTTTGTAATCTTACGCTTGACAAAGGCCAGTTGGCCGAAAATTTGCGCCTGTCTTCTTTTGTTGTATTAAATACGCGTTCATATTCTTCTTTCGTGTTTTTTTTTTTTTTCTTCTGGTTCCTGTTTGCTTGAACGCGGGCAGTCACACTTGTTTTGGATTTCATTTTACTTTTCTTTTTTAAGGTTTTGTTGTTGTTGTTGTTGTTGTTGTTGAGTATCATAGCGATGTGGTGTATGTTTTGATATGGTTACAGTCTTGATGTGGCTCTGCACGGTTGGGTGGGCGTTAAGCAACATCAAGGACAACAACAACAATAATAATAATATAATAATGGTAATAATAGTAACAACAACAATGATGATAATGATAATAATGATAATAATTGATAATAGTAAAATGATGATGATATAGTAATAATAATAATGATGATAATAATAATAATAACAACAACAATGGTAATGACAATCATAATGTAACAACAACAGCAACAACAACAAATGACAAAATAACAGTTATGATAATAAAAATGATGATAACAATAATAATAATTATGATAATTATAATAACAGTAATAATGTACAGCAGCAACAACAACAATAATACTAATAATGTAATAATGATATAATTAATAATACTGATGGTGATAATAATAATAACAATCATCATCATCATCATCAGGTGCCCTGCCGCATGGCGTTGGCGACCATGGACTTCCAACCATCTCTATCTCTCGTTGCCCCCAGCATCTCCCCCACCCTCTTCATCCTCAGCCACCTTGCAAGTCCGTCCAGCATTCTCTCTCTGGGCCTACCCGGTGCTCTCTTTCCCTCCAGCTTTCCCGCCGTGACCAGGTGCTCCAAATCCCCATTCCTCATAAAATGGCCTATAAATGTTGCCTGTCTTTTCCTAATCTTCCTTATCACTGATCGACTTGTGTCTGCCTCCATCAAGACTGTCTCGTTTGTTTTCTTTGCTGTCCATGGTACTCTCAACATTCTTCTGAGAAACCACATCTCGGCTGACTCAATCCTGCTCTGGCTTTGCTTGCTGACTGTCCACGCCTCGCATCCGTACAACAGTATTGGTTCTATATAACAATCAATGACTCTCTTTCTGATGTTAATTGATAGGCATTTGTTGGTAAAAATGCTTTTCATCTTCTTGAATGCTGTTTTGGCTTGGCCGATTCTGCCAGCTATTTCCGATGTGCATCTGCCGTCTGATGAAATGACCGTTCCCAGGTATTTGAACTTATTAACCTGTGTCAAGGTTGTGCCATTTGCTGTTATTTTGCAGGAGGGGATTTCATGTTTTTTACTGATCACCATGACTTCAGTCTTCCTGCTGTTTAGTTCCAACCCCTTACCTTTGCTTTCTGTTTCTAGTATATTCACAAGGTTTTGTAGGTCCCTTTCATTTTCTGCAATTAGCACGGTGTCATCTGCGCACCGAATGTTGTTTATCATTTTCCCTCCAACCTTTAATCCAGGGTCTTCTTCTAGGTTTCTCATGATGTTTTCGCTATATAGTGAAAACAGATCTGGTGACAAAACACAACCCTGTCTGACTCCTCTTTTGATGTTTTGAAAAGAGCTTATATTGTTTTCTATTCTCATTGCAGCTGTTTGTTCCCAGTACATATTCCTGATTATTCGTAGATCTTTTCCATCGACATTGAGTCTCTCCAGTTGGTTGATCAATTCTTCATGTCGTACCCGATTGAAAGCCTTGGTATAGTCAACAAAGCATAAATACAAATCCTTATTCATCTCAACTGACCTCTCTATGATAGTTCTTAGGATGTATATGGCATTAATAGTTCCTTTCCCCTCCACAAATCCACACTGTTCTTCTGCTATTTCTCTTTTGATTCTATTCCTTGTCCTCATCATGATTATTCTTAACAGGATTTTTGTTACATGACTCATCAAACTGATTGTGCGATGGAGTTCGCATTCTATAGCCCCTGTCTTCTTTGGAAGTGCAATGAAAATTGATTTTGACATATCTTTGGGGATTTTTCCTGTGTCATAAATTTCATTTAGGAGGACTGTTATTTTTTCTATGCCAAATTCCTCCAGGGCTTCAATCATCTCTGTAGTAATGTTGTCTGGTCCTGGGGCTTTTCCTGGTTTCATCTTTTTCAGTGCTGCTCTGACTTCATCATTCATTATGGGTGGTCCTTCAAAGTTCTTTGTTATGTGTTCTTCGTTTCTGTCATCCTCAAAAAGGTCTTTAATGTACTCTCCCCATCTGTCTAATACCTTGTCTTTTTCCATGATAAGCGTGCCATCTTTTGATTTTAAGCAACCAGTTGATGTGCATGTATTTTTCCTGTGAACAATTTCTTCAATTCGTCTGTACATACCCTGAGGATCCATTTTGTGTCGTTCTTCTATCTCTTTGCATTTTGTGTTCAGCCAAGCTTCCTTAGCTTCATTGCACCTATACCTGATTTCTTTGTTTGTCTTCCTGTATATCTCCTCGTTTCTCTTTGCCTTCCTCCTTTTCTCCATCAGGCCCAAAATTTCATTAGTCATCCAGCTCTTTTTTGCTTTTCTATTTGCCTTAGGGATTTCCTCACAAATAACAATACCAATACCAATAATAATAATAACAATGATGATAATAATTCTTAACTATAACACTTTTTTTCTGTCCAATTTTTTTCAACAGGCGTTTCGGCACAAAATGTGCGGGGTGCGAAAAGGGAATCCCACCCACAGAAGTGGTGCGGCGTGCCCAGGAACATGTGTATCACCTGGACTGCTTCTCCTGCCTCATGTGCAGCCGTCAGCTCAACACAGGGGATGAGTTCTACCTCATGGAGGACAGGAAGCTCGTCTGCAAGGCCGACTACGAGGCTGCTAAGGCTCGAGGTGAGTGGGTGTCTTGCCTTTGGCTGTGGCAGATAGGTAGGTAGGTAGGTAGGTAAGTAGGTAGGTAGGCAGGTAGGTAAGTAGGTAGGTAGGTAGGTAGGTAGGTGGGTAGAGACATAGATAGATAGATAGATAGACAGATAGACAGACAGATATATAAGATAGGTAGACAGACAGACAGATAGATAGACAGATAGATAGACGGATAGATAGACGGATAGATAGATAAATAGATGGACGGATAGATATATAGATAGATAAATAGATAGATAGATAGATAGATAGATAGATAGATAGATAGATAGATAATAGACAGATAGATAGATAGACAGACAGATAGATAGATAGATAGATAGATAGATAGATAGATAGATAGATAGATAGATAGATAGATAGATAGATAAATAGATAAAGAAAGAAAAAGTTTTTGAGAATGTGGAACTGTGTACGTGTCTATATATGCTGCCACGTGTGTGTGTGTGTGTGTGTGTGTGTGTGTGTGTGTGTGTGTGTGTGTGTGTGTGTGTGTGTGTGTGTGTGTGTATGTGTGTGTGTATGTGTATGTGTGTGTGTATATATGTGTGAGTGTGTGTGTGTGTGTGCGCGCGCGTGTGTGTGTGTTTGTGCGCACGCGCGCCTGCGTGTGCGCGTGCATGTGGCGCGCGCGTGTGTGTATGTAGGTATGTCTATGTATGTGTTGTGTAGGTGGGTGGGAGGGGTGGGGGTTGGGTTGCTGGTTGGCAGAATGGGGATGAGCATGCGAGTACGTATTTGTGTGACTGAATAGGTTTGTGTTGCTATCACCATTTTGAACACTTCATTATGAACTGCATATTCGGAAGTTTTCTGTCCTGTACGATTATCTAAATAGATTCATTATTTTCATTTTCTTTTATCATTTTTGCTAAAATTTCGGCACAGATAAGGAAGAAATATGAATGGCAATAAGGGATCTAGTTTTTTTTAAATCCCCTGTGTGATAAATTGGACGGAGTTGTCAACGCCAGTGGCAATCTCCTTAGATTATGCGCAAATGCAGCGACATGTGTACTTAATTTTCTTTTCCTTCTGTTTTTTACTTGTTGAAGTATTGTATGTTTTAAAACGGTTATAGCCCTGATACGGCTCTACGCAGCCGGCTGGGCTTTAACCTTTGACTTCCACACCCTATCCACCAACTGCAAAAACTGAACCCTTTGACTCCCTCACCCTATCCACCAGCTTCCTGCAGGAATATGTTCATAATCATGTTCATGTTCATGTCCATACTCGTATTCATATTCACGTTCATATTCATATAACATATTTACATTTAGATTTAGACTCAGATTCAGATTCAGATTCATGCAGGAAGCTGGTGGATAGGGTGATGGAGCCAAAGGGTTAAGTTTTTTGCTCTGCTAGCATGGTTGACAATGCAGGATGCTGATGGGTAAGGTGCGGGAGTCAAAAGGTTAAACAAAAAAAGCAATAACAATTGATGATATGGTCGATGTGTCTGGCCTTTACTATCTTGCAATAATATTTCAATTCCATGGCTAGGAAATAGCCAGCAGAATCGGCCAAACCAAAACAGCATTCAAGAAGATGAAAAGCATTCTTACCAACAAATGCCTATCAATTAACATCAGAAAGAGAGTCCTTGAATGTTATATAGAACCAATACTGTTGTACGGTTGCGAGACGTGGACAGTCAACAAGCAAAGCCAGAACAAGATTGAGGCAGCCGAGATGTGGTTCCTAAGAAGAATGTTGAGAGTTCCATGGACAGCAAAGAAAACAAACGAGACAGTCTTGATGGAGGCAGACACAAGTAGATCATTGATAAGGAAGATTAGGAAAAGACAGGCAACATTTATAGGCCATTTTATGAGGAAAAGGGAATTGGAGCACCTGGTCACAACGGGAAAGCTGGAGGGAAAGAGAGCACCGGGTAGACCCAGGGAGAAAATACTAGACGGACTTGCAGAGTGGCTGGGGACAAGGAGGGTGGAAAAGATGCTTGAGGCAACAAGTGATCGAGACTGACCGAAGTCCATAATTGCCAACGCCATGCGGCAAGGCACCTGATGATGATGCTGAAGATGATGGCTAGGAATCGATTTTAACCTTACTTTCATCTTCTTTTTTTTTTCACCTGCATCCAGAATACGAGATGGACAACTCCAACAAAAGGCCAAGGACCACCATCACGGCCAAACAGCTGGAAGCTCTGAAGAGAGCATACAACGAGAGCAACAAGCCCGCGCGTCACGTGCGTGAACAGCTCAGCGTGGAGACTGGCTTGGATATGCGGGTCGTGCAGGTGTGTTTGTCAGTCCGTCCCGTCTTTTCCCGTCAGTCTGTCCGTGTCATACATTTCATAATCGTTTTCGTATTCATATTCATGTCCGTATTCATCAGTATGTTCATATTCATAATCATGTTCATATTCGTGTTCATATTTATATTCATGTTCATATTCATATTTGTATTTATATTCATATTTATATTCATATTTGTAGTTATATTCATATTTATATTCATATTCATATTTGTGTTCGTGTTCATATTTATTTCAATATTCATATTTATATTCGTATTCGTATTCCAGCAGTATTTCGACATCTGATCACTTTTCCCCACATCACCTTGTCGGCTGGCTGATATGTGTAATTGGATTTTGTGTATGCGCGTGGGGGTGGGGGGTAGTAGGGAAGGGGTGGAATAATAGTTTATATGGAGTAACTGAGTGAAAAGTGTTGAATTGGAATGAATCTGATATTTGATTGAATTGCGTGGTATGCATATTTTGAAGATTGCGAATGTAAATCATTATGTTATGTGATTATGATGTATGTATGTATTTGATTGTCATTTGATGATGTGTAAGTTGTTGTGTAGTCTTGTATTTACTGACTTCCTATTATATCCCCCATTCCCCAGCGCCTAGATCCAGTGGCTTAGTGCGCTTTATAAGTCCTAGGTATTATTATTATTCATATTCATATTCATATTCGTATTCATATTCATATTCATTTCTTTTATCACAATGGATTTGCCATGTGAAACTCGGGCTGCTCTCGTGTTTCGAGAACGCGTCGCCACAGCGCAGCGCCACCCGATTTTTTTACCAAGACTTCAGAAGGCAATTATGCTACGTAGCCTTCAAGGGAAGGACCTGGAAATCAACTTCAGGGGAGGGATCTGGGATATCGACCTATCTTTCCTATAGATAATAACAGATAAAATGAACAATTAAATACCAAAATAGACGAATAGATAAATGAACGAACAAGCAAAGGAATAGATAAATTCCTGTGTGTTTTCAGGTGTGGTCAATGAACTAATAAATAAATGAATTGGACAAATAAATAAATGAACAAACAAAGAAACAGATAAATAAATAAATTCATGTGTTTTCTGGTGTGGTTTCAAAATAGATAAATTAACAAACAAATAAATAAATTCCTCTGTGTTTTCAAGTGTGGTAAATGAACAAATAAATAAATAAATTAGACAAATAAATAAATGAACAAACAAACAAATATATAAATAAATTCTTCTGTGTTTTTAGGTGTGGTAAATGAACAAATATATAAATAAATTAGACGAATAAATAAATGAACAAACAAATAAATAAATAAATAAATTCTGTGTTTTTAGGTGTGGTAAATGAACAAATAAAAAATATTAGACGAATAAATGAATGAACAAACAAACAAACGAATAAATAAATTCCTCTGTTTTCAGGTGTGGTAAATGAACAAACAAAAAAATAATTAGACAAATGAATAACAACGAACAAACAAACAAACAAACAAATGAATAAATCCCTCTGTGTTTTTAGGTGTGGTTAATGAACAAATCAGTAAATTAGACAAATAGATAAACAAACAAACAAATAGATAAATAAATTCGTGTGTTTTCAGGTGTGGTTTCGAAATAAATAAATGAACAAATAAATAAATAGAATTCCTCTGTGTTTTCAGGTGTGGTAAATGAACAAATAAATAAATAAATTAGACAAATAAATAAATGAACAAACAAACAAATAAATAAATAAATTCCTCTGTGTGTTTTCAGGTGTGGTTTCAAAATCGCCGCGCCAAAGAGAAGCGTTTGAAGAAGGACGCGGGGCGACAGCGTTGGAATCCTTATTTTCGCCAGATCAAGAGAGAGGGGGACCCAGACAGTTCACAGAGCGCCGATGACCGTTCAGATGATGGCATGACAGACAGCTCTTTTCACGGTGAGTTTTCAGGGTTTGGAGTTCGAATCCGTTTGGTTGGTTGTTGGTTGGTCGGTTGGTTGGCTGGTTTGAGGTTGGTTGGTTGGTTGGTGTGGGTTTGGTTGGTTGGTTTGAGTCTGGTTGGTTGGTTGGTTGTTTGGTTGAGTTTTGGTTGGTTGGTTGGTTGGTTGGGTTTGGTTGGTTGGTTGGTTTAGGTTGGTTGGTTGGTTGGTTTTGAGTTCGGTGGTTGGTTAGTTGGTTGGTTGGTTGTGTAGGTTGGTTGGTTGGTTGGTTGGTTGGAGTGTGATTTGGGGTTGTTGGTGAGGGGTTGAATCCTTTGACCCCGTAACCCTCACAGCAATCACTCATTTTCATTTCTGCCACACAAACAGGAGCCTGACCCTATCACTGATGCAGGATCTCACGGGCTGGTAGGTCAAGGACGCCTGTCCAGTGACCTTTTCCACATCGAGCACGACCAGCCGCTGGGACCACCTCTCCACCCGCCGGGCACGCCACCCGCCGACGCCTGGGTCTCCCCTTTCGGTCCTGGCATGCCTCCCATCGGACCGTTCATGGGCCGGAGCTCTCCTGGAGGTGGTCCTCCAGGACTCCCTCCGCCTATGATGCCGCCGGTGGATCACGGGCTGCCCATGGTGGGATGCCTCGTCTGATGCCTCCTGAGGAGTCCGCTGCAGCTTCGCAAGCCTTCATGGATTATCCCCCTTCCTCCACCCATAACCACGTGGAGGTGTACTGAGCGGGCGGGGGTTGGAGAGTTTGTGGTTAGGTTTTGACGTGATGGAGGGTTTTTTGTTTGTTTTTTTTTTTTTTTTCAAGAGCTTTGGAGATGTGATGAGTATGTAACATTCTCTGCGAGTTTTGACATCTTTCAACATTTCGGAGATATGAAGGATTTGTAACAATCTGCGAGTTTTGAAATCTTTCAAAATTTCAGAGATATAATGGATTTGTAACATTCTCTGCGAGTTTTGACATCTTTCAACATTTCGGAGAAGTGATGGATTTTGTAACATTCTCTGCGAGTTAGAGATCGCTCAGGATGCTGGAGATGTGACGAGTTTGTGACATTCCTCAAGAGAGTAACTGATAATATAACCTGAAGTGGAAAGGTTTTTGAGAGGTGGTGCAACATGTGCTTAGTTGAAAACTTTCTCCAGAGCTTTACAATTGAAACTGAAAAGCTTTGAAAGTACGGTGATTTTTTCCATGATTTTTAGGGCTAGAGAGATGACCAGTTGACGTGAAGTTTGTTTGGAATTTCGTAAATGTGTTGCCCCTTGAGATTTATACATTTTGTGGATGGCGTGGATTATTAACAGTGCGAGACAGTCTTGTCTTACCGCTTGTTTTTTTCCTCTCAAAGGAGAAAGAACAAAAAGAAGACATGGATCGTGCGATCAGTGAGTTCGCTGCAAGAATCTTCATAAATTGTTCTACGGATTCTCCACGAAAGAATACATGTTGATATGTACAGACACCCAGTGTGTGAACAGAAAGGAATCAAAGGATGATTTTTTTTATGCCAGAGAACACGCTGATCACGTAACATGACAACACAAATATCATATTATCATTTAACATGATGATCTATGAACTGTCCAAGAATGTCCACAGTTGTGTAAACTTGTAGGAAAGCGGCCGAAGTCTGCAGGCGAATGAAGCACTGTAATTTAAAAGTTGTTCTTCGTGTCTGTGAATGTTCTTCAATCTGAATCTTGCAGCTCTGCCAAAGTTCAACAATGGATTGATGATGTAACAGACGTGTCACAGAGTTCGTTTGGCATTACACATTGTCCGTTTACGGCTGCATCTTCAAAAAAAAATCCATTTTCAACCCACCATTTTTTGAACATTTTGGCATCTAATTCAAAGATCTGGACCATGAACGGGACAATAATTCGTAAAAAGAAAACATACAAAAAAACATAAGTTTTCTGACGAAAATGTTGATAATTGGGTTGACTGTAGCTTTCTAAGACTAAAGACAGACTTCACGAAATGATGTAGAACTTGTGAAGACTGTAAATGAATAATGTGAGAATTAGACGAAAGCCTTCATAGGCTGGACGTTGCAGGTTTGCCCATGGAACATTATAATGTGGAACATATTCAGACATATTCAGGACGAAAAAGAGAACCAGAGACTATATCCTGAAGAGAACTTTTATTCCCCACCCCCTCTTGTTTCATTTTCATTTTTTTTCCTCGCAGCATTTCAACGCTGGTTTGTTCAGAAAATTCCCTTACACGACTGAAAAGGCAGACTTTTTATTTATTTATTTATTTATTTAATTTATGTATTTATTTATTTATTTATTTATTTATTTCGTTTCTTTTCTTTAAAGAAAAACATGGTAACCCATTTTTAGGGCATTTGATCGCTGTCAATGACTAGATCATAATCATTATTGTCGAGGAAAACATCACTACTTTCATTTTATCGTTGTATTTTACTTTATCTTATTTTCTTTCTAATTTAGTTCAGTTTGTAATTTCACACCACCGACAGCTTTGTAAAATGGCCGTAAGTTGATTGTGAGCGGTACTTTTTTCTTTCTGTTTTTTTATATTTTTTATTTTATCTCTTTTTTGTTTTGTTTTGTTCAAAGTGAAAGTCTCTTGTGTATCAGAGGACACATTTTTATGGATACTCACATATAAATATACGATACGTTTTAAAACAAAAAGGTCCCGGATCATTCTGTAATTATGATTGTGAGCGCTATTCTATTTTTGTTTGTTTGTTTGTTTAAAGTGCAGTTGTTTTCTGTGTCAAAGGACACGCTGTTTGGACCCTCACATTTTGCTAGACCCCCGACCCCCGCACCCCGCAAAAAACGGAGTATCGATGGTATATATACCAACACAGTGTTGTTGGTTTTTTTTTTTTTACTTACATTCTATTGTTGAGCTTTTTTCTTATTTGTTTCTCATTTGTTCTTGTTGTTTAGTTGTTTTTATGGTCAAACAATAGAATTGTTCCAACAATTAATAAGCATTTCACAAACTTCTTGTGATTTACGTTCAAGATTGAGAATTATGGCCCTGTATTTTTATCGTGATTTATTTCTTTATTTATAGATGTATCGATTATTTGTCTGTTTTAAATACTGTTTATTTTTTTTTTTTTTTCAGTTATTCCTTTGTTAATTAATTAATTTATGTGTTTGTTTATTTTGTTTATTTCTTTATTTATTCATTTATTTATTTGTTGATCCATCTACCTGTTCATATCTTCATTCATTTCTTTATTTATTTATGTATTGGTTAGAGATAGAATCCTAAAAATCGAATTTGTTCATTCCAGAATTAGGTGAAAATTTATTCATTTATTTATTGATCCATCTATCTGTTTATATCTTCATACATATCTTTATTTATGTATGTATTGGTTAGACATGGAAGCCTATAAATCCAATTTGTTCATTTCAGAATTACATGAAAGAACCTGAGAAAGCAGTTTAATGATGTACAAAGCTGATGTTACTCTTTCCTCATTTAAACAACAACCGATATTTATCCCACGAGAACGGTGTTTGATGGAATTATTGATGCTGGCAAACGTACTTACGCGCTCTGCTCGTTCTGTGTTTTATGCGTACATGCTTTCTCGTTTTTTTGTGTCGGTGTAAAAGTGATGATCACAATGCGTACGAATCAGAGCCTTTTAATTTTTCGAAACTTTCTGTTGATGTACTGTAAAGAGAAAGGCTCTGGTTTGTAGTAATACCATGACATTGTTACCAATCTTTATTTATTTGTTTGTTTGTTTGTTTGTTTACATTTACATGTCTGTCTGTCTCTCTTTTTCTGTCTCTGTCTCTGTCTCTCTGTGTGTGCTTGTGTCTCTCTCTGTTTGTTTGTCTGTCTGTCTCTCTGTCTCTTCTTTCTCTCTCTCCCTCTCTCTCTCTCTCTTTCTTTCTTTCTTTTTCTCTCACTCTCTCACTTTCTTTCTCTGTCTCTGTCTCTGTTTTCCTGAATAGGTATAAAATGAAGAACTAGTGCAATGTTTTTTTTTTATGATTTATAAACTCTCTGTAAATGCTTTTAGTGTCATGTGCATGAATTTCCCCCAAATGTTTAAATCACTTTATGTTCTTTTTTTTTTTTCGTTTTTGTTTTGTTTTGTTTTATTTTTTGTTTGTTTTGTTTTGTTTTTGTTTGTTGTTTGACTGTTCTCTGTGAACTGCTTGGTTACTTGATAGAGCCGCGAGGACTCGAGCTGATATCTTGAGTTCAACTCCAACCCATATCACAAAAACTGTTCCGTTGGCTGCTACATCTTATTAATGGCATCTATGGATCATTCTGGTGGTGTCAGCTTATTGTTTAACGGTTCCTTTACTCCCTTCCCATATCAAGACTTTTTACCAGCTTATAAGGCTTTGCGCAGGTTAAGGAATCTGTCAGGTGACTGCTGGCAGATTTTTCGGATGGAGCGTGATGGAATGTTTTTTCTGGGTACAATGAATCTCTGTTAACCCTTAGACTCCCGCACCCTGTCCCACCAACATTTTTGCAGTTGTCAATCATGCAAGCAAAGCAAAAAGTTAATTAACCCTTTGACTCACTTACCCTAACCACCAGCTTCCTGTATGAAGCTGGTGATTAGGGTGAGGGAGTCAAAGAGGAATGCTAGGTGATTAGGGTGAGGGAGTCAAAGGGTTAAGATTTTGCGATTGGTGGAGGGGGTGGGGAGTCGAAGTGTTAGGCAAATCTCAACGTGTAGCTGTGTGTAAGAAGAGTATGAATGCGTAGCTGTGCATTGTATCTGTACTTTTCGTTTTGTTTGTTTGGTTTTTTTGTTTTTTTTTTTTGGTTTTTGTTTTTTGTTTTTTTTGTGTGTTTGTGGACATTGGGTCGAATGGGAATTCGAGGAGGAGGAGGAGTGAGGAAGGATGAGGATGAAGAAGAGGATGCGAGATTATGTGTGTTGTGCGTACGTTGGGGCAAAATGCATTCCCCATGTAACGTTCTGTCTCTGTCTGTCTGTCTCTGTCTTCTTCTTCTGTCTGTGTGTGTTGTCTGTCTGTCTTCGCTCTCCTCTCTTTCTCTCTCTCTATCTCTCCTCACTCCCTCTCGTCTCATTTCTGTGTGTGTACGTATGTGTATGTGTGTTTGTGTGTGTGTGCTGTGTGCGTGCATTCTGGGAGTGCAATGATGTGTT
>JAPXFY010000028.1:24622677-24645177 GCA_030674185.1 Monoplex corrugatus
TAAGTATCTATGAAACACTAAGCTGACACTATCAGAACGATGGAAACATTAACTCTTTAACTCCCGCACCCCGTTCACCAGCATTTTGCGTTGCAAACCGTGCTGGCAAAGCAAACAACTAACCCTTGGATTCCTCAACCTATCCACCAACTTTTTTGCAGAAAGCAGGTGGATAGGGTGAGGGGGTCAAAAGGTTAAGGATTTGCAGTTGGTGGATAGGGTGCGGGAGTCAAAGGGTTAAGATGGGCAGCTAATATGCCAGTTCTGATGTTGCAAGCTGAGACTGAACTAAAAATACCAGATCTTGAATCCGCGGGTGTATCAAAAGAACCAACTAGCCGATACACACGAAAATGGGCTTGAGGCGTGTGCCGTGATCACTCTGGATTTTCTCCATCATAGATGATACACTGATACAATACTAGTATAAAAATATAGACTAGATAAAACATAGGCGAGGTAGTTCCTCAGGACCTGTCCAGCTCATGGCTTTATGTGCAGGCTTAATTAAGGCTTGTGCCATAATCACCATACACATGGCACCTGTGACGATAGTGCATATGGAATTCATCTTGAGAAATTGAAACTGACAGGTCTGCACAACGAGTTCACATGTGAAATTGGAAAACGGCAAACTTGGGATCACTTTCGGGGCATGCCAGACATTGCTGAACAGCATAATGGGCTGTGTCTGGAGCATCATGCCTGGCCACTTTCCCTGCCGTTCAAACAACTCCTGTAGCTGAAGTAAGGCAACGTTGGGAGCTTCCGGCTGCTAATTGTCGAGACTGTAGTAAGGGGAAAGGTGCTAACAGCCATGCAAGCTGGTGGCAGGGCGGGCTGCCTGAAAGAGAGATGAAGACCGAGCGGGGCGAGAGAAGGCTCTTCCATTCTCTCTTGGTCCAGAGGCTGGGCTGGACCTGGTTGGTGCGCGTTGTGTGGCTATGTCCCGGGGTTTGTCATCTCCCAACCTTGCCATTCGGTTTGTAAACAAGGTAACTGATGACTGGGTCCGAATGGGTCATGCAACGCATGGACAGCCCCTCTTTGCTCGATGAAATGACTGTCGATTGGCGTCAGGAGCTTGGAAGGTGAGTGTCCCGAGAGTGGCGAGGCATTGGTGCTCTGGGTCCCATCCACACCCTCGTGGTGTTTCTTGTCAAGGAATCCTCGGCTTTATCAAAAGAACCAACCATCCCATACACATGAAAGGGGTTTAGGCTACCAAGGCACTGACAGGTCTTTATTTATTTACTTTATATATACATGTTCCTTTTTTTGAAGGTAAGATACACATATACACATGTCATTTACATGTGACCAAGATCATTCCAGTGGAAGGCTGATAAAATACCAGTATAAAATAAAGACAAGGTAAAACATAGTCCAGGTGGGGCCTCAGGACCAGGCCAGCTCATGTGTTTATGTGCAGGCTTAAGGCTTGTGTCACGGTCACCATATACGTGGCACCTGTGACGTTAGTGCACATTATGTAATTCATTCGGAGTGCGGAGACGTCATCTTGAGAAACTGACATGTCTGCACAAGTTCACATGTGAGATTGGAAAAAAAAATTCCATATTTTACCCACCAGGTGGAGGTGTCTAAGCGGATCGAACCCGAGGTTTTCCGACTGGAAGTCCGGTGTTTACACGTTTGTCTACCGCGTCCGTGCAACGGAACGAAACAGAGAAAAAGAGAACCGCTCGGAAACCTAATGGCTTTTGATGCAAGGGAGGCAACCATTGAGTCTGACGTACTCAACATTCAGCTAGAAAACTGTGTTCTCTCCCCTATCAAACGAAGCCTGCCCCTAGATCCCTCGCCCTTCTTTGTCTGTCTGTCTGTCTCTCTCTCTCTCTCTCTCTCTCTCTCTCTCTCTCTCTCTCTCTCTCTTTCTCTTTCTCTCTCTCTCTTGAAAAATATGTCCGTTTACATTTTTAAACTTCTGATTTAGGGGTTAAGGTTAAAACACAACAAAAACAAAACGAACAAAAAAACAAAAACAAACAAAAAAAGAACACCGTAATTAACCAACCTACAACTTCTTTTATAAAAAGTTCACGTCATGAAATACCATATAGAATGATTTGTTATCGTGTAGCATTGACACAGAGCTCCCACACTTAAAGGGAAAAGTGGCTGTCTTGTTTTTCATCGATGGAACCGAAGTATAATATAATCTATTTATAATAATAATAATTACAATATTTATATAGCGCAAAATCTTGATAAAATCAAATCTAAGCGCTGAAGCAGACACACACGCAGGCACGCACGCTCGCACACACACGCACGCACACATACAGACACACACACACACACACACACACACACACACACCCACACACACGCATGGCTATAAATGGGGAGAAAGAATAAAAGCAATAAAAGCAAGAATAAAAGCAATGGAAAATTATAGAGAGCATAGCATACAATTATATATTATAACCATGTGATTCCCTCCGAGCGGAGACAGGCTGCAGAGGGGAGGGTTGAGTGAGGTTAGGATTTTATGCAGGAGAGAAAAGGTGAGTTTTGAGAGCGGACTTGAAGGAGACAAAAGTAGGTTGCTGACGGACTGAGAGAGGAAGTTTGTTCCAGGAGAGTGGACCAGAAACAGAGAAGGCTCGTGGACCATAGGTATTGAGCTTAGTGCGTGGAAAGCGAAAAGTCAGAGGATCAGAGGCAGAGCGGAGGGTACGTGAGGGAACATAGATCTCAAGTAGGCTTGACAGGTAATCGGGGGCTGCGTTATTGAGGCTTTTGTAGCACATGGTGTCTAGTTTGTACTGTATGCGCTTTGATACAGGGAGCCAGTGAAGTTGTGCCAGGAGAGGAGATATGTGGTCAGCTTTTTTCCTTTTGCAACATTGAAAATGTTTGTTGTCTCTTTAATTTATCCGTGTATGTTTATATCACATTTTCGGATAAACGATCGCACTCATTTATGAAATATCATAATCATGTAATTCTTTATCATTAACATCTATGTCTTGTGTGTTTCTTGGAGCCCCAGACATTTTGGCTCAACCCTTTGACTCCTACACCATAGATCTATCCACCAACTGCAAAAACTTAATTCTTTGACTCACTCACCCTATCCACCAGATTCCTTCAGAAAGCTGGTGGATAGGGTGAGGGAGTCAAAGATTTAGTTTTTACTTTGCTAGCATGGTTGACAATACAGGATGCTGGTGGACAGGGTGCGGGAGTGGGTGGATTGATCCTTATGATGCAGTTGTAACGTAAGAACTTTGGCATTGTAATTTTCGAATGCACTATAAAATGGAAAGTATTGATAATTTTATATCTAGATTTTCGATCTTATCATTTTATAAATGATTCTGTACTGCTATATTGACTTGGTCTGCTCATTGCGTTATCACATTTGCGTACGAGTAATCTAAGACTACGAAAATGTTTTCAAGAGTTTACTTTTCCTTTCACGCATGCGCATTATGTAGTACTTTCTCTTCATTTCCGACCGCGTGAGAAAGAAGACGTGTCTGGCTCACCGCTGTTCAAAGTTCTCAAGAAGTTTGATTACGTCGGCCAGAAACACTACAGAATGGTGCGTATTGTTTTTAGATTGTCAGATCGTTATCGTGATGAAATGCTTATTTCTGTTTATTTGCAAACTTCTCCATATAAAGGGCGAAAACAATCCATAGGCCTAAGGCTAAGACTAGGTAGTAAGTCGGGAGGTCTCGCGCGTGGAATTTTTCTTCCAATTTAATTTTGTTGATTTGATTTCTTTATAAACCCATTTATTCGCTTTATTTCTGCATCCAACGTTTGGTTTAGTGATATGCACATGTTTGATTAATGTCTCCACAAATTTCCCAGTGTCATGATTGTGTCATTTTACACCGTACTGCAATAGACTGAATAGTGCAATACATTACATCATTATGATTATGATAGATGATCATTAGCTTAATGATCTAATCATTACTGTTCTACATGTCACATCACGTTGATGTAGGTATGTTACAAAAAATTTCAAATATTTTTAATAAATATGTAATTGTAATTACCATCATTGAAAAGAGCAAAAAAAGAACATTAAAATGGTATAAAAAGTTCTTTGATTGATTGTCTGTGACGAAAGTTACGATTTTTTTAATGATTAAATTTTCGACGTTTTCCTTCAATGGATTACATAGCAAAAACTGTGACCGCGTATGTGCCGTTTCATCACAAAAAGCACCATAACTTTGGAACGACTGAACCGATTGAAAAAAATCAAGTATCCATAGAAAGGTCTTTGTTTAGCCAAGATGATTACGACTTTCATGAATCTCTGGGTTTTTGCATTAATTAGGAATTAATTCATTAATTGCCTCAACTGGCTAAAGCGAAAATTAATTGAGATTCCTAAAATCTTTACAGTTTCCAAAATCATCATATTTCTTACTTGAAAATTGTTGAGTAAAGCCTCAAGATAATTATAATGATAAATTACAACAGTTATTCAATGCCATTCGCATTAGGCTGAATCTTTATGTAATAATCAATTAATTACAGTTTTTCATGAACAACCGCCTTTAAGAAGTTGTCAACCTGTGTATTTATTAAATACCTCTTGGTTTTTATATACAAATGTTTATAATTATAAGTGATATGTAGGCCTATGTATATCATTATATATCATATACATGTGTGTATAGATATATGTGATGTAAATATATTCATACTGATTAATCAAAATAAAAAATTGAGAGCCTGTGATGGTAGTATAAAACCCCTTAAAAATAGACATGAAAATTGTTTGAATATTTCACTGAAAAAAAACTCAAGTTTCCTGGTAACATAGAAATGAGTCTTTATTAAGACTAGAGATTACAGATTAATTACTAATTAAGCTGTTCTGAGGGGAAAAAAGATTCACAGACTGAATTGGTTTATAACTTGCACATCTGGAAAGTTCATATTGCAATTTTGAATTAAAAATTCAGCTGGTAGTAAGGACAGTGTATCTTTTCAATTATTTACCCTGACAAGCAGACCTTTTTCAAAAAGTTTTGGTTTTTTCCCTTGCGTAATCACACACTTTTTCATAAGCTGTCATACAACATGAAAGATAATGTGTTATGTACATAATTATGTGTGTGTGCATGTGTGTTATAAGTGTGCATATATATATATATATATATATATATATATATATATATATATATATATATATATGTATATTATATATATGTACATGTACCAGTATGCATATCACTCCAAAAACAAAATTAAATGCAAACAAAAACACAAAGACGGACAATATTTGGTTACAAATGTTTTAATGCATAATGCTATATCAAAATAAATACACAGAACAGGTAACAAGATGAAAAGGGCATCAGCAGAAATATATCATAACATACACGCACAAACACCAGACATAAAAATAAGCTACATTGCAAAAACAAAATTCTGAAACATATTTACATGAGTTACATACAAATAGTCCACACATACACAAAAAAGCACAGAATCCATAGTCACATTTACAGCTTGCTAAATGAAGAGATTACAAAAAATGTGCAGACATTGTAAGAATGGAATCGTGAAAGTCATCTGTGTAAAACCAAACATGTCAAATGAAAATCTAAACAATAAGAAAAATGAAAAAAACTAAAGATTATACATGAAGGGTATCAAAGTGTCATTACCTAGACACACCCCAGTCCCCTTAGAGTGTACACGCTTGACAGGAAGGCTTCTCTTGACATCATTTTGCTGTTGACCTCTCCCAAGAATTTTTTGCTAAATACATGCAGCATACAACTTACAAGTCACTGTTCTTCTCAGTACAACTATGCCATTTCCTCCTCTCCATCTGATACAATGATGAAAATGATTGCTCCAAATCATTAAATTCATATGAAAGGGTGGCTATGTATCCCTGGTGATTATTGGCATTATCATTAATAGTGTTTAAAGCCCAACCCACTATATCCCTGATGATTATTGGCATTATCATTAATAGTGTTTAAAGCCCAACCCACTATATCCCTGATGATTATTGGCATTATCATTATTAGTGTTTAAAGCCCAACCCTAAAGTACGTATAGTTTGTGCCTCAAACTAAGTAACAAAGAAACAAAAAGATAAATACCTGACTGGAGGTCTCAGATTCAAATTCAGCACTGACTCCCTTTAAAAAACTAGGCGTGTCCAAGCTGTCGTGCTTGTGGATGCTCGGGCCTAATGCTAAAGGGCTCTTGTCCTGATGATAATAATTATATATATATGTAGGCATTTTTTTATTCCTTTCTTTATCAAAACAACAAAAACAACAACAAACAAATGAATGAAAACAGAAAAGTGCATGTGAATGTCATATGTTTCATTGAAATAGATGTAAATGTACTCATATATGATACAGATTTCTGTGTACATTATTAAATATGTGACTGTAAACACTGTCCACTTTAAATAAATGGAGCATACTTTCAGTAATCTGGTAAACAGATGCAACAAATTTTTTATTTCAATTTTAGTCATGGAAAGAAACAGAAACACTACAGGCCTACCTTACTAGTGGTCTCGCACTCAGGTTTCAGAGTGTCATCCAGCCACTCATATACCTCTGAGCCTGATGCAGCAGGGTCCGTCTTTTTTCTTTTGGCTGGAGGGTTCTTGTCCTGAAAACCATTCTTTTCTCAAATGCCAATGTCTTCAAAAGTTCCACTTAAGCAAATGTATACGTGCTATTCTGTCTCTAGTGTACATGTATTCATGTGAGAGATACAATTATGAAGACTTCATGCATTAAAACCACCTCTCCCATTTTTATTTTAAAATGCCAAAACCCAAAGAAATAATGAGAATAATAAATAGCCTACATACATTATATAGGCTACAGAGCAAACCTCTGGTAATAAAGTTTTCTTTTCAAACTCACTCAATATGTGTACAAACATTAATTATTGCACAGCAGGACATGACCAGTAGATAGAAAGTGGCAGTGCATATATATATCATGACAATTGACTTGTGGAACAGGCAGGTCAAGTGAGAAAGACCTGACAGATCCTTTGGTTCAACTGACAGTGAATTCCAAAGAGATGGTGTGAGAAATGGAAAGCACAATGCTCAAGCTGACTTAAGATGACATTTTATCACCATCAGAAGCTTTTGTTTTGAGAACTTCATGCATCTGTTTTATTTACCATTAAGATGAGACAATCCTAAAACATGTGTTAAGTGAATCAACACAGCAAGAGAAGATGAGCTGACTGACTGTACAGGCCTACATATGTCAGTCTTGCACAAAAATTATCAAAATATCCACTTACAATGGCATCAGTCTGTGACTGCACGATGAAACATTCAGAGTCATCCCTCTCATACCCAGGTGGGGGGAGGGTGGCATCGGAGTCATTCATTTTATCTGGATGAATAAAGACCTTACCCACTATGAGACATTTGAATGACAACAGTAACAGTAATGACAGACAAGGACTACTACTACTAGTTATCACAATTACTAGCACCTAATAATCATTGTATTTAGACCTATACAGTGCCAACAGTCCATATCAAAGCATCCTTGTGCACTTTAGACAGGAACAAAACAAACTAAAAGTGAAAAAAGATGGAGGTTTGTCATGCCCATACATTAATGCAGTAGGCCTATAGGCCTAAGCTCAGTTGGACACACACCAATTTAAAAGGCATATATTGAATATTTGAAATAAAAAAAAAATCACATTTAAAGCATTAATCTTAATCATTGTACCTAGGCTTTATATTTGGAAAATTCAAGATTTTTTTCAGTGTGATAATATTAAATTTAGAAGTTCAGCATTACTGTGCATCGGCTCATCACACCTTTGGGTATTTACTCTGTGTGTGTGTGTGTAGTGAGTCAGTGTGTGTGTGTGTGTGTGAGTGTGTGTTGTCACTGAGCTGCATCTGTCAAACATCAGTCATCAAGACTGTTGTGTGGGTGTAGACATATCAGGAGATGAGACACTACTACATGACCAATATCCATTGTCCCTCACCATCCTTAACTATTGTAGTCCTATTTAGATCTACACTATGATTCTTGCTAAACTTGCCTAGTTAGTAGTAGTGTGAGTTTTAATCTTATCCAATCTGACAATCTGAAGTCCAGAAGTCTAGAAGCTGATAATCATAATGAGGGGCAGCAGACCTTCGAAGTTCGGCTGCCCATCGACACAGTTTGCTGAGTCAGCTAGACTCAGACTGACAACCAGCGTCAAACTGAAGCTTGTATTTCCAGTCATAGACAATAATTTTTCACCAAATTTTACACAGTACACTAAAAATGCATTGTCTTGTATGTCGTGAAAAATGAAGATTATATTCCAATAGGTTCAGCTGGTATGACAAAAAGAAAACGGTTAATCGGCACTAAAAAGTCTTGCGGCCACTGTGAACAAGGCAATAACAACGGTCACCACACCCACTATCTGTAATATGGCCTAAAATGTTTTTCTGACAATACAGCTGCACCAAATTTTACACATAAGCAGGAAAATGCATGTTCTTATTGGTAATTAATTCACTTGACTATATAATCATACCTGTAAGTTTGGGAGATACGGCCGCAAACACCAAAAGTCACACCACCACTGCCACGTCAGCAAATCAGAGGAAGCTCGTGAAAATGACCCGATCATTATGGGAAAAGTACGGACTTCGGTATTCAGATCGTAATTATCGGACACATGAATACATTAACGAAGCAAACAGCGATTGTTTGCCTACCCTCTCACATGTGCCGCCACGCCGGTCACAATCTTCCGCTGCAGTTTTCGCGCACGCGTAATCGCCGATTGTGACATACCTAGTTGATGTATTAGGCTGTGCTGTTGCCAGTATTACGAGTATAGTCCTATTAAATGCTCGATAGTTATTTGTTTATCATGTTGTGTTAATAAATGATTCATTAAAGTGGCAATTATATGTGAAAACTTTTCCATTTCAGGTCTGTCATTGTCTCTGTCTCTCCTTTTCCTGCTAACCAACTCATTCAGCTACCCACTTAAGAGTAGAGTGAAAGAGTAGAGTGACAGAATGGTTCAGACCTTTATCTGCCAGTTAACTAAACTGGAAGTTCCAGGGTTCGTTATCCGTTAACGGTTAGGCCTAGGCTAAGGCTTTGACTTTTCTCAGTTTGACCGGAAAATCAAACAGAATGTCTAGTCCTTTGGAAGGGGATAAAAACGAGTCAGACCCGTGTGCCTTCTGGCCCTTACACACTAAAGGTCCCATGGCAGTTGAAAATCATGAAGAGCAGGGCATTTGCCCAGCTGCTCTGGTATAAAATGTTTGAAATTTAGATTGATTTCTCAGGTACCTCCCCTTGAAGGTCAGCCTTCTTGCATTTCTGAAGTCTTGGTCAAAAAAGAAATTGGGTGGTGCTGCCCTGTGGCAATGTGTGTGTGTGTGTGAGACAGAGTGTGAGAGAGAGAGAGTGTATGTATTAGAGAGGGAGAGTGTGTGTGTGTTTGCATGCTGTTTTCAGTGATGGTAATTACATACATAGGCAAACTACCTTTATTTAATTTTTTATCAGGTTGCAGTATCCTTAATTCATCATTCAGGATATTTCATAGTGCAGCCTTCAATTTTAACAAATTAACCTTTGCTGCTTCAGTCAGAAGAAAAATACAACCAGCTGTATGTCGAGTCACCATGTTGGTAACGGTATTTTGAGTCTAGATGATTTTCATTTTCTTGTATTTCATTGTAATATTCTCTTTGCTCTTGTTGTTGTTTGTTTGTTGTTTTTGTTTGTTGTTGTTTTTTGGTGTTTTTTATTGTTGTTGTATTTAACATATCTGTTCTGATTTCATCCCACCTATGGTATTAATTTTGGGGCTTTTGAACAAGCATGATCTACTAAGAAGATCTGCATGATTTTGAAGGTTAGTTTTGAGCGCCTGAGTGAGAGGTACTGTTGATGTCAAACTGAAAAGCACCATTTTGATGTATTGGCACTGATCTGAAAACAAACAAACAAAAAAACACACACACGCACACTTGCTTTGTCTCTCCATGGATTTGTCCTTTTTCAAGAAATGTTGCCAGTTGTGTGACTGAAGTCATAATTTGAGGTCACCAAAGCAAGTTATATGTGCCAGTGAATTTTGCTTCTGCTTGCCTTGTTATTTATTTCCATGTTTTCTTTTTTAATCATTGATATATTTCATTTATTTTCATATATTTTTGTTATTATTATTATTAAATAATGAAGATGTCAGTAGGTTGCTGAGTAGGCCTACAGTCAAAAATCAAGAGACAGGTGAGCCTTTATTCAGCCTTCTCGCTTCTTCGCTGAGCCATGTATGATAATTTTTAGTTCTTTGCTTTCAGTCTGCCTACCCTGCCAAAGGAGACCAGAAGACCTCAGCTGATGAATCCCCCATCCATCGCATCCGCATCACTCTCACCAGCCGCAATGTGAAAAGCTTGGAAAAAGGTATGCTGCTTCCAGGTTGTTTCACGCTTTGATTCCCAAGCCCTGTCCACCAGAGTCATGCATTGTCAACCATGTTGGCTGAGGCAAAGCAAAAACATTACCCTCTGACTCCCTCACCCCATCCACCAGCTTCCTGCAGGAAGCTGTTGGATAAGGTGAGGGAGTCAAAGGGTTAAGTTTTTGTAGTTGGTGGATAGGATGTGGGAGTCAGTGAGTTAAATCAGTTTATGCTTTGCAATCTTTTTTTTTTTTCTGTCCTGGTTTCTGTGTTGTTTCATTGGAATTGATCTCACACCACTCATTTCAATTCCACAACATCACCACCAAATCCAAGTTCATTCAGATTCAAGCATTTTTAACCTTTAGACCTACCATGTGGGGATGCCGGGGCTTTTTCAGTATAAACAGTATCCCCACCTTCTGGAAATTCTGTGCTGGAAATTGCCTCTTTTCTGTCATTCTCTTCTTTCTTCCTCCTTTGCTTTCTGTTGTTTCTTCCAATCATTTTCTGCCTTGCTGGTCCATTCACCATACATATTCGATAAAGTCTTGCATACCTTCTCTTAGGATTGATGATTGGGTACATGTGTTAAGTGCGTTTTTGGCTCTAAGGTAATGAGATATGTGGAAGTGAATTTAGGTAATTTAGGCCTTTTATATATGTTTTAGTGCCCTTAGTTATGTTTAAATTTCTGTTCAGGTATGTTTTTTAAATCCCCTGTGAGATAAATTGGATGGAGTGGTCAACGCCAGGGGCATCTCCTTAGATTAAGTGCGTGAATGCATTGATATGTGTTAAATTTTCTTTTCTTTTTTTCTGTTGAAGTATTGTGTATGTTTCAAATGGGTTATAGCCCTGTCATGTCTCTATGCAGTTGGCTGGGCTTTAAACAAAAGCAACAGTAATTCCAGTGAAAAGAGCAGGCTTTGGGATTAAGCTTTTCCACCTGTGTGAGGATTCAGGGTACACATACAAACTGAACATTTAGACAGAAATGTTGTGTTTGTATGTAGTTTGTGTCCACTGAAAGAAAAAACAGCAAGCATCTAGTGTGTTCATGCATTAAGCGAAATATGGGCTGTGTTGGTGGATTTTCCATGAAAAATCTTCAGACACTGTTTGTACTGTGGAGCATTGTGTTCTTCACTTCAAGTGCTTTCCCCAGTGTATTGAGGAAACTGTACTTTTCCAGTATGTTCCTGCATAGGATAGGAGCCATTGAAGTTAGAGTTTGTTTTATACTTACAATGTGGAATACTTAATTTGCTCACAATTCCAGTGCATTCCCCAGTCTATTGAAAAAACTGCATTGATTCCATTATACTCCTGCATGGGAAAGAGTGATATGATTTTAGCAAATGGTGGTTCCCCCAGAAAAACCACCGGGAACTGTGTTTGCTATGGATTACTGTTTTCATCGCTTCAAGTGGATGTATCCCTTTTTTTCAGGGAAGGCAATTTATTTATAAAACGAGAGTAAGTAAGGCTAATGAATTAATTTTTTTCGTTGCCTAGTCATTTTCCTTTGAGAAAATGTATACCTTTACCTAGTTTAGTTACGAATGTAATCTAGAATTTTTTCTATTTTAAGCAGCCACCCTTTTTGTGTGTGTGTGTGAAACTTCCCCAGTAAATAGCTTTCAGCCTTTAGCTGAATTCCTGGCAGGGTAAGGGTTAATGCCACAAAACAAATGTAAATGAAGACGTGTGAGTGCTTGAAATGCCTGTGAATGGATGTGCCTGCAAAACATTTAAATGTGTTTGTTAAAAATCCTGTGAACCACGCCATTGGGATTGACGACTTATTGAAACACAAAAATTCCCAGTTTGCACGTTATGACACCTCCAAATGTGGGCCACACAACTTGCATGTATACATACATTCACAAATTTAGCCCTTTGACTCCCATTTCCTGTCCACCATCTGCAAAAACTTAACCCTTTGATTCCCTCACCGTATCCACCAGCTTCCCCTGCAGGAAGCTGGTGGATAGGGTGAGGGAATCAAAGGGCCAAGTTTTTGGTTTGGTAGCGAGACAAACGAACAGTCTTGATGGAGGCAGACACAAGTAGATCACTCATAAGGAAGATTAGGAAAAGACAGGCAACATTTATAGGCCATTTTAGGAGGAAGGGGGATTTGGAGCACTTGGTCACAATGGGAAAGCTGGAAGGAAAGAGAGCACCATGTAGACCCCAGGAAGAGAATGCTGGATGGACTTGCAGAGTGGCTGGGGACGAGGATGGTGAGGGAGATGCTTTGGGCAACGAGAGAGAGAGATAGATGGAAGTCCAATGGTCACCATCGCCATGCAGCAGGGCACTATGATGATGATGAGCGTGGTTGGCAATGCAGAATGTTGGTGGACAGGGTGAGGGAGTCAAAGGGATAAAGTATTTGCAGTTCTTACACCTGGTTCTGATAGATTATCTATATATATAGATGTGTTCTCATTATTTTTGTTACCAATTTCTGTATGTGTGTGTGTGTGCAGTGTGTGCGGATTTGATCAAGGGGGCCAAGGACAAGCAACGAAGGTAAGGGACGTTGCGCTCCACCGTCTGCTATCACCACCTGAAGACCTGTGGGAGGGCTCCAAGACCTGGGCCGTCACCATGATGCGCATCACAAGCGCATCATCGATTGCAAGTGCCTCCGAGATCGTCAACAGATCGACCTTTTTTCCTTGTGGTTGTTGTGTGGTCTGGGAGGTGTTTACATTGTGTCTTTTTTTTTAACCTTTTGACTCCCGTCCTGTCCAGCATCCTGAATAGCAGCTGCTAGCAGCAAGATACTTGACTCCTTTGATTCCTCACCTATCCACAGCTTCTGCAGGTAGAAGGAAGATACCTGCTCTCAGCCTGTTGCTGCTATCACATTGAGCATTGTTAGGGCGGAAGATACCTGCTCTCAGCCTGTTGCTGCTGTCAGTTGACATTGAAAGGGAGGAAAAATCTGCTATCAGCCTGCTGCTGCTATCACATTCAGCATTGTTAGGGTAGAAAGAAGGAAGATACCTGCTCTCAGCCATTGGCTACTGTCACATTGAGCATTGTTGGTAAAGAGGAAGATACCTGCTCTCAGCCTTTGCTGCTGTCACATTGAGCATTGTTAGGGTAGAAAAGGAAGATACCTGCTCTCAGCCTCTGCTGCTGTCACATTGAGCATTGTTAGGGTAAGAAGGAAGATACCTGCTCTCAGCTCTGGCTGCTGTCACATTGAGCATTGTTAGGGTAGAACAGAAGGAAGATACGTGCTCTCAGCCTCTGCTGCTGTCACATTGAGCATTGTTAGGGTAGAACAGAAGGAAATACTTGCTCTCGGCCTCTGGCTGCTGTCACATTGAGCATTGTTAGGGTAGAACAGAAGGAAGGTACGTGCTCTCGGCCCTGGCTGCTGTCACATTGAGCATTGTTAGGGTAGAACAGAAGGAAGATACCTGCTCTCAGCCTCTGGCTGCTGTCACATTGAGCATTGTTAGGGTAGAACAGAAGGAAGATACCTGCTCTCAGCCTCTGCTGCTGTCACATTGAGCATTGTTAGGGTAGAACAGAAGGAAGATACCTGCTCTCAGCCTATTGCTGCATACACATTGAGCATTGTTAGGGCATAATATAAGGATTTTCAGAATGTGGTAATGCTCTCTTTAGAGACTGAAACTGTGTGTGTGTACTGCTTTGTTTCATACTGGTCTTTTTGTTTGGTGTTTTCATGTCAGAGCTAAATGATGGCAGAATTGCCTGCATCTGTACTGTGTCTTTTGAAACGTCCAGAATCTTCAAACCTTTTGAGATCATATTCCTGAGTAATCAGGAATTACTAGCTTTTTTTGTTTTTGTTGTTTTTTTTGTTCAAGTTTTGTTTTAGAATAAACAGACATCAACAGGTTGTAAAGAAAAATATCAGTTCATGCTTATAACATTTTGGACATCTGACATACAGAAAACATGATTTTTGTTATAACACTGTTTCATACTCTGGAGGTTTCAAAGTGAACATCAAGATTTAAAAACAGGAATTTGTAATTTGACTCTTAGCTGAATTTGTGAACAGGAATAGACACTAGGGGAAAATTACATTTTACATGTGGAGCTCAGGCCATGTGGTAATTTAGCTCCTATGGGTCAGGATTGACAGGGTTAATGTTTTCTGAGACATCCCTCCCTCCTGATGCAGTTTTCCAGGTTTTACAAGAGATCAATAGATTTTACGTTTATGTTTTTCTTTAATTGCATTTTAGACTTGTTAACAGTGAGCATGGTTTTGAATTGTTGTCATTTTGATTTATCTTAACCCGGTTGTTTTGACCTGGCGTTAGCCCTGATATGGTTCTAGTAGTCAGCTGGGCTATAAGCATATCATAAGACAAGAGTGAAGATGATCTTGTCTTGTTTCTTGGACCTAGAAGTAGTGACACTTTCTGCTTTTTTTTTTTTTCTTAATATATATATATATATACTTGTTTTGACATACAGTGGAAACCATTTATAACAGGGCCGGTTATAACAGGAATCCGGATATAACAGGGCTTTTTTCAATCCCCATTTTTTCTTCCTTTTTGTCTCTATTAAAACTTATCGGCAATAACAGGGAGACAAGAGGGCTCGATCGGTTATAGCAGGGATGCCGAGACGGGCTCTGCAGCAGAAAGGCCTAGGCCTAGACTCAGTACGCCACGCAGTAGGCCTAGATCTAGATCTAGGCTAGCCTTGGTATACTGTGTACTGTACACTGAAAGAACGCTTCGCAATGCGAGCGTGATGCGCGCGCAAGCGTGTAGGCCTGAGGCCACTGAGTCAGTGACTGACTGCGTCATCATTCAGTTTGTAAGCTTACTGCACACTTACACCAGACCAGATCTAGGCCTAGATCAAGAGTTAGTTGATCAGTCCTTATTTCCCTTGATATCTGATATAACAGGGATTTTGATTTGGTCCCATCATCCCTGTTATATCAGGTTTCCACTGTATACAGATAGCATACTCACTGGTGACATGAAAACATACTAGTGAAGAAGAAAAAAAATGTCTGGTAATGTCAAAGAATGAATTCCTCCTGTTGCAGGCAGTGTGATTGATTTCCTTTACTCATTCCTCAGACTTCCATCAGCATCGAACCTGGCGTGGAAGTGGAAGTGACCATCGCCGATGCTTAAACAAAGGCAGCATTGTGAAATGGCAGCTTTTCCAACTGAAGATGCTTGTTAAGGTTTAATAAAGCATCAATGTGCACAGTATAGTGTTTGTCTAGTTTATGGGGATGAGTGTAATTTACAGCAAGATGAGAGTGTGTGTGTGGTGGCCCATTTGGGTGAAGTGTGGGAAGCAAAGAGCTTCCAGGTTTGTGTCTTGATTTCAGCGGTTGGAATCCTTAGGCAGAGTGGTAATTTGAGTGGTAATCTTTCAGATGATAGTCCCATAACCCTGGGGTTGTAGGGGAGTGAGGTGGTAGAGCCCTCAACTTTTCTCGGAGCCAGCATTTTGAGGGTAGTGCCCATCTCCTCTCCCTCAATTCTTTCAGATATAATGATAAAACAAGGTCCTGTATACAGCATGAATTCAGCGTGGCATGTAAAAGATCCTATGGCAACAAAAGACTTGTTCCTGCCAAATTTCACTGGTGACTATGTGCTTTCCCCAGACAGAGCAATCTGCATTTCACATGGAAAAATTCCATTGTGACCAAAAAAAATTTGGTCCAATCCAATGCAGTGATGTTAACATTATTGAGATATTGTGTGTATGTTCATAAACACAATGGACAGGCCTACAAACGTAAACTGTGAATGTGTATTTATCAAAAACGAGAATAGGAGCTGCTTTCATCTTTAATTCTATTAGGTTAACAGTTCTTAACGATTTAAGTTGGGAGTTGATTTAGCATGGTGTTTTCCCTGATATAGTTTAACCCTCTGACTCCCACAACCTGTCCACCAACTGCAGAAACTTAACCCTTTGACTCCCTCACTCACCGTATCCACCAACTGCAAAAACTTAACCCTTTGGCTCCCTCACCCTATCCACCAACTGCAAAAACCTAACCCTTTGACTCCCTCACCCTATCCACCAGCTGCAAAAACTTAACCCTTTGACTCCCTCACCCTATCCACCAACTGCGAAAACTTAATCCTTTGACTCCCTCACCCTATCCACCAACTGCAAAAACTTAAACCTTTGACTCCTTCACCCTATCCACCAGTTGCAAAAATTTAATCCTTTGACTCCCTCACCCTATCCACCAACTGCAAAAACTTAATCCTTTGACTCCCTCACCCTATCCACCAACTGCAAAAACTTAATCCTTTGACTCCCTCACCCTATCCACCAACTGCAAAAACTGAACCCTTTGACTCCCACACCCTATCCACCAACTGCAAAAACTTAACCCTTTGACTCCCTCACCCTATCCACCGACCCTATCCAGCGACTTATTTCTCAGCAATAGAACTTAGCTCAAACGCATTGCACAAATAATGAGACCTACTTCTAAACAACCTTTCATGCTGAAAACCAGGAACTCACAAAAATATAATGATAATGTGTATATAACCCTTTGACCTCCACACCCTATCCACCAACTGCAAAAAACGTGACCCTTTGACTCCCTCACCCTGTCCACCAGCTTCCCAAAGAAGCTGGTGGGTAGGGTGAGGGAGTCAAAGGGTCAAGTTTTTGCTTTGCTAGCATGGTTGACAATGCAGGACACGATGGACAGTGTGTGGGAGTCGAAGGATTAAGTGGTTGGCTGGGCTACAAGCAACAAGAACATCCTAGTGATTTTTTTTTTATATGCACTTTTGTTTGCTGAACTGCCTGTAGGCAATGCCGTAATGAATCGGACAGATGCCTGATGTTATATGTCCATCATCCTGATGGCCTGTTTATTCCCTCACCATGTCCACCAGCTTCTTGCAGAAAGCTGGCCGATGAGGGAGTGAGAGGGTTAAACTCCTGAACCCTTTGACTCCCGCACCCTGTCTACCAGCATCCTGCATTGTCAGTCATGCTGGCGAAGCAAAAACTTAATCCTTTGACTCCTTCACCCTGTCCACCAGCATCCTGCAGGTGGGAGTCGAAAGGTTAAGTTTTTGCAAGTTGGTGGATAGAGTGTGGGAGTCAAAGGGTTAATGTCGGATCACTTGAAGAATCTGAATGGATTTTCCACCATCTCCATTTTGTGTGAATCCCTTTGTAATTCGAAATCCAAAACAAGTGTGACTTCCCACATTCAAGCTAACAGGAACCAGAAAAAAACATGAAAAAGAATAGGAACGCGTATTTTATACAACTTGACAAGACAGGCGCAAAGTTTCGGCCAACTGGCCTTTGTCCAGCATAAGATCACACACAAACAAACACCAGATACAGACATTGTGAGAAAAGGAATGTCTTTTTCTCCTAATTTTTGTATCTGGTCTGTGTTTGTGATCTTGCTCTGGACAAAGGCCAGATGGCTAAAATTTTGCGCCTGTCTTGTCTTGTATCAAATACGCGTTCTTATTCTTTTTTCGTGTTTTTTTTTCTGGTTCCTCATTGTAATTGATTTGATTTCCAGTTCCCTCCCTATTTCAGTCGATGTGGTGGCATCAGCTTGGTGTTTCGTAAGTCCATTCTCCCCCTCCTTCCCCATTTCAAGACCTTGACATCACATACGGTTTTGCACAGGCTCAGGGAGTCTGTCATTTATTGCTGGCAGATTTGCATGGAGCGCATGTGGAATTGTCGTGTGATGAACCTCTCTTGAACCAACTCAGAATTCCAGACTCTGATTTTAGGTCCTTGTATTAGTAGTCTGTCCCAGGTGTTCGTCGCCACAATCACTGTTGATGCATAGTAAACACTGCGTGTATTAATGTGCTCTCTTTACCACTAAGTAGGCCCCTATCACATAGACGATCCAATAGTTAATATAATCACAAACAGTAGGCTCTGCTACTGGTATTGCAATGCCAGAGTTGAACATGGCAATTTAATGTACTAGTGAAGGGAGAGAGAAAGTGTTTTGAACGTGCTGCTTTGATATTCGCAGTGGACATCTCATCGTTACTGCATATCTAGCTTATGTAGGCCTACAGACATGCATACATACATTATATACACTCGCGCACGCACGCACGCACACACACACACATATATATATGGATGTATGTGTAGGCCCCTAAATACCTTTCTTTAATGTATCGTTAATAAACTGCGTGCACACGCACGTATAGAGAGCAAAACGACAAAACTGAAAAAGGCCCCAGTGAATCTATGTTGGGTTGATTCTTAAGACCGTATGGCATATGCCATGGTTAATTATTGAAACAGTCTATCCCAAGATACGAGTAGTATGGAATCACCTGAGCGCCGCAACGTTTCGAAGACTTAAAAGCAGGATACAAATGTGAAAAGAATTCACGCTTTGATTGAGGGGAAACAACTCTTGCAACTGTTCTCTGTTGGCCCTTGTTGAAGTTGTTTACCTTGGACTGTCAGAGCCGTGGTCTAATGCGCCCAATTTTTTCATCTTGTTGCTGCCATGTCCGGATATGGGCGACTTTTCACCACATTCTCGGAAACAACATCACAAATGGCATATGCTTTTCAGAATGTTTGTGCACCCACCAGACAATGGAAAAGCAGTTTGTGACTAAATGAATTGAAACAGCAATACTCTAATAAGATTGTCCCAGTTCTTTAAACCCCAGCCAATTGCACAGAGCACCATATCAGGGCTGTAACCGTCCGAAAATGTACACCATACCTCACTAAAGTTTAAAAAAAAAAAAAAAAAATTTAAATTCAAAAATATAGAAACACCGAAAACTACCAACAACAACAACAACAAAACACCTGGAAAGGAAAATTCCGTACACATATCAATGCATTCCTACACTGTAACACATAATGTAAGGAGAAACCCCTGGCGTTGACCACTCCGTCCAATTTATTATCACCAGGAGATTCAAAATAATAAAACCTAAATATTAAAACAAACAAAACTAAGGATAAAAAAATATAAAGGGGGCTGTATTACCTAAAACTGTTTCTGCACATCACATTTACCTAGAGCCAGAAATGCACTTTAATACATGTACCCAACTATCAGTCCTAAGAGAGAGTATGTAAGGCTTTACAGACCACATACAGGTGAATGGACCAGCAAGGCAGAAAACGATAGGAATAAATGGCAGAAAGAAAAGGAACAAGGCAGAAACAAAGAGAGCGACAGAAAAGAGGAAATTTCTAGCACAGAATTTCCAGAAGGTGGGGATACTATTTATACTGAAAGAGTCCCCTGGCATCCCCGGGGGGGGGGGGGGGGGGGGGGGGCACTTAAGGAGTGAAAAGGTTGAATATTTCTGATCTCCCAGGTCAACAAGTCCGCAGACCTGTTAGTGCCTTACCTCCTTTCCTGCGTACACGCACCAGAACATTAACCCTTTGACTCCCGCACCCTATCCACTAACTGCAAAAACTTAACCCTTTGACTCCCTCACCCTATTCACCAACTTCCTGCATGCAGGAAGCTGGTAGAGAAGGTGAGGGAATCAAAGGGTTTAACTTTTGCTTTGCTAACTGGTTGGCAATGCATGATGCTGGTGGACAGGTGCAGGAGTCAAGGGTTAAATCAAACACGCACGTTAAAGATCTGTAAGCCATTCCGCAGTGTCTTAAGGCGTTATAGAAACAGAAAAACGATCAGCATTCTGATGGACAGGATGCAAGAGTCAAAAAGGGTTAAACTCGCACGTTAACACTTTGACCCCCGCACCCTGTCCACCAGCATCCTGCACTGTCAACCATGCCATCAAAGTAAAAACAACCCTTTGACTTCCTCACCCTATCCACCAGCTTCCTGAGGGAAGTTGGTGGATAGGGTGAGGGAGTCAAACAGCTAAGGTTTTGCAGGTGGTGAATAGGGTGCGGGAGTCAAAGGGTTAAAGATTTGTAAGCCACGTCTGCAGTGTCTTGTGGCTCGTGGAAGCTGAAAAAAGATCAGCATGCAGCCCACTAAACTCGGCAGAGTATGCAGACTGTGCATCGACATACTGACTGCACAGTGTGAACAGAAAATGTGCATACACACAACTGAGGGGAAAAAAACGGAACGGTACAAAAAAAGTAATCACAAAAAACAATAATATGACACGAGGTATGATATAAATGGATATAATAAATAAGTTAACAAGATCATGATCATGATTATAACAACAACAATAATGATAATAATAATCGCAACAACAACAAAATAATAATGATGATAATAATCTCAACAACAACAAAACGTCAACAACAATAATAATTAAATGTGATAATGATAATAACAACGACAACAATAATGATAATAATACACAGCAACAACAATAATATTAATATAATAACAGTAATAATAACACCAATAACAACAACACTAATAGAAATTGATGATAATGATATAGCAACAAAAATAATGATAACAATAATAGCAACAACAACAGTAATAAAACTAACAATTGATGATAATAATGAGACAGTCTCGTACTTCTTTCCTTCGCCCTGGGCAGGTCAGGCCACTGTGGCCTGAGTATGGTGGCCGTTCTTTCCAGTTCTTGTGGGCTGCCATAGATCTACATAAGACAGAGTAACAACATGCAAGTGGCATGATATGGTGCTGCTTCTTTCCAGTTCTTTGGGCTGCCATAGATCATCGTAAACATACCCTTGCTGAGACAGATGATAAACAAGTACAAGCAGATAACAACATGAATAAATCGACTTGCCTGCGTCATCTTGACCAACACTCTCTCTGACAGATCTCGTAATATCTGCTGACATGCATGTGATAACAGTTTTAAACATGACATTATCATTATAATTATTATCATATTATCATCATCATCATCATCATCATCATCATCATCAGTGCCCTGCCACATTGGTTTTGGCAGTCATGGTCCCTCCATACGAATCATCTTTTTGTCGCTACATAGCTACATCCCACCCGTCTGTCTCATCCACTTCTTCATCCATTCCGCAAGCCCGTCCAATATTTTCTATGTATGTAGGCCTATAACACACACAGACACACAAACACACACGACACACACACACACAGCACACGCACACACCAGCACACACACGCGCACACACACAGACACGCGCGCGCCGCGCACACACACACTACACACGCACACCACACCACACACACGCACACACTCACACACCACACACACACACACCACACACACACACACTCACACACACACACACACACACACACACACACACACACACACACACACACACACACACACACACACACACTACAAAAATTGGTTACCAATTTTAGTGTTTCAATCGTTAATCATGGTTACGTCATTCGTGAGCTTTTCCTTCTCGTCTTCGGCACAGTCGTTTTCTGGTTCATCTCTTTTTCCTGAAGATTGACTGTTTTCAATATCCTTTCACTCCTCACTTTTTTTCTTTTTTTTAAATCACTTTAGTGAATAGACATAGATCAAAGACCACCACCATACACAATACATTTCAGCCTTGGGAAATCTGCGGGGCGATAATTTAAACATGTGTAGGCCTACCAGATTCCCCTGTATTCCTTTCCGCGTACATATCGCATACATATGTCACAGCAGTTTGCTTAATGCCTTTGGCTCCTTCAGCCTTTCCATCGGTGGTTGTGGGTTCGAATCCCGGGGTGCGCTTACATTAAATCTGGCCTTCTCACTGTCCCATCTTAGCATCATTGTTGTTCTGGTGGTGTCAGTATAGGATTAGATAGGTCCCCCATTGCCCCCATTTTCCTGGGATGGTTATCCCCGTCGGCCATATCACCTGAGGTGGGTGCTGACGTAAAACTGAATCAAATCAATCAATCAAACTTTCCATCGGTGGATAGATAAAGAGAATGAAAGTATTAATGCAGGAATCTGGTGGAATGCATAAGTAAAATAAATTATTGCAGAAAAACTGACGGAGATAAGTGGCAGAATGGTTCAGGCGTTCGACAGTCAATAATTGAACTCGAGGTTCCAGGGTTCGCTCCCCGTAGAAGCTTCGACT
>JAPXFY010000028.1:24662677-24665177 GCA_030674185.1 Monoplex corrugatus
CAGTACAAATAATATCCCTAGTGTCCGGAAATTCTGTGCTAGAAATTTCCTCTTTTCTATCACTCTCTTCTTCATTTCTGCCTTGTTGGTTTGCTTTCTGTCATTTCTTCCTATCATTTTCTGCCTTGCTGGTCCATTCACCTGTATGTGTTCGATAATGTCTTGCCTGCTTCTTTTTAGGATTGATAATTGGGTACGTGTATTAAGTGCATTTTTGGCTCTAGGGAGGTGAGATATGCGGACCCAATTTTAGGTAATTTAAGCCTGTTTTTAGATATGTTTTAGTGTCCTTAGTTATGTTTAATTTTATATTCAGGTTTGTTTTTTAAATCCCCTGTGTGATAAATTGAATGGAGATGGTCAACGTCAGGGGCATGTCCTTAGATTATGTGCGCGAATGCATTGATATGTGTACTTAATTTTCTTTTCCTTTTTTTTTTTTTTTCCTGTTGAAGTATTGTGTATGTTTTGAAATGGTTATTATTATTATTATTATTATTATTACATGAATAAACGCCTTTCCATAAAATGCTCAACGCGTTTTACATAAAATCTTAATTAAAACATGCATTACAAATAGAAGCTGAATAAGACATTTAACTAATTAAAACAAATCAGAGAGCATACAAAGATATTCCAACATATCATGTTCACGTTCACAACACACACACACACACACACACACACACACGCACACACACACACACACACACACACACACACACACACACACACACACACACTCACACCCATACACACACACAAAAATTAAAATTAAAATATATAATCAGAAGAATAAACTTAAAAAACACCAATAATAGACACAGTCATGCCAAGGACTAGAAAAGGTTAAAAACAGTCATTTTGTACTTCAGCACCAATGCCGTGGAAGTTACTCTGCAACCAGATACTTTTGAAAAAGATGGGTTTTAAGTTCCTTTCTGAAGGTTAAGTAACTATGTTGTTTTCTCAGGTTGAGTGGCAGATTGTTCCATACTGAAGGACCAAAAACAGAGAAAGCGCGTTTGCCAACTGTGGAGAGAGAAAAACGTGGTTCGACTAGTTGAAAAGAATCTCCGGAACGAAGGGTTCGAGTCGGTACATAATGTTGGATCAGTTCAGAAAGATATGGTGGTGCAGTGACTGTATCACTTAGACAGCGGAAACAGAGGCAAGCAATCTTGAAGTCTATTCTGGCTTTGATGGGGAGCCAGTGAAGGGATTTCAGCAGTGGATTTGCACTGTCAGATTGTTTCTTGTGCAGGATAAGGCGGGCTGCATTATTCTGAATGACCTGAAGCTTTCTAAGTTTGTCATCAGGTAAGCCAGCTAAGAGAGAATTACAGTAATCTAATCTTGACAAAATAAAACAAACTGCAAGCTTCTTCACGGCATCGGTGGTGAGGTAAGGACGAATCTTTGCAATCCTACGGAGCTGAAAGTTTAGGCTACGGCAAAGATTGTTGATATACGCGTCCATTGTTAATGATTCGTCAAGAAACACTCCAAGATTTCTAACAGATGGTGCAAAAGAAAGACTGCAGCCACAGATTGTCCTTGTGCATGTTGGTGTTTGTTGTAGTTTATGTTTAGTACCGATTTTTATCAGTTCAGTTTTATCTTCATTCATTTTAAGCTTGTTTGTCATCATCCAGTCACCGACAGCCTCAATACCAGATTGTAAATTGCCAAGCAATGCTGGAAACTCGGCTGGGATGTTGGAATCATACAATTGTGAATCGTCGGCGAAGAAGTGATAGCGAAGACCTGATCGACTTATCACCTGACTCAGAGGCTTGGTGTACATTACGAACAAGACAGGCCCTAACACTGAGCCTTGTGGGACTCCAAACCTGAGCACTGATGGAAAGGAATAGCCCTGATATGTCTCCACGTAATCGGCTGGGCTTTAAACAAAGATAACAATAACAGTAACCTGGTGAGTAACGAGTGGAGAATTTTTTGATCTCCCAGATCAACGAAAGTGCAGACCTGCTGGTGCCTGAATCCCGTTCTTGTGCATCGTCGTCATCATCTTCGTCGTCGTCATCGTCGTCATCGTCGTCATCGTCATCATCATCATTATCATTACCATTATCATCCTCGTTGTCGTCGTCATCGTCGTCGTCTTCGTCGTCACCACCATCGTCACCACCATGACCATCATCATCACCAACATCATCATCGTCGTCGTCGTCGTCGTCATCATCATCGTTTTTGTCGTCATCATCGTAGTCATCATCGTCATTATCACCATCATCATCATCATCACCATCATCATCATCACCATCAACATCAACATCAATATCACCATCATTATTATCATCAACATCGTCATGTGCCCTGACTGCCTGTTGGCGATCATGTCCCTCCATATGAATCTATCTTTTGTCACTGCTAGTACATCTTCCACCCTCTCTGTCTTCAGCCACTCCACAAGTCCGTCCAATATTTTCTGCCTGGGTCTATCTGGTGCTCGTTTTCCCTCCAGCTTTCCTGT
>JAPXFY010000028.1:24672677-24680177 GCA_030674185.1 Monoplex corrugatus
GAAAGAGACAGAGACAGACAGACAGATAGACATCAGAAAGAGAGATAAGAGATAGGGAGAGACAGAGACAGAAAGAGAGACATACAGACAGACACAGACATATAGACAGACAGACATATAGACACACAGAGACAAGCAGACGGACAGAGACAGACAGACAGAAACAGAGACAAACAGACACACAGACACACGTGTATACCTGCTTGCTATGATTAACAATGGTTAACTATGATGATATGTCTTCTTTCTTTTCTTATTTTTTAACAATAAAAGGCGAATAGTTCGATATGATCCAGTTTCATCTCCACAATGCGCTCGTTTTGAACTGTGCCTTAAGAAGCCCAAAAGGGTTTTGTTGTTGTTGTTGTTGTTGTTGTTGTTGTTGTTGTTGTTCTTGTTCTTGTTCTTGTTCTTGTTATGTAAGGGGGGTGGGGGGTTGTTTGTTTTGTTGGTTGGTTAGGGTTTCTTTTTCGGTTTTTTTTCCTTTTTTGTGTGTGTGTGTGTGTGTGTGTGTGTGTGTGTGTGTGTGTGTGTGTGTGTGTGTGTGTGTGTGTGTGTGTGTGTGTGTGTGTGTGTTTGTTTGTTTTTGTTTTTGTTTTTGTTTTCATGCTTTTTTACAGAATGTTCGTTGGATAAATATTATGATTAAATGTTATAAATAATTTTCCACTTTAATTCTCGTAGTCTTGATTCACCCAGCGCCGCTTTCCAGTTGTTTCGATAACTTTTCTGTTGACAAAAGGCTTCGTTATAATGACTTTTGTATCTTTTTCTGTCAAAAAAAACACCTTAAGTCTCAAGCACGTGCTAATTTTGTGTTATTTACCCGCAAATGGTTGTCATTACGGTTCTGAGAAAATTCATCAAATTGGATTTTGTTTGAAAATGCAGAGATTGCTGTAGACAGCTGTGTATCCCAGAAAGAAACTTGAAAAACTATCCAGCTTATCTTTGATCTACCCAGTTTATCTTTGACCTGGTGATACTGGTTACGTGCACGAAATTCGATCGCTCTGTTACACCATAAGTACGTTATACATCTTACACCCTCGTATGACCATCGCCAAGACACCCCCTCTCTAATAAATAAACAAGTAAATAAATAAGTACACAAATAGATGGATAAGACACAAGTAAATAAATAAATAAGTGAAAAGCAATAAATAAATACATAAATAAATAGATGGATAAGACAAAAGGAAATAAGTAAATAAGTGATGTGAAATAAATAAATAAATAAATAGATAAATAAATAAATAGACAGATAAATGACTGACTGCTTGACTGACTGCTTGATTGACTGATTGGCTGACTGACTGACTGACTGATTGGCTGACTGACTGACTGCTTGACTGACTGCTTGACTGACTGACTGACTGATTGACTGACTGACTGACTGACTGAATGAATGAAACCAAAAACAACAACAAAACAAAAAATAATAATAATAATAATAATGATAATATGATAATAATAATGAAAATAATAATGAAAATAATGATAATGACAATGATAATAATAATAATAATAACAGAAATTAGCCTAAATACGAATGAAAGAAAGAATTAAGGAAAATAACTAAGACTGAGATACAACCGTAATAACTCATTAAACAGCAAGGGAGATGAACCAGAAAAGAAAAAACACACACACACACACGAAAATAGAATCATAACGCGTATTTAATACAACCAGACAAGACAGGCACAAATTTTCAGCCAACTGGCCTTTGTCAAGCGTAAACTTAAGATCACAAACGAGCAAACACCAAACACACACACACACACACACACACACACACACACACACACACACACACACACACACACAACACACACACACACACACACACACACACATACACACACACATACACACACACACACACACACACACACACACACATACACACACACACATACACACACACACACACACACACATACACACACACACACACACATACACACAACACACACACACACATACACACACACCACACACAACAACACACACACACACACACACACACACACACCACACGCACGCACACACACACACACACACAACACACACACACACTTACAGACACACACACACACACACCACACACACACACACACACACACGCACACACACACACACGCACACACACACACACAAATTAGGAGAAAAAGACTGAAAATTTCCCTGCTGCTTCGTCCAGTGGGAAAAATGACTCAAATGAAATCATAATGTGTTGGTGAGTAATCAAGGGAGATAAAAAAAAATAACATGACAAGTAGGCTAAGCACTTAGATCTACAACAAACCCTACTAGTATGTACGCCCTCAATCTAATCTGATCTAATCTGGTTGTGTGGTAAGTTTAGTTTAGGAAAGGGGGAACTACTTAGCAAAGTCGTTTGAACAACTGACAAACTTGTCTCCCTCCCCCCCCCCCCTCTTCTCCGTCCACCACCAATATCAACACACTCCTGTCTTTCCACGCCTCAATTTCTCACGGGTAGGCTGAGAGTTGTCCTCCCCTTACACTCCTTATTTCACTCTCCTTTACCCCTCCCCCCAACCCTCCCCCTCCTACCGCCGTCTCCCTCCGACCTTTATACTCCTCTCTCTCTTTCCGTTCCACCCCTCCTACCCCGTCCCGCGAGAAGAAGGCACTATGAGAAGAAGGCACTATGAGAAAAAGGCACTATGAGAAAAAGGCACTTTGAGAAAAAGGCACTATGAGAAGAAGGCACTATGAGAAGAAGACACTATGAGAAGAAGACACTATGAGAAGACAGTTTCTTCAACTTTTTATCCCACGGTCCTACATCTTTGTACCAAGGTAGAAATGTAACTCATGTCAGTTTTGACCCCCGGTTGATATAACTAGAAGCGCTTAGATTTGATTTTATCAAGATTTTGCGCTATATAAATATTGTAATTATTATTAATTATTACCCATTTCAGATCTGTCCCCAGCTAATCATCGTACGCTCTACAAAGCCAGAACAAGATTGAGGCAGCCGAGATGTGGTTTCTAAGAGGAATGTTGAGAGTTCCATGGACAGCAAAGACAACAAACGAGACAGTCGTGATGGAGGCAGACACAAGAAGATCATTGATAAAGAAGATTAGGAAAAGACAAGCAAGCAACATTTGTAGGCCATTTTTTGAGGAAAAGGGAATAAAAACACCTAGTCACAACAGGAAAGCTGGAGAGAAAGAGAACACCAGGTAGACGCAGGGAGAAAACATTGGAAGGACTTGCAGGGTGGCTGAGGACAGAGAAGATGTGCTTGCGGCAACAAGGGATAGATGCATATGGAGGGCCATGATTGATCGCCAACGTCATGCAGCAGGGCACTTGATGATGAAGATGATGACGTCATCCAGTGTTCACATGCCCAGACATTTTTAGCGTATGCCAAAAAGAGCACGTTCGAACAACAGAGAATTTAATCTCGGTTTGTTTGTTTGTTTGTTTGTTTGTTTGTTTGTTTGTTTGTTTGTTTGTTTGTTTGTTTGTTTGTTCATTCGATATTCCTACAAAAAAATAGCGAGATTGTTTCATATTACTGGAGGAGTGTATGTGTGTTGTGTGTGTGAGTGAGTGAGTGTGGTGATGTGTGTGTGTGTGTGTGTGTGTGTGTGTGTGTGTGTGTGTGTGTGTGTGTGTGTGTGTGTGTGTGTGTGTCGTGTGTGTGTGTGTGTGTGTGGTGTGTGTGTGTGTGTGTGTGTGTGTGTGTGTTGTGTGTGTTGTGTGTGTGTGTCGCTGTGTGTGTGTGTGGTGTCGCTGTGTTGTAGGTGTGTGTGTGTTGGTGTTTGTGTGTTTGTGTGTGTGTGTGTGTTGCGTGTTGTGTGTGTTGTGTGTGTGTGTGTGTTTGCGTGTGTTGCGTGTTGTGTGTGTGTGTGTGTGTTGCTGTGGTGTGTGTGTGTGTGTGTTGTGTGTGTGTGTGTGTTTGCGTGTTGTGTGTAGTGTGTGTGTGTGTGTGTGTTGCGTAGGCTTGTGTGTGTGTGGTGTGTGGTGTGTTGTGGTGTGTTAAGTGTACGAGTTATGTTGTAATGTGTGTTGTTGTGGTCGATGTTCGGGTTGTGCGTGCGCGAGCGCGCTTGCGCGCGCAAGACACGAGTTTGCTTATAGATTATCAATGTTTTCTTTGAGTAACATTAATTTATCTTCTTTCCTACATATCTTTCATTTTTCTTCTACATTATCTCTTTTCTTTCTAATTATCTTTCTTTTCTTTCCTACATTATCTTTCTTTTTTCTTTCCTACATTATCTTCTCTTTTCTTTCCTACATTATCTTTTCTTTTCTTTCCTTACATTATCTTTCTTTTCTTTCCTACATTATCTTTTTTTTTCTTTCCTACATTATCTTTCTTTTCTTTCTTACATTATCTTTCTTTTCTTTCCTACATTATCTTTCTTTTCTTTCCTACATTATCTTTCTTTTCTTTCCTACATTATCTTTCTTTTCTTTCTTACATTATCTTTCTTTTTTTTCTACATTATCTTCTTTTTTCTTTCCTACATTATCTTTCTTTTCTTTCCTACATTATCTTTCTTTTTTTCTTACATTATCTTTCTTTTTCTTTCCTACATTATCTTTCTTTTCTTTCCTACATTATCTTTCTTTTCTTTCTTACATTATCTTTCTTTTCTTTCCTACATTATCTTTCTTTTCTTTCTTACATTATCTTTCTTTTTTATCTTACATTATCTTTCTTTTCTTTCCTACATTATCTTTCTTTTCTTTCTTACATTATCTTTCTTTTCTTTCTTACATTATCTTTCTTTTCTTTCCTACATTATCTTTCTTTTCTTTCCTACATTATCTTTCTTTTCTTTCCTACATTATCTTTCTTTTCTATATTATCTTTCTTTACTTTCCTATATTATCTTTCTTTACTTTCCTATATTATCTTTCTTTCTTTCTTACATTATCTTTCTTTTCTTTCCTACATTATCTTTCTTTCTTTCTTACATTATCTTTCTTTTCTTTGCTAAATTATCTTTCTTTACTTTCCTATATTATCTTTCTTTTCTTTCCTACATTATCTTTCCTTTCTTTCCTACATTATCTTTCTTTTCTTTCCTACATTATCTTTCTTTTCTTTCCTACATTATCTTTCTTTTTTCTTTCATACATTATCTTTCTTTTTTCTTTCCTACATTATCTTTCTTTTTTCTTTCTTACATTATCTTTCTTTTCTTTCCTACATTATCTTTCTTTTCTTTCCTAAATTCTCTTTCTCTCTTCTTTTTCCTAAATTCTCTTTCTCTTCTTTCCTAAATTCTCTTTCTCTCTTCTTTTTCCTGAATTGTCTTTCTCTTCTTTCCTAAATTCTCTTTCTCTTTATTCATTCCTAGATTTTCTTTGTCTTCCTCTTTTTCTTTCCTAAATTTTCTTGTGTCTATTCTCTCTTTTCTTCCCTAGATTTTTCCATCCGTCTTTTTCTCTTTTCTTTTCTAAATTCTGTGTCTGTCTTTCTCTCTTTTCTTTCCTAGATTTTCTTTAATTCTCTTTCTCTCTATCTCTGTTTTCTTTCCTTTCTTTCTTCCTAAATTTTTCTTTTTGTTTTTTCTCTCTTTTCTTTTCTGAATTCTGTTTCTCTCTTTTCTTTCCTAGATTCTCTTCCTGTCTTTCTCTGTTCTCTCCTTAATTCTATTTCTTTTCTTTTTTTTTTTCTTAAATTCTTTCTCTGTCTTCTCTCTTTTCTTTGCTAAATTATCTCTCTGTCTTCTCTCTTTTCTTTGCTAAATTATCTCTCTGTCTTCTCTCTTTTCTTTACTAAATTATCTCTCTGTCTTCTCTCTTTTCTTTACTAAATTATCTCTCTGTCTTCTCTTTTTTCTTTGCTAAATTATCTTTCTGTTTTTCTCTCTTTTCTTTACTAAATTATCTCTCTGTCTTCTCTCTTTTCTTTACTAAATTATCTCTCTGTCTTCTCTCTTTTCTTTACTAAATTATCTTTCTGTTTTTCTCTCTTTTCTTTACTAAATTATCTCTCTGTCTTCTCTCTTTTCTTTACTAAATTATCTCTCTGTCTTCTCTCTTTTCTTTACTAAATTATCTCTCTGTCTTCTCTCTTTTCTTTACTAAATTATCTCTCTGTCTTCTCTCTTTTCTTTACTAAATTATCTTCTGTCTTCTCTCTTTTCTTTACTAAATTATCTTTCTGTTTTTCTCTCTTTTCTTTACTAAATTATCTCTCTGTCTTCTCTCTTTTCTTTACTAAATTATCTCTCTGTCTTCTCTCTTTTCTTTACTAAATTATCTCTCTGTCTTCTCTCTTTTCTTTACTAAATTATCTTTCTGTCTTCTCTTTTTTCTTTACTAAATTATCTCTCTGTCTTCTCTCTTTTCTTTACTAAATTATCTTTCTGTTTTTCTCTCTTTTTCTTTTTTACATTCTTTTTCTGTCTTTCTCTCCTTTCTTTCCTAAATTTTCTCTTTTTTTCTTTCCCAAGTTCTGTTTCTGTTTTTCTCTCTTTACTTTCTTAAATTCTCTTCATCTCTTTCTCTCTTTTCTTTCCTAAATGCTGTTTCTCCCATTCTTTTTTGCCTTCCCAAATTTTTTCTGTCTTTCTCTCTTTTTTCCTCCCTCAATTTCTCTTTCTCTGTTTTCTTTCCTAAGTTCTTCTTCTGTCTTTGTCTCTTTTTCTGCCATGAATTCTCTTTCTTTCTCTGTTTTTTAAATTCTCTTTCTGTCTTTCTCTGTTTTTTAATTCTCTTTTCTCTTTCTCTCTCTCTCTTTTTTAAATTATCTTTCTGTCTTTCTGTTTTTTAAATTCTCTTTCTCTCTTTTTTAAATTATCTTTCTGTCTTTCTTCTCTTTTTTTTTATTCTCTTTCTGTCTTTCTCTCTTTTTAAATTCTCTTTCTGTCTTTCTCTCTTTTTAAAATTCTCTTTCTGTCTTTCTCTCTTTTCTTTCGTAAATTCTCTTTCTGTCTTTCTGTCTTTTCTGTCGTAAATTTTCTTTCTGTCTTTCTCTCTTTTCTTTCCTAAATTCTCTTTCTGTCTTTCTCTCTTTTCTTTCGTAGATTCTCTCTTTCTGTCTTTCTCTCTTTTATTTCGTAGATTATCTTTCTGTCTTTCTCTCTTTTCTTTGGTGGATTCTCTTTCTGTCTTTTCTCTCTTTTCTTTGGTGGATTCTCTTTCTGTCTTTCTCTCTTTTCTTTGGTGGATTCTCTTTCTGTCTTTCTCTCTTTTCTTTTCGTAAATTCTCTCTTTCTGTCTTTCTCTCTTTTCTTTCGTAGATTCTCTTTCTGTCTTTCTGTCTTTTCTTTCGTAGATTCTCTTTCTGTCTTTCTCTCTCTTCTTTTTTTTCTAAATTCTCTTTCTGTCTTTCTCTCTTTTCTTTGGTGGATTCTCTTTCTGTCTTTCTCTTTTCTTTCGTAAATTCTCTCTTTCTGTCTTTTCTTTTCATAAATTCTCTCTTTCTGTCTTTCTCTCTTTTCTTTCCTAAGTTCTCTTCCCCTCTTTCATTCTTTTCTTTCCTATTTG
>JAPXFY010000028.1:24685177-24687677 GCA_030674185.1 Monoplex corrugatus
ATTATTATGTTTGCTGTTTACATGGTCAGGTCACATCTGGTGCTGACTATGGCCGGTTTGTCCAGTGTCCAGTTTCTGCTGATTGCCATGGAGTTTGATGGTCAGAGGAGTTGTAGTCGGCCATGTCTCCTGTCACTCTTCGCTCCTCTTGGAATGCCTAATACATTTCTGACATACCACCGCATCTAAACTTTGTCAGAGGTTGGTTAATAAATCCGTTCATATGCATTGAAATATGGCTATTAATTTGTTAAGATGAAAGAGAGACAGATGAGAGAGAGAGAGAGAGAGAGAGAGACAGCGAGGGACAGAGTGACAGAGACAGAGACAGACAGACAGAGTGAGAGAGAGACAGAGACAGAGATAGACACAAGAGAGACAGAGAGAGAGAAAGACACAAAGAGAGAGACAGAGAGAGAGAGACAGAGAGAAAGACATGGACAGACAGATGCAGAGAGAGAGAAAGAGAGAGACAGAGTGAGAGAGAGAAAGACACAGAAAAAGACAGACAGACAGACAGAGAGAGGAAAAGAGAGACAGACAGACAAACATACAGACAGACATAGAGAGACAGAGAGACAGACAGACAGAGGGAGAGACAGACAGACAGAGAGCATTTTTTATCTCTCCCTCACCATCCAACAGCAGAGTCAAGACTGCAATCATTCATTATCGAATTCCACATACCACCTTTTCTCTTCCCAGGGTCCCTGGCTGCTGTGTGGGTTGTGTAAGAGTTAATCTGTTTATTGACGACCGCAGTACTGGTTAACGGACCGGGGGTGTCTCACGTCCTTGACGAGTGTTTCTGCCATGCGCCTTGCGTTGAGCGAAAAGGTGATTTACCCGACATTACCGCACTGGGACTGGGCATAAAATGGTGGTTAGTGATGAAGGCTTGGTCGTTACGACAGGTTTACAGAGATGCGTATCTTTAGTGATGGGATAAGGGTATCAGAAGAGAAGAGAGAGAGAGGAGAAGAAGAGCAGAGATTGAGCAGAGAGAGAGAGAAGAAAAAGAGAGAAAAACTCAACGCATCTTCTCTCTCTCTCTCTCTCTCTCTCTCTCTCTCTCTCTCTCTCTCTCTCTCTCTCTCTCTCTTCAAAAATCAGAAATTTTTTTTAATGTACACCGGCCTTAGCCACAATTCGATAGTCAGTGGGGTGGGGAGGGAAATAGGGCTTTTGTGATTTATATTACAAATTGTGCAATGTTATATAACTACATCACCGAAATTTTGAATGTAAGAAGGGAAACAATCACAATTAATAATTTAGATCAATGAAAGAACAGTGTCAAATAATACCATACAACAATTAATTAACATTTCATAACAATCTGCCAACAGGGATCTGAGAATTAGCTGGACTACTGAAAAATATTATTTTGTTAATAAGGAATCTCAGTTAGGGGATCTGAGAATTAGCTGGACTACTGAAAAACTATTATTTTTGTTATAAAGGATATCTCTAGTGTGAGGGATCTGAGAATTAGCTGGACTACTGAAAAACTATTATTTTTGTTATAAAGGATATCTCTAGTGTCAGTATATGAAAAATCAAGATTGTTATTTCTATATGTCGTAAGTAAGATAGGACATTCAAAGAGCAGATGGTGGACTGATAATGCTTTTGAACAAATACAAACATTTTGTGTATATTTAGTTTTCCGAGAGTTATGCCTAAGTTTGTATATCAAGGACGCTAGCTGTCAGGAGCAGTAAGGTATCAGGTTTTGAGTGGTTAAGAAATAAGCATAAACTGATCGTTCCAACACAAAACCAACTTCACGAATAATGGTCTTATGTTATTGAATGTTATGGTATTTGCATCATTTGATGCACCATCTTTAGCTAATTTGTCTGTAACTTCATTCCAATGAAGTCCACAATGTAAAGAACCCAGCAAAATTTATTCAAATACCGCTGGATGAAATACAATAAATTAAATGTTTAATCCCAAACAAGTGTGACTGCCCGCATTCAAGCAAACAGGAACCAGAAAAAAACACGAAAAAAAAAAAAGAGAATAAGAACGCGTATTTAATACAACAAGACAAGACAGGCACACATTTTCGGCCAACTGGCCTTTGTCAAGCATAAGAACACAAACAAACAAACACCACATACAAAAATTAGGAGAAAAAAAAAATCTTCCCTGCTTTTCCATCCAGTGTGAGAACAGGAATGAGTTTATTCCTTTTCTCACACTGGACGGAGCAGCAGGGACGTTTCAGTCTTTTTCTCCTGATTTTCAGTGAACGAAACAGCAGGGAAGTTTCAGTCTTTTTCTCCTAATTTTTGTATCTGGTGTTTGTTTGTTTGTGATCTTACGCTTGACAAAGGCCAGTTGGCCGAAAATTTGCGCCTGTCTTGTCTTGTATTATTAAATACACGTTGTTATTCTTTTTTCGTGTTTTTTTTTTTTTCTGGTTCATGTTAAATGTTTGATCTAAAAAAAATAATGCCATTTCATATTACATTTTCTTCTTGTTTCAAAC
>JAPXFY010000028.1:24692677-24700177 GCA_030674185.1 Monoplex corrugatus
AAAAGAACCATTTGTAAAAAGAATCATAATTATTGTACTATCGATTATTTATCGATTCAAATGTCCAAAATGAAAATAATTACAGTTTGTTCCATCGAATCTTGTGATTAAAACAGTTCAAAATGAAGAAAATAATAATTTCTTTCCCATCGAATCTTTATGAAAACAGTTCAAATGTTCAAAATTAGCATAAACACTGTTGTGTGTTTCTCATTTTGTTTAGCAATATTTTCCTAAATCAAGAACTTGCCATCTGCAAATTAAAATTCTAATAACTCAAAGAACCAAAGACACCCTTGTGGTCATCACGATCACTGAGAGTCCAAAAACTGGGTGTATGACTGGAAGCCCTGAAAGGTTGATTCCAAGTTGCTGCTGACAGTGTGTTGGCTGCCCATTGGCTGCATGTCAGGCGCAGGAGATGTCATCAAACGGGTGGATGTCAAATTCGGACGTTCCCTCATGGACTGCATGTCAAATGGTGTCGTCATTTGAGGGAAGCAGCACTGCATTTCCGCTTCATGTACGATGCTATGTATTTTGAACTTGACCTCGGCCCGTTTACGTGCAGGTAGCTTTCTGATTGTTCCGGCCATTGACTGAAGGAATAAATCCACATCATCTTGCTTTTCCTCTGTTTTCTCAGGAGTACGTGACTTCTTCTTCAAATACCGACATAAGGTGGCGTCCAAATCATCCTGAGTGCGCTTTTGTTTTCGCTTGGACGTGGACTGACTTGAGGAGGCAACACTGGTGTTCAATGGTGTAACTGGACGATCCTGTCGTGGCTGGAAGTCAGATATTTGACTTGCATCATCTTCTTCGTCAGTGAAGTTGTCTGGTTGCAATGGGTCCTCATCTGATCCCTCTGCCAAGTTGCTGCTGGTGGGTCTGTCACCCAAGTAGGGGGTTAGAAAGGACAGAGCTTTTGCGTACTTGTATTCCTTCACTGATTTAGCTGCATCCCCGCTCTGACATTTCAGCTTCCTTCGATATTTACAAAAGCCATCACGCACATTCTTCCAACGAGTTTCCACTTCTTTACCTGAAACAGAAATGCAGATCTCTATTAATTTTTTTATTTTTGCTTTCAGGTTCTTGACAACGGGGGATTCCTACCATACCATAGCATCGAGTTACCGTGTGGGGGTTGCCACAGTGGCGACAATCGTACGTGAAGTATGCGAGGCGATTTGGGTTCAACTACAACCAATTCATCTAACTCAGCCAACTGAAGAAATGTGGCGGCAAACTGAAAGTGGATTTCGTGAAAGATGGCAGTTCCCAAACTGCATTGGTGCTTTAGATGGAAAGCACGTATTGATTCAGGCGCCCCCTGTTCAGGAAGTAAATACTTCAATTACAAAAAATCTTTCTCAATCGTTCTTCTGGCCCTCGTTGATTATCGGTATCGCTTTACATTTGTGGATATTGGTTCATACGGGTCAAACAGTGATTCTGGCATTTTCAAAAACACTGCATTGTTTCGAAAGATGGAAAACAAAACGCTTGCTATACCGGATGACAAACCATTGATCGTGGATGATCAACCCTGTCCTCATGTAATAGTAGGAGATGAAGGTTTCCCGCTCATGACCAATTTGATGCGCCCGTATCCAGGTTCTGATCTGAATGATGCAAAGCGGATATATAATTACAGATTATCGCGAGCAAGGAGAATCTCCGAAAACGCGTTTGGCATACTGGCAAATCGGTGGAGGATGTATCACAGAAAACTCTCTATGTCACCTGAAAATGTGGACTGTGCTGTGAAAGCAACCATAGTTTTACATAACATGCTGTGTGGTGAACTTGATGAGGTCGGTGCACACAGGGCTGACGTTGAGACCATGACAACAGACATCCACGATGGTGTATTGAGGCCTTTCAGTCGAGAAGGACATCGACCCAGTAATGCAGCCATTGAGGTGCGAGAACATTTCAAAAACTACTTCGTCTCCCCAGCAGGAGCAGTCACATGGCAAATGGAAGCATGCTTTGGACATGCTAATTAGGACATAGACATGCACCCACGCCGGCAGAGGACGTTTTAAACAAAGTGTGACAACAGTCAATTTCCCCAAAGAAGATAATATCATTCACAGCTCTCTGTCTAGACGTTAATGACAAGAACAGATAGACAAACAGACAGACAGATTGCCTGTATTCATTAATGCAGTGTTTATTGTACTTCCTGTGTATCAGATCTGTCAGTGCGGAACGCAGACTTTATCGTAATTCCATTTCTTTCAGATCTAAAATGGTGTCATTATGAAGACTGCTGACATGAAAGTTAAAACGTGTTTAATTAACGAAGTGACTATTCGTAGTACTAGATCTAGATCTAAGTACTACGAATAGGGAAAAACATGCGAAGTGACTATTCGTAGTACTAGATCTAGATCTGGATTAGATCTAGATCTTCTAGATCTAGAATCGGGAGGATTTAGGGTTAGGGTTAGAATCTAGTGATTAGGGTTTGGTTTTAGGGTTAGGGTGGTGTTTTAGGTGATAGGTTAGGGTTTCTAGGGTTAGGGTTTGGGATATCTTCTAATCTATAAGTACTACGAATAGGGAAAAACATGGCTTTTGGCCTATTGGTAGTACTACTACGAATAGGGCTTGCCTTAATTAATGAATTGGTCCATACAGTTATGTTATTTTCTTTTAAAGTTCCATACCATTGTTGAAACAGGCAAAATAAATTGAAATTAATTTCAATCACATACCTGTCAGTCCAACTTTCTCTCCAATTCGCTTCCAAATATCTTTCTTTTTTACTGTCTCTTTGTAAGCTTTTTCAGCTTTGTCGAACAAAACCGGATTCTTTGCAACTTCTAAAATCAAAACTTCCGTTTTATCCATTGTCTCGGCATCGGCCATACCCTACAAGCAAAGTAGACTAGATCTGCATAGGAAAAGCCATGCCTACAAGTTTCTATTTTCGGAAATGATGCAAGGGAGGTGGTACTAGCTGATTGGTTGATACAACTTGATAGCAAGAAAGCCGCCGCGGCGTTCTGAAAAATTCGCTCTGGAGGCAATCTCTGCGGTCGACCGCGCGAACAAATATTTGTTCGCGTTCGCGTTCGCGCTCTGTATGAACAGGGCCTCTAAAAATGACTTGGGAATTCCAGGACGAAAAACCGCGTTCGCGTTCGCGTTCGCGCTCTGTATAAACGGGCCTTTAGTGAAGTCTGCCGGATTATCACACAACTTCTGGCTCCTACTCCCAGTCTTAGTGAAGTCTGCCGGATTATCACACAACTTCTGGCTCCGACGCACAAACTTCGCAGTCTTAGTGAAGTCTGCCAGATTACCACGCAACTTCTTGTGCCGTTGCACAATCCTCTCAGTCCCTCCCCGAGAACCGCTTCCTCCTCTCTGCCCCTGGTATCCTCCTCTCCTCTAACGTTCTCCTCCCAACATTATGCTCGTTGCCATGGCACATCATCATTATTTTCTCAAGTATTTTCAGACAACACGCAAACCCAACTATGTCCTCGTTACCATAGGCCTAGCACATAATCATTATATTCCCACATATTTTCAGACAACTACGTCATTGTATGCAACACGTAATAATTGCGTTTTGGTACATACAATGACGCACTTCTTTGACTTTTAATGTATTTGCATTACACTCTGTCTGTTGGTCTGTCTGTCTGTCTGTCTGTCTGTCTGTCTCTCTCTCTCTCTCTCTCTCTCTCTCTCTCTCTCTCTCTCTCTCAATCTCTGCTACCGATAGTAGCTGCAAAGGTGTTCCATTACTAGATCTACAGCCACCACATTTTCAAATAGGCTTCAATCCCCACCCCTCACACACACAGACACAAACACACCACCACCACCACCACCATCACCATCACTACCACCACGACCATTCTCAACTCCCTACCCATATTATTTCAATTTCTCTCTCTCTCCCTCTCTCATTCTCTCTCTTTCTCTCTCTCTCTCTCTTTCTCTTTCTTTCTCTCTCTCTCTCTTTCTCTCTCTCTCTCTCTCTTTCTCTCTCTCTCTCGTTCTCTCTCTCTCTTTTTCTTTCCCTCTCTCTCGTTCTCTCTCTCTTTTTCTTTGTCTCTCTCTCTCTGTCTCTCTCTCTCTCTCTGTCTCTGTCTCTGTCTCTCTCTCCCCCCCCCGCCCCCCCCCCCCCCCCCCCCACTGATAGCCACAAGTTATCCCATCTCTAAAGATACCGCATCTCTGGAAACCTGTCGATCAAAGCCTTCATCACCCACCCACCATTTTCGTGTCCGGTCCAGGCGGCGTGGCAAGGGAAATCACTCTTCGCTCAAAGGCCCGATGGGAGACAACCCGTCACGGAAAGTTACGCCCCCCTCCTGTTAACCAGTACTGCGGTTGTCAATAAACAGATTAACTCTTACACAACCCACACAGCAGCCACGGACCCTGGGAAGAGAGTAGGTGATATGTGGAATTCGATAATGAATGATTGCAGTCTTGACTCTGCTGTTGGTAGGTGAGAAAGAAATCCAAAAGCTCCTGGGATGAACTTGAAGTGGTAAGTTCTCAGCATGAGGATGGCGTAACATGCCTCAACCCTTTGACTCCCTTATCCCACTGACCAACCTAAAAAAACTTAACCCTTTGATTCCTTCACCCTATCTACCGTGCTTCTTGCAGGGAGCTGGTGGATAGGGTGAAGGACTCAAAGGTTACGTTTTTGCTTTGGTAGCATAGTTGATGATGTAGGTTGCTGATGGACAGGGTGCGACAGTCAAAGGATTAATTGTCTCATACTTAAAAGTGGGTTTAGGGTGTTTTTCGCCTTACTTTTGCTTAAGTCAAACCCGCGCATGTTTATATTGTCAATGTGTCAATGCCCTTCTCCGCTAACTGACTTATCAATTATCAACAACCAATTGGCCAACCAAGTAACTAACTTACTAGCTCACTGACATCAATTATCAACAACCAAGTGACCAACCAAGTAACTAACTTACTAGCTCACTGACATCAATTATCAACAACCAAGTGACCAACCAAGTAACTAACTTAATAGCTCGCTGACATCAATTATCAACAACCAAGTGACCAACTAAATAACTAACTTACTAGCTCACTGACATCAATTATCAACAACCAAGTGACCAACCAAGTAACTAACTTAATAGCTCGCTGACATCAATTATCAACAACCAAGTGACCAACTAAATAACTAACTTACTAGCTCACTGACATCAATTATCAACAACCAAGTGACCAACTAAATAACTAACTTACTAGCTCACTGACATCAATTATCAACAACCAAGTGACCAACTAAATAACTAACTTACTAGCTCACTGACATCAATTATCAACAACCAAGTGACCAACTAAATAACTAACTTACTAGCTCACTGACATCAATTATCAACAACCAAGTGACCAACTAAATAACTAACTTACTAGCTCACTAACATCAATTATCAACAACCAAGTGACCAACTAAATAACTAACTTACTAGCTCACTGACATCAATTATCAACAACTAAGTGACCAACTAAATAACTAACTTACTAGCTCACTGACATCAATTATCAACAACCAAGTGACCAACTAAATAACTAACTTACTAGCTCACTAACATCAATTATCAACGATCAATTGGCCAACTAAATAACTAACTTACTAGCTCACTAACATCAATTATCAACAATCAATTGGCCAACTAAATAACTAACTTACTAGCTCACTGACTTATCAATTATCAACAACCAAGTGACCAACAAAGTAACTAACTTACTAGCTTGCTGACTCATCAATTAACAACCAAATGACCTACTAAATAACTAACTTACTAGCTTGTACCATGTACAACAGAAAAGTAGTCATGCAGGACACGCAACACAACATAACACAAAACACAACACAGCACAATACAACACAACATAATACTTTACTGTTACTGTTATTTTTGTTTAAAGCCCAGCCGACTGCGTAGAGCCACATCAGGGCTACAACCCATTGCAAAACATATAGATCTACAATACTTCAACCATGAAAAGAAGAAAAGAAAATGAAGTACACATATCAATGCTTTCGTGCACATATTCTAAGGAAATGCCCCTGGCATTGACCACTCTGTCCAGTTTATCACACAGGGGATTTAAAAAATATATCTGAATACAAAATTCAAACATAACTAAGGACAATTAAGCATCTATAAAAGGATAAAACAGTATTAATATGGCATGACCACTTTTCAGATTGCAGAATTCATCTCACTTCTGCTCTGACATCACATTTACTCCCAAAAAAAAATTATGATGTCATTTTAGTCAGTTTATTCCTTTTCTCACACTGGACAGAGCAGCAGGGAAAGTTTCAGTCTTTTTCTCATAATTTTTGTATCTGGTGTTTGTTTCTTTGTGATCTTACGCTTGACAAAGGCCAGTTGGCCGAAAATTTGCGCCTGTCTTGTCTTGTTGCATTTAATACGCGTTCTTATTCTTTTTTCGTTGTTTTTTTTTCTTTCTTTTTGGTTCCTGTTTGCTTGAACGTGGGCAGTCACACTTGTTTTGGATTTAATACAAGTCAGTTTAATTTTGTTTAGATTTGATAGTTGATTGTTTGGTTGTTGGCCATATTTCGTTCATGTATTTATTCATTTGTTCTTTCATCTGTTTATTTTTTTATTCTTTTATTTATTTATTTTTAGATGTTGACAAATTGTACGCACACAACAGTATGAGGGGTGAGGTGGTAGCTGTGGGAGATCTGTGGAGTGGGACACTTACAGCAATTCAACCCACCCCCATGCTGAGAACCTACCACTCCAGTTCGTCCCAGGAGCTTTGATCTCACCATGTGAATAGATAAGTCAAGAGTCCAATCACTATTCAGTCCCAGCAACCATTCCTCTGTCCAGCCTTTGGCCGCCCTGTGGGTTGTGTAAGAGTTAATCTATTGAGTGATGCCGCCATGCTGGTTAACACGAAGAGGGCGTATAACTTTGGTAGCGTTGGTTTGTCTCCCTCAGCCCTTATAGCGGTGGGTGATTTCCCCCTTGGCCAAACAACGTTGTAAAGGCGCTAACTGGATACGTGACCCTTATGTGGTACAAAATGGCGACAGCAGAGGGGCATCCAGGAGTCATGACCTGGATGTGGCCTGGCCCCCTTAGAGTGCCAGGTGTGAAGAACCGAAACACTTGCTGCTGTCTGGCTCTCCCCACAGTTTCTTACAACCAAATACAGTTTTTCTCCCTTTACAATAAAGTGTTTTCACCAACTGTCAGAAAATTATCAGGGACTAGTTTTGATATACTAAAAGAATTATGTGTGGGGCTGGAGTGAGCGGCGTGGGATCAAATGCCTATCAATTAACACATGGAAGCGAGTTCTTGAATGTTACATAGAACCGATAATGTTATATGGTTGTGAGGCGTGGACACTCAACATGCAAAGCCAGAACAAAATTGAGGCAACTGAAATGTGATTTCTAATAAGAATGTTGAGAGTTCCATGGACAGCAAAGAAAACAAACGAGAC
>JAPXFY010000028.1:24702677-24705177 GCA_030674185.1 Monoplex corrugatus
TGTGTGTGTGTGAATGTGTGTGTGTTTGTGTGTGTGTGATTGTGCGTGTGTGTGTGTGTGCGCGCACGCGCTTATGTGTGTTTTTTCTCCCTTTCAGTCTGCTTTTAATTCATTTGTGACTAGAGATTTATCACTTGTCACTAGTTGTTTTCCTCTCCTGTTCAGCTGGTCAAACATATATCCAATGTCTACTTAAAAGCAATATCCACCTAGGGCAGTTCACATACGGTTATTGCTGGACCTTACGTAGTGATGAAAGCTTTGGTCGTTTTTCTGTTTTCACTTGCTCTTTACCTTTTCTCTGCTGTTCATTAAAGTTTGTGTTCGAACATGTATCCAGCATCAATGTCCATTTAAAGGCAGTGTCCACTTAAGAAGACATTTCAACTTCAAAAGCCGGTAGTGCGGGGCATTTTAACCCTTTGACTCCCGCACCCTATCCACCACCTGCAAAAACTTAACCCTTTGATTCCCTCACCCTATCCACCAGCTTCCTGCAGGAAGCTGGTGGATAGGGTGAGGGAATCAAAGGGTTAAGTTTTTGCTTTGGTAGCGTGGCTGACAATGCAGGATGCTGGTGGACAGGGTGCAGGAGTCAAAAGGTTGATTTAAACAATGATGAAGGCTTGGTCATTACACCGACAAGAACTCAGAAAGACGCTGTATCTTTCATCATCATCATCAGGTGCCTTGCCGCTTGGCGTTGGCGATCATGGACTTCCATCTGTCTCTATCTGTCGTTGCCCCTAGCATCTCTCCCACCCTCCTCGTCCCCAGCCACTCTGCAAATCCGTCCAGCATTTTCTCCCTGGGTCTACCCGGTGCTCCCTTTCCCTCCAGCTTTCCCGTTGTGACCAGGTGCTCCAAATCCCCCTTCCTCACAAAATGGCCTATAAATGTTGCCTGTCTTTTCCTAATCTTTCTTATGAGTGATCTACTTGTGTCTGCCTCCATCAAGACTGTCTCGTTTGTTTTCTTTGCTGTCCATGGAACACTCAACATTCTTCTTAGAAACCACATCTCGGCTGCCTCAATCTTGTTCTGGCTTTGTTTGTTGACTGTCCACGCCTCACATCCGTACAACAGTATTGGTTCTATACAACATTCAAGAACTCTCTTCCTGGTGTTAATTGATAGGCATTTGTGCTGTATCTTTAGTGATGAAATAACGCTGGGCTGTGTTCTGTAGACCATGCATGCTCTGTACAGTAGAAGATGAAAAGCATTCTTACCAACAAATGCCTATCAATATTCATAGTATGCCTATATTCATTGTATATATGAATATTTTTAGTCTATTCCATTGTATATATGAATATGAATTTGAATACGCCTATTAATTAACATCAGGAAGAGAGTTTTTAAATGTTATATAGAACCAATACTGTTATGCGGTTCTGAGGCGTGGACAGTCAACAAGCAAAGCCAGAACAAGATAGAGGCAGCCGAGATGTGATTCTAAGAAGAATGTTGAAAGTTCCATGGACGGCAAAAAAAAACAACAACAACAACAACAAAAAACAACAACAACAACAAACAAACAAACAAACAAACAAACGAGACAGTCTTGATGGAGGCAGACACAAGAAGATCAGTAATAAAGAAGATTAGGAAGAAAAAAAAAACAGGCAACATTTATAGGCCATCTTATGAGGAAAGGGGAATTAGAGCACCTGGTCACAACAGGAAAGCTGGACGGAAAGAGAACACCAGGTAGACCCAGGGAGAAACTATTGGACGGACTTACAGGGTGGCTGAAGACACAGAAGGTAGAAGATGTGCTTGCGGCAACAAGGGACAGATACACATACGGAGAGCCATTATCGCCAACGCCATGCGGCAGGCCACTTGACGGTGACCACAGTAGACAGTGGTGGGAAGAATTTGAACTCAAAGACTCTCTGGTTCAGAGAGGGCATGGGGTGGTGGGTGAGAATAGGAGGGATTGGGAGGGTGAGGTGGGTTGTAGGGAGGGAGGGAAGGGGGGAAAGAGGGACACTGTGATTGGCAAGCCTGATACGTTATCAAAGAGAGAGAGGGAAAGGGTGGGGTTATTTAATTAGCGGACTGTGAAAGTGTCATGTATGAGTTAGCGTCAGGCGGTTTGTTCTGCAGTGGTGGGTAATACGTTTAGTTGACTGTGTGTACAGCCACTGCTTGTGGGAAAGTTTGAAGTTTGAAAAAGTCCCAGACACGCACTGTACTGTACACACCACAGACATGAACAGAGAGACAGGCAACTGGCTCAGTCGCACTCTGTGATACGGTCTCCTTGCTAAACCATGGGGCTTGCGGGATTTCATCATCATCATCATCATCATCATCATCATCATCATCATCATCATCATCAAGTGCCCCGCCATATGGCGTTGGCGATCATGGTCCTCCATGTGTATCTATCCCAAGTACATCTTCCACCCTCTCTGTCCTCAGCCACCCTGCAAGTCCGTCCAATATTGTCTCCCTGGATCTACCTGGCGCTCTCTTTCCCTCCATATAT
>JAPXFY010000028.1:24717677-24720177 GCA_030674185.1 Monoplex corrugatus
TTGGTTGGTTGGTTGGTTGGTTAGTTTGTTGGTTGATTGGTTGGTTGGTTGGTTGGTTGGTTGGTTGGTTGGTTGGTTGGTTGGTTGGTTGGTTGGTTGGTTGGTTGGTTCAGAGCCAAGACCTTTCATGAAGGGGTATGTGAACATGCATCAACATGAATATATACAACAGTATACACTGTGAGTGTTAACAACAATGCACAGAGAGAGGGGGGGGGGCGGAAAGAGAGACAGACACAGACAAATAGAGAGATAAAGACAGAGACAGAGAGAAAGAAAGAGAGACAAAGAGAGAGAGAGAGAAAAAAAACAAAGACAGAGAAAGAAACAGAAAGAGAGAGAGAGAAAGAAAGAGAGAGAGGAGAGATAAAGAGAGAGAGAAACAGAGAGAAAGTAAGAGAGAGAGGAGAGATAAAGAGAGAGAGAAACAGAGAGAAAGTAAGAGAGAGAGGAGAGATAAAGAGAGAGAGAAACAGAGAGAAAGAAAGAGAGAGAGGAGAGATAAAGAGAGAGAGAAACAGAGAGAAAGAAAGAGAGAGAGGAGAGATAAAGAGAGAGAGAAACAGAGAGAAAGAAAGAGAGAGGGAGAGATAAAGAGAGAGAGAAACAGAGAGAAAGAAAGAGAGAGAGGAGAGATAAAGAGAGAGAGAAACAGAGAGAAAGAAAGAGAGAGAGGAGAGATAAAGAGAGAGAGAAACAGAGAGAAAGAAAGAGAGAGAGGAGAGATAAAGAGAGAGAGAAACAGAGAGAAACAAAGAGAGAGAGGAGAGATAAAGAGAGAGAGAGAAACAGAGAGAAAGAAAGAGAGAGAGAGAGAGAAACAGAGAGAAAGAAACGAGAGAGAGAGAGAAAAGAGAGAGAGAGAACAAAGAGGAGAGAGAGAGAAAAGAGAGAGAGAACAGAGAAGACAAGAGAGAAGAAAGAGAGAGAGAGAGAGAACAGAGAAGAAGAAACAGGAGAGAAGAAGAGAGGAGAGAGAGAGAAGAAGAAAACAGACAGAGAAGAAGCAGAAACAGAAGAGAGAAAGAGAGAGAAACAGAGAGAGAAAGAGAAAAGTACGTAGAGAGAGAGACAGAGAAGACAGGACAGACAGAGCAGAGGCAAAGACAGACAGAGGAGAGAGAGGAAGAAACAGAAAGAGAGAGGAAAAAATATACAGACAGAGAGAGAAAGCAGACAGAAGGAAGGAACAGAAGACAGAGAGAGAGGAGAGAGAGAAGAAGAAGAGAGAAGAAAGAAGAAACAGAGAAGAGAGGAGAAAAACAAGAGAGAAGAGAGAGAGAAACAGAGAGAGAGGAGAGGAGAGAGAGAGAAACAAGAGAGGGGAGAAACAAAGAGAGAGAAACAGAGAGAGAGAGAGAAAACAGAGAGAGATAACAGAGAGAGAGGAAACAGAGAGAGAGGGAGAGAGAGAGAAACAGAGAGAGAGGGAGAGAGAAGAAAACAGAGAGAGAGGGAGAGAGAGAGAAACAGAGAGAGAGGGAGAGAGAGAGAAACAGAGAGAGAAGGAGAGAGAGAGAGAAACAGAGAGAGAGGAGAGAGAGAGAAACAGAGAGAGAGGGAGAGAGAGAGAAACAGAAGGAGAGAGGGAGGAGAGAGAGAAAACAGAGAGAGAGGGAGAGAGAGAGAAACACAGAGAGAGAGGGGAGAGAGAAGAGAAACAGAGGGGAAAAGAGAGAGAGAGAGAGAGAGAGAAACAAGAGAGAGGAGGGAAGAGAGAGAGAACAGAGAGAGAGAGGAGAAAACAGAGAGAGAGGGAGAGAGAGAGAAACAAGAGAGAGAGAGAGAGAGAAACAGAGAGAGAGGGAGAGAGAGAGAAGGAGAGAAACAAAGAGAGAGAGGACGAGAGAGAGAGAGAGAAACAAGAGAGAGAGGGAGAGAGAGAGAGAGAAACAGAGAGAGAGGGAGAGAGAGAGAAACAAAGAGAGAGGGAGAGAGAGAGAAACAGAGAGAGAGGAGAGAGAGAGAGAAAACAGAGAGAGAGGGAGAGAGAGAGAAACAGAGAGAGAGGGAGAGGAGAGGAGGAGAGAGAGAAACAGAGAGAGAGGGAGAGAGAGAGAACAAAGAGAGAGAGGGAGAGAGAGAGAAACAGAGAGAGAGGGAGAGGGAGAGAGAGAGAAACAGAGAGAGAGGGAGAGAGAGAGAGAAACAGAGAGAGGGAGAGAGAGAGAAACAGGAGAGAGAGAGAGAGAAACAGAGAGAGAGAGGGAAGAAGAACGAGAGGAGGAGAGAGAGAGAGGAAACAGAGAGAGAGGGAGAGAGAGAGAGAGAAACAGAGAGAGAGGGAGAGAGAGAGAAACAGAGAGAGAGGGAGAGAGAGAGAGAAACAGAGAGAGAGGGAGAGAAGAGAGAGAAACAGAGAGCGAGGGAGAGAGAGAGAGAGAAACAGAGAGGGAGAGAGAGAGAGAGAAACAGAGAGAGAGGGAGAGAGAGAGAGAGAAACAGAGAGAGAGGGAGAGAGAGAGAGAAACAGAGAGAGAGGGAGAGAGAGAGAGAGAAA
>JAPXFY010000028.1:24725177-24730177 GCA_030674185.1 Monoplex corrugatus
ATTATATATGCATAATTATGATATCATAAATCTAACGATAGATAGATAGATGTACAGACAGACAGATAGTAGATAGACAGACAGACAGACAGATAGACAGACAGAAGATGAGAGGAGAGAGAGAGAGAAAGAGAGAGAGAGAGAGGGGAGAGGGGAAGAGAGAGAGGAGACAAACAGAGAGAGAAGAGAGCGAGAGAGAGAAAGAAAGAAGAGGAGAGAGGGGAGAGCGAAAGAGAGAGAAAGAGAGAGAGAGAAGAACAGAGAGACAAAGAGAACAGGAGAGAGAGAGAGAGACAAACAGGGGAGAAAGAGAGAGAGAGATAAACAAGAGACAGAGAGAGGAGAGAGAGGAGAGAGAGAAGAGAGAAACAGCGAGGAGAGAGAGAGAGAGAGGGGGAGAGAGAGAGATAGAGAGGGAGAGAGAGAGAAAAGAGATTCTACCAGAATGACTGGAGCAATAATACAGACACACAAACAGCCCAGTTTTTATGTGTAGCAGGCTGGCTTGAACTCGAGACATCAGATTTGATTCCATGACTCTATCCAAAAAAAAAACAACAACAAAAAACCCAACCACCCGAGTACTCTAACGATGTCGTCAAGTGCAGCTGACGACGTGTATACTTGAATATTTATTTGTCTTTTTAACGCTGTTTAGAAACACAGCAATGGCTTTTATGTGTTCACAAAGTTGAGTGGGGCCCCCTACAGTGTTCTGTGAACTTTTATTATATTTTTGATGTCTATGTCCAAGTTCCGCAGCACCCCCCCCCCCCCCCCCCCCCCCCCCCCCCCCCCCCCCCCCCCCCCCCCCCCCCCCCCCCCCCCCCCCCCCCCCCCCCCCCCCCCCCCCCCCCCCCCCCCCCCCCCCCCCCCCCCCCCCCCCCCCCCCCCCCCCCCCCCCCCCCCCCCCCCCCCCCCCCCCCCCCCCCCCCCCCCCCCCCCCCCCCCCCCCCCCCCCCCCCCCCCCCCCCCCCCCCCCCCCCCCCCCCCCCCCCCCCCCCCCCCCCCCCCCCCCCCCCCCCCCCCCCCCCCCCCCCCCCCCCCCCCCCCCCCCCCCCCCCCCCCCCCCCCCCCCCCCCCCCCCCCCCCCCCCCCCCCCCCCCCCCCCCCCCCCCCCCCCCCCCCCCCCCCCCCCCCCCCCCCCCCCCCCCCCCCCCCCCCCCCCCCCCCCCCCCCCCCCCCCCCCCCCCCCCCCCCCCCCCCCCCCCCCCCCCCCCCCCCCCCCCCCCCCCCCCCCCCCCCCCCCCCCCCCCCCCCCCCCCCCCCCCCCCCCCCCCCCCCCCCCCCCCCCCCCCCCCCCCCCCCCCCCCCCCCCCCCCCCCCCCCCCCCCCCCCCCCCCCCCCCCCCCCCCCCCCCCCCCCCCCCCCCCCCCCCCCCCCCCCCCCCCCCCCCCCCCCCCCCCCCCCCCCCCCCCCCCCCCCCCCCCCCCCCCCCCCCCCCCCCCCCCCCCCCCCCCCCCCCCCCCCCCCCCCCCCCCCCCCCCCCCCCCCCCCCCCCCCCCCCCCCCCCCCCCCCCCCCCCCCCCCCCCCCCCCCCCCCCCCCCCCCCCCCCCCCCCCCCCCCCCCCCCCCCCCCCCCCCCCCCCCCCCCCCCCCCCCCCCCCCCCCCCCCCCCCCCCCCCCCCCCCCCCCCCCCCCCCCCCCCCCCCCCCCCCCCCCCCCCCCCCCCCCCCCCCCCGGGGGGGGGGGGGGGGGGGGGGGGGGGGGGGGGGGGGGGGGGGGGGGGGGGGGGGGGGGGGGGGGGGGGGGGGGGGGGGGGGGGGGGGGGGGGGGGGGGGGGGGGGGGGGGGGGGGGGGGGGGGGGGGGGGGGGGGGGGGGGGGGGGGGGGGGGGGGGGGGGGGGGGGGGGGGGGGGGGGGGGGGGGGGGGGGGGGGGGGGGGGGGGGGGGGGGGGGGGGGGGGGGGGGGGGGGGGGGGGGGGGGGGGGGGGGGGGGGGGGGGGGGGGGGGGGGGGGGGGGGGGGGGGGGGGGGGGGGGGGGGGGGGGGGGGGGGGGGGGGGGGGGGGGGGGGGGGGGGGGGGGGGGGGGGGGGGGGGGGGGGGGGGGGGGGGGGGGGGGGGGGGGGGGGGGGGGGGGGGGGGGGGGGGGGGGTCTGTCTATCTATTACTGTTGTCTGTACATTTCTTCTATCTATCGTTGTTTTTTGCTAAATAATTATGCATACATAACAGAAGGGGGGGGGGGGGGGGGGGGGGGGGGGGGGGGGGGGGGGGGGGGGGGGGGGGGGGGGGGGGGGGGGGGGGGGGGGGGGGGGGGGGGGGGGGGGGGGGGGGGGGGGGGGGGGGGGGGGGGGGGGGGGGGGGGGGGGGGGGGGGGGGGGGGGGGGGGGGGGGGGGGGGGGGGGGGGGGGGGGGGGGGGGGGGGGGGGGGGGGGGGGGGGGGGGGGGGGGGGGGGGGGGGGGGGGGGGGGGGGGGGGGGGGGGGGGGGGGGGGGGGGGGGGGGGGGGGGGGGGGGGGGGGGGGGGGGGGGGGGGGGGGGGGGGGGGGGGGGGGGGGGGGGGGGGGGGGGGGGGGGGGGGGGGGGGGGGGGGGGGGGGGGGGGGGGGGGGGGGGGGGGGGGGGGGGGGGGGGGGGGGGGGGGGGGGGGGGGGGGGGGGGGGGGGGGGGGGGGGGGCCCCCCCCCCCCCCCCCCCCCCCCCCCCCCCCCCCCCCCCCCCCCCCCCCCCCCCCCCCCCCCCCCCCCCCCCCCCCCCCCCCCCCCCCCCCCCCCCCCCCCCCCCCCCCCCCCCCCCCCCCCCCCCCCCCCCCCCCCCCCCCCCCCCCCCCCCCCCCCCCCCCCCCCCCCCCCCCCCCCCCCCCCCCCCCCCCCCCCCCCCCCCCCCCCCCCCCCCCCCCCCCCCCCCCCCCCCCCCCCCCCCCCCCCCCCCCCCCCCCCCCCCCCCCCCCCCCCCCCCCCCCCCCCCCCCCCCCCCCCCCCCCCCCCCCCCCCCCCCCCCCCCCCCCCCCCCCCCCCCCCCCCCCCCCCCCCCCCCCCCCCCCCCCCCCCCCCCCCCCCCCCCCCCCCCCCCCCCCCCCCCCCCCCCCCCCCCCCCCCCCCCCCCCCCCCCCCCCCCCCCCCCCCCCCCCCCCCCCCCCCCCCCCCCCCCCCCCCCCCCCCCCCCCCCCCCCCCCCCCCCCCCCCCCCCCCCCCCCCCCCCCCCCCCCCCCCCCCCCCCCCCCCCCCCCCCCCCCCCCCCCCCCCCCCCCCCCCCCCCCCCCCCCCCCCCCCCCCCCCCCCCCCCCCCCCCCCCCCCCCCCCCCCCCCCCCCCCCCCCCCCCCCCCCCCCCCCCCCCCCCCCCCCCCCCCCCCCCCCCCCCCCCCCCCCCCCCCCCCCCCCCCCCCCCCCCCCCCCCCCCCCCCCCCCCCCCCCCCCCCCACACCACACAACACAACACATACAACCACACATACACATACACACACACACATACACGCACACACACACACACACACACATACATACCGCACACCACACACACATACTTTCACACACACACATACACACACACACACACACACTACACACACACACACACTCAGACACGGGACTGGCTCTCAGTGCCAGAATACAAATTCTGGAAAAACTGGTGTGCTTCATCCCTTCTTTCAAACTACTCAAGTTTCATTCGTACTGTTACGGCGATAACGGTTCCAGTATAGCGAGGAGGATAGTAAAGTTTACTGAAAAGTGAGCTCTTCTTCTTGTTGTTCGTCGCGTCTTCTAGGCTTCTCATAGTGCATAGCATGGCACTGATGGAGAGTGAGAGAGAGGGGGGGGGGGAGGAAGACAGACAGAGAGAAAGAGAGAGACTGACAGACAGAGACAGAGTCACAAAGAGACAGACAGAGACAGAGAAAGAGAGGGACAGACAGAGACAGAGAGACAAAAGAGACAAAGAAAGACAGAAAGAGAGAGACTGAGACAGTCAGAGAGAGAAAGAGAGACAGACAGAGACAGAGTCACAGAGAGACAGAGAGAGAGACACAGACAGACAGACAGACAGAGAGACGGAGAGACGGAGAGACAGAGGCTGAATCAGAGAGACAGACAGACAGAGATAGGGAAAGTGTCAGAGAGAGACAGACAGACAGCCAGACAGACAGAGAGAAAGAGACAGACAGAGAGACAGACAAACAGAAAACAGACAAACAGACAGAGACTGAGAGAGAGGGGAGAGAAAAGAGAGAGAGAGAGAGACAGAGACAGAAACAGACAGAGAGAGGGACACAGAGAGAGAGCGAGAGCAAAATGTATGACGAACTTGTTGTGTACTATCAGTAGAACTATTTTCTTTCGGAAATCAAGTGGGGGTAAGCGACGGACTTTCAGTTTCTCAAGATGACGTCTCCGCGCTCGGAACGAATTCCATATTATGCACTAACGTCACAGGTGCCATGTGTATGGTGATCATGGCACAAGCCTTAAGCCTGCACACAAACCCACGGGCTGGCCAGGTTCTTGAGGCCCTACCTAGTCTATGTTTTCATCATCATCATGTGCCCTGCCGCATGGCGTTGGCGATCATGGACTTCCATCTACCTCTATCTCTCGTTGCCCCTAGCATCTCCCCCACCCTCCCCGTCCCCAGCCATTCTGCAAGACCGTCCAGCATTTTCTCCTGGGTCACCCGGTGCTCTCCTTCCCTCCAGCTTTCCCGCCGTGACCAGGTGCTCCAAATCCCCCTTCCTCATAAAATGGCCTGTAAATGTTGCCTGTCTTTTCCTAATCTTCCTTATGAGTGATCTACTTGTGTCTGCCTCCATCAAGACTGTCTCGTTTGTTTTCTTTGCTGTCCATGGAACCCTCAACATTCTTCTTAGAAACCACATCTCGGCTGCCTCAATCTTGTTCTGGCTTTGTTTGTTGACTGTCCACGCCTCGCATCCGTACAACAGTATTGGTTCTATATAACATTCAAGAACTCTCTTCCTGATGTTAATTGATAGGCATTTGTTGGTAAGAATGCTTGTCATCTTCTTGAATGCTGTTTTACCTAGTCTATATTTTACATTGGTG
>JAPXFY010000028.1:24742677-24752677 GCA_030674185.1 Monoplex corrugatus
TCTGTCATTCTATCTAACCAAGTAGCGGGAGATTCGACTTCTCGTGAATGAGTGAGGGGTGAGGGTGAGGGGGGATGGTGGAGGCAGCCCATGGTGCTGTGGTTGCATGTGAAAAAGAAAAACAAGAAAAACATTGAAGAAAAAAGAAAAGAAAGAAAGAGAAAGAAAAGAAAAGAAATCATCAGGTTGTTTTCAGATAGCGGAGCGGAGGTGGATGGAGAGAGTGAATGTAGGAAGGAGGCCTCGGATGAAAGAGACAGACAGACAGACAGACAGAGACAGAGAGAGAGACCGAGAAGAGAGAGAGAAAGAGAGACAGAGACAGAGAGAGAGAAAAAACAGACAGACAGACAGAGACAGAGAGAGAGACCGAGAAGAGAGAGACAGAGACAGAGAGAGAAAAGAAGACAGAGACAGAGAGAGACAGATACAGAGACAGAGAGAGAAAAAAAACAAACAGACAGACAGAGACAGAGAGAGAGACCGAGAAGAGAGAAGAGAGAGACAGAGAGAGACAGAGACAGAGACAGAGAGAAAAACAGACAGAGAGAGCAGAGACAGAGAGAGAGAGAAAAACAGACAGACAGAGACAGAGAGAGACAGAGACCAGAGAGAGAGAAACAGAGACAGAGACAGAGAGAGAGACGAGAAGAGAGAGAGAGACAGAGAGAGACAGAGACAGAGAGAGACAGAGACAGAGAGAGACAGAGACAGAGAGAGAGAGAAAAAACAGACAGACAGACAGAGACAGAGAGAGAGACCGAGAAGAGAGAAGAGAGACAATGACAGAGACAGAGACAAGAGACAGAGAGAAAAACAGACAGACAGACAGACAGAGAGACTTGCCCACATGCGGTTGGCTACCACGCTTACGGAGCCAGGTTTGAACGCACGCGGTGCAACTGGAAGTCTGGAAGCTTCTCTTCCACGCCAACCAGAACTCTGATGTGAGGAGAGAAGGAGAGAACATTGGGTGGGAGGTGGTATGGTTGAAGGTGAGGGAGGGGGAGAGGGGAGAGAGGAAGGTTTAGAGGGGAGGGAGATGGAACATTATGATTCAGTTTCCACACAAGATGCTTGTTCAAAGGTGGTTGGTCGGTGGGGTGTCTGGTTTCTGAAAATAGGTCAAAGTTCTTCCAGTCTGAGTACACAGTAAGAGAGAGAGACAGACAGACAGACAGAGAAACAGAGACAGAGAGAGATAGAGACAGAGAGAGTCACAGAGAGAGACAGAGAATAAAGAGAGAAAAGAGGGAAAGAGAAGAGAGAGAGAGAGAGAGCAGAGAGAGTCACAGAGAGAGAAAGAGACAGAGGGAGACAAAGAGAATAATGAGACAGAAACAGAGAGAGTCACAGAAGAGACAGAGACAGAGAGAGTCACAGAGAGACAGAGACAGAGAGAGTCACAGAGAGACAGAGACAGAGAGAGTACAGAGAGACAGAGACAGAGAGAGTCACACAGAGAGAAAGAGACAGAGAGAGTCACACAGAGAGAGACAGAGAGAGTCACACAGAGAGAAAGAGAGAGAGACAGAGAGAGTCAACAGAGAGAAGAGACAGAGACAGAGAGAGTCAACAGAGAGAAGAGACAGAGACAGAGAGAGTCACACAGAGAGAAAGAGACAGAGACAGAGAGAGTCACAAGAGAGAAAGAGACAGAGACAGAGAGAGTCACACAGAGAGAAAGAGACAGAGACAGAGAGAGTCACACAGAGAGAAAGAGACAGAGACAGAGAGAGTCACAGAGAGAGAAGAGACAGAGACAGAGAGAGTCACAGAGAGAGAAAGAGACAAAGGAGATAAAGAGAATAGAGAGAGAGAGAAACAGAGAGAGCACAGAGAGAGACAGAGAGAGTACACAGAGAGACAGAGACAGAGGGAGACAAAGAGAGAGAGAGACAGAGAGAAACAGAGAGAGTCACAGAGAGAGACAGAGACAGAGAGAGACAGAGAGAGACAGAGACAGAGGGAGACAAGAGAAGACAGAGCAGAGACAGAGAGAGTCACAGAGAGAGACAGAGACGAGGGAGACAAAGAGAGAGAGAGAGACAGAGAGAGTACAGAGAGAGACAGAGAAGAGGGAGAAAGGAAGAGAGACGAGAAAGAGAGTCACACAGAGAGACAGAGACAGAGGGAGACAAGAGAAGAGAGAGAGACAGAGAGATCACAGAGAGAGCAGAGATAAAGAGAAAAGAAGAGAAGAGAGAGGGGAGACAGAGAGACAGAGAGAGTCACACAGAGAGACAGAGAATAAGAGAGAAAGAGATAAAGAGAGAGAGAGAGAGAGAGAGAGACAGAGAGAGTCACAGAGAGAGACAGAGAATAAGAGAGAAAGAGAAGAGAAGAGAGAGAGAGAGCAGAGAGAGTCACAGAGAGAGACAGAGAATAAGAGACAAAAGAGATAAAGAGAAGAGAGAGAGACAGAGAAACGACAGAGAAAGAGAGAGTACACAGAGAGTAAGAGACAGAGGGAGACAAAGAATAGAGAGAGAGAGAACGACAGAGAGAACAGAGAGAGGAGAGGAAGAGACAGAGACAGAGATAGGAAGAGAGAGAAAAGAGATATGACACCAGAAAGACAGACAAGACCAGAGGATGGGAGACAAGAAGAGAGAGAGGAGGAGAAGAAGAGAGACAGACGATAGACAGACAGAAACAGAGATGACAGACAGGTAGAGACAGACAGCAGGAGAGAAGACAGGAGAGAGGAGAAAGAGAAAGAGAGACAAGAGAACAGAGAGGAGAGAGACAGGACAGAGAGACAGACAGAGAGACAGAGTTGAAACCATACTTGATTTGCTTTTACGCCGCTGCATTTCCGCCAAGACATCGCCACATTTTCTTTGTTTATTGAAGCGGCAGAGATAAGGAGGGCCGGGGGGGGGGGGAGTGTCAGGTCAGAGGGATGGGAGGGGGGAGGGAGGGAGCTAGGAATGAAGGGTGAGATGATGATAATGATAATGATAACGATAATGATACTTTAGTTTCAATGGTAAACCGTAATTAGTTAAGATGTTTTTGTTGTTAGATGTTTTGTTTGTTTGATTTGTTTTGTTGCTTGCTTGCTTGTTGGTTGGTTGGTTGGTTGGTTGGTTGGCTGGTTGGTTGGTTGGTTGGTTGGTTGGTTGGTTGGTTGATTGGTTGGTTGGTTGGTTGGTTGGTTGGTTGGTTGGTTGGTTGGTTGGTTCGGTCGGTGGTTGGTTGGTTGGTTGGTTGGTTGGTCGGTTGTGGTTGGTTGGTTGGTTGGTTGGTTGGTTGATGGTTGGTTGTTGGTTGGTTGGAGTTGGTTGGTTGGTTGGTTGATGGTTGGTTGGTGGTTGTTGGTTGGTTGGTTGGTTGGTTGATTGGTTGGTTGGTTGGTTGGTTGGTCGGTCGGTTCGTTGGTTGGTACAGACAGACAGAGAAAAGAGAGCAAGAAAGACAGAGACAGAGAGACAGATAGACAGACAGACAGACAGACAGAGACAGACAGACACACAAACACACAGACAGAGACAGGGAGAGAGAGACAGAGAGTACAGGAAGAAACAGAGAGACAGAGACAGAGAAAGACAGAGACAGACAGACAGACAGACAGAGAGAGCCAGAGACTGGGACTGAGATTCGGTTTGTTCACTTCATAAAAGGCCAATGCCCCTAATGTGAAAGGTTATGTTTAAACATACGGAATTAATCACAATAGAAATCACAGAACGTTTTCGAGGTTAGCCTATAACATACGACGATAATGCAGTTTTGCTAATTCTGAATGCTTGTAAGAAAATATTGGCTTCACCTAGTTGATAGATGACTGAGCATTTGGGCATTGACTAGAGGGTGGGGGAGGGGGGGTCTGTCATGTGAGACCAGTTTATACAGAATAGCTAGTTGTGTTGTAATTCAGACCTTTAATGATTTATTTATTCGTTCGTTCTTTGATTTAACGTCTTTTCACTATGAGTGATATTAGACGAAAAAAAAAAAATGTGAGATGAGAGATGGGCGGGTTGGTTTGGGGCATAGAGGAGACAGAGTTATAGACATAAGTAGGTGGGAAAATAGAAAAATGGAACAAGAACTTAACACTAACATTTAACATCAACAATGTGTATGGAAAATTTAACTCTAAAGTACAAACTTCATAAACTTAAAGTAATGCATTAACAGGACTGTGAACCAACGATTCTGAAATTTTAACTGACAAAAATTGATCGGAAGTTACTTCTTTAAAATGAGTTTCAGAATAATTTTCCTGTGTAAACATTTTTGGTAAAAAAGAACGTAGCATTTTGCAGTAAAATAGACAGTGAAACAGTGTGAACTGTTCGCCGCAAATACACTCGACATTTTTACAGTATTTTGTTTTCAATGCGTTTAGCTGAATACGAAAATGAACAGCAACAATCGTTCTCAAATGATATATGGAAGAAAACTGCAATTTTTTTACATACATTTTTAAATGAAAGTTTTATCATTTGTTGTGACACAAACTTTTCATGGAAATGTTAATGAAAACGAATCCATGAGGCTGAATCCATGAGGATGATTTATTTATTTACTTCGTATATATGTTCCTTTCTGAAGGTGAGATACACAAAATGACACACAAGTTGTTCACAGTTTCATTATCATTTTGAGGCCATAAATAAACTAAGCCTGAACGTGTTTGAGGTTGTAAAGAGAGAGAGAGAAGGAGGGAATGTGTAATTGATTCACAAAAGGCTATCGCTTCATTTGAAGGGGCGTCAGCAATGACAACTCTATATGATCGACTATCATCATCATCAGGTGCCGTGCTGCATGGCGTTGGCGATCATGGACTTCGATCTGTCTCTGTCTCTTGTTGCCTCAAGCATCTCTTCCACCCTCTTTGTCTTCAGCCGCTCTGCAAGTCCGTCCAGCATTTTCTCCCTGGGTCTACCCGGTGTTCTCCTTCCCTCCAGCTTTTCCGTTGTGACCAGGTGTTCCAATTCCCCTTTCCTCGTAAAATGGCCTATAAATGTTGCTTGTCTTTTCCTAATCTTCCTTAAGAATGATCTACCTGTGTCTGCCTCCATCGAGACTGTCTCGTTTGTTTTCTTTGCTGTCCATGGAACTCTCAACATTCTTCTTAAGAAACCACATCTTGGCTGCCTCAATCTTGTTTTGGCTTTGCTTGTTGACTGTCCACGCCTCACAACCGTACAACTGTATTGGTTCTATATAACATTCAAGCACTCTCTTCCTGCTGTTAATTGATAGGCACTTGTTGGTAAGAATGCTTGTCATCTTCTTGAATGTTGTTGTGGCTTGGCCGATTCTGCCCGCTATTTCTGATGTGCATGTGCTGTCTGATGATATGATCGTTCCCAGGTATTTAAACTTATCAACCTGTCTCAAAGTCGTGCCGTTTGCTGTTATTTTGCATGAGGGGATTTCATGTTTTACTGATCACCATGACTTCAGTCTTCGTTGTCGATAAAGTCCAACCTAGCACTTTATTTGTGTACCGTCATGTGGGATCTCAGGCCAAAGTCTGATGCACACAGGCGGCCGCATACTGGACACTGAATGGAACGCTCTGCAGAGTCGGTTCTGGCCTTTATTGCTGCACGCTTTTTCACTTTGCTGCTTCGTCTGTCATTTTCATAAGCTTCTGTTTGTGGCCATGATTTCCCATTGTTCTTCATCAATGTCACGTTTCTGGAGGGATTTTTTCAGGATGTCCTTGTAGTGAAGCTTTAGCCGTCCTCTTGATCGATGGCCCTCTGTCAATTTACCGTGGAAGAACTGCCTTGGCAGCCTGTTATCCTGCATGTGCATGAGATGTCCAGATCATCTTAGCTGAGACTGTGTTAGCAGTGTCATTTTAAGGCCATAAGTAAACTAAGCGTGGAGGTATTTGAGGTTGTAAAGAAAGAGAAAGAGGAAATGCAGAATTGATTCACAAAAGTTTATCGCTCATTTGAAGGGATGTAAGCAATGAGAACTAAGAGACACGAAAAATAAAATAATTAAAAAAAAGACCATTCACATGAAATCTTAACAAATTCATTGGATAATGTACATTGTTATTGTAATGTAGTTTAAAGCCCAGCCGACTACGAGGAGCCATATCAGGACTGTAACCGTTTCAAAACATACACAAATCTTCAAAAGGGAAAAAAAAGGAAAAGAAAATTAAGTACACATATCAATGCATTTGCGCACATTATCTAAGGACATGCTCCTGGTGTTGACCACTCCGTCCAATTTATCACGCAGGGGATTTAAGAAAACATACCTGAATACAATTTTAAACATAACTAAGGACAATAAAACATAAAAACGTACCTAAATCACCTAAAATTGCTTCTGCATATCACATTTCCCAAGAGCTAAAAATGCACTTAATACATGTACCCAATTATCAATCCTAAGAAAAAGTACATAAGACTTTATCGAACACATACAGGTGAATGGACCAGCAAGGCAGAAACTGATAGGAAGAAACGACAGAAAGCAAAGGAACAAGGCAGAAACAAAGAGAGTGACAGAAAAGAGGAAATTTCTAGCACAGAATTTCCAGAAGATGGGGATACTGTTTATACTGAAAGAGCCCCCGGCATCCCCACGGGAAGCATAATGTATAATCATATTGCAAACAAGATAACACATTATGCTACCAATTTTGAAGAACAAGGTCTCCCAACAGTGTAAAAATCGCTACTCACAGTTCCGTAGCTTTCGATGGCGTTCTCGCCATCTTCGTCAGCGCTCTAATGCTGTCTGCGTGAATCTCTACTCAGATCTCGCGAACATGGGATGAACCCAGTTCACGAGATCGAATCAGAGAATGGTACACCGGGGGCAGGGTGTAACGGCCCCGGTCCCTGTTGAGCGGGGGGTTGGTGGCTGCGATGTAGATGGCCTCCTTGACTCCTCGCTGGAACCACTTATTTTCTCTGTCCAGGATGTTGACATTGTCCGCACTGAATTGATGTTTTTCGGCGTGTAGGTGAGCTCCTACTGGAGAAGAGTCCCTCTTGTGTTCTGTTAGTCTCTTCTGAAGGGGGCGTTCAGTTTCACCGACATAATGTTGGTTACAGTCCTGGCAGTCTATTCTGTATATAATGCCAGCTTTGTCGAGTTTGCTGGTTTTGTCCTTGGGGGTGACCAGCTGGCTGCGTATGGTGTTGGAAGGTTTGGAATGTACAGCCACCCCCAGTTTTCTGATCTTTCTGGACAGAGCGTCACTCACACCTCCTACGTATGGGATGGTGATGTGTCCCTTGCGCTGGTGTTGTTTCACTGGCTGTTGGGATGCGGTGTTGGATTTCCTGCCTCCCGGGCTGTTCCAGGCCCACTTTTTGTAGCCCGAGATGGTGAGCACTTTTTTCAGGTGGTTTGTCTCCTTGTCTTTTGCCTCTTGGGTACTGCATATGGTGTTAGCTCTGTGGGTAAGGGTTCGAATCACTCCCAGTTTGTGTTCAAGGGGCTGGTGGCTGTCGAACTGTAAATATTGGTCCGTATGAGTTGGTTTACGGTAGATCGAGAAGGATAGAATGCCATCAGTTCTGGTGATGAGGGTGTCCAGCATGGCTATGGAGTTGTTCTGTTCCACTTCCCTCGTGAATTTGATGGCTGGGTGTTGGTTGTTCAGATGTTCTGTGAACTGTTCGACCAGTTGCTGGGGGAGGATAGTCATGGTGTCGTCTACGTAGCGCCCCCAGTATCGTGGTGGGGAGTGGAAAGAAGCCAATGCTTTCTCTTCAAAATCCTCCATGAACAGGTTGGCTACTATTGGGCTTACTGGGGAGCCCATGGCTGCTCCTTCTTTTTGTTGGTAGAATTCACCTTGGAAGGTGAAGTAGGTGGTGGTGAGGCAGCAGGACAAGAGTTCACATACGTCGTCCACTGTGAGAGATGTACGTTGGTGGAGGGTTTGGTCGTTTTGTAACCTTCGGCGTATGATCTCTATGCTTTCTTTCACTGGTACGCTGGTAAATAGGGCAGAGACATCATATGACACAAGGAGTTCATCATGAGCGAGGGTGTAGTTACTCAGTTTTTCCACTAGGTCAGCACTGTTGTGGATGTGATGATCTGTGTGTCCTACGAGAGGTGATAGGATGTCCGCCACAAATCTAGCCGTCTCATACATGATGGAACCTCTGGATGCGACTATGGGACGGAGGGGGACTTCTTTCTTGTGGACTTTGGGTAGACCATAGAACTTGGGGACGTCGGACACAGTTGGGTATAATTTCCTGTACTGTTCTAATGACAGGCGGTCCGTCTCTTTCAGGCGTTTCAGTGTGTCTTTCAGTTTGTTGGAAAACTTGGAAGTAGGATCTTTCTTGAGGCGTTCATATGTTGTAGTATCTTCCAGAAGTTTGCTTGCCTTCTCATAGTACATGGGTCTAGGCATGATGACTGTGGCACGACCTTTGTCAGCTGGTAGGATCATCGTGGCGTGTTCGTTCTTTAAATCCGCCAGAGCCCGTCTTTGGTCCGGTGTTAAGTTGGATTTCGGTAGTTTGGCCTGTTTCATGATTCTGACACAGTCTGATCTTAAGTGTGTGGCTTCTTCTGAATTAGGGCCAATATACCTGCAAGCTGTTTCAATGCTTGTGATGAGGTCTACCACTGGAAGCTTGTTAGGGGCTACGGCGAAATTTAGTCCTTTCTCTAGTACTTCCTGTTCTGGTTTAGTGAGTTGGCGATCTGATAGATTGATCACCCACCTCTCTTTGGTCTTTCTTTTTGTTTCTTCCGGTACAGGTGTAATCTCGCTTTTGTCATTCTGTTGTCTCCTGTTGTTTTTTGGTGCTAGAAGTTCGAATTTCTTTCGATGGCGTTGGCGTACTTTGTCCCATTCTATTCGTCGTGTGTTGTTTAGCCACTCTTTGATTTCGGAGAGCATAGCATCTGGTAGTGTGCTAGAGCTCAGTCTTTCCTCGAGGTCTTGGATTTTCCCTTCCAGACAAGTGATGCGGGTGTTGATTTGCTTGATGCGTTCGTTCATGAGTGCTCGTTGTGCCTGATTGATGATATTCTTTGCTGCTGTTCCTTTCATCGAAGTTTTGATTTTTAGGCTGGTGGGAAAGACGCCGTGATGTTTGCAGTGCAGTGTGAAGTGTAGATGGTTCCTGAACTTCGCTAGGGAGCGGTGTAATTTCTCTGATTCACGAAAGGTAGTGATGATCGTCCGATCGTAATCGCGAATGAGACGTAGGGGAAGTTTCAACAGTTGGGGGGTAGACATAATGCTACCAATTTTGAAGAACAAGGTCTCCCAACAGTGTAAAAATCGCTACTCACAGTTCCGTAGCTTTCGATGGCAACGAAGAGTAACAATGCTCAACCAATTCATCATCATCATCATCATGTGCCCCGCCGCATGGCGTTGGCGATCATGGTCCTCCATATAAATCTATCCCTTGTCGCTGCAAGTACATCTCCCACCCTCTCTCTGTCCTCAGCCACCCTGCAAGTCCGTCCAATATTTTCTCCCTGGGTTTACCTGGTGCTCTCTTTCCCTCCAGCTTTCCTGTTGTGAACAAGTGCTCTAATTCCCCTTTCATCATACAATGGCCTATAAATGTTGCTTGTCTTTTCCTAATCTTCTTCATCAATGATCTTCTTGTGTTTGCAATCAATACTGTGACTTATTGTACACTGTCGTCTCCTGAATGCCTTGTGTTGAAACGGAGACAGATTTCTTAACATTTTAAACCAGACTTCAGATGCTTTACTCACGCATAGGCCATGAAATCCCCCTCATGAAGGGGTATGAAAATGTATCCAGAATTATCATTCAATATCATGGTAATCACAACATTAATATAAACTTTATTTGTTTTCTAGAGGGTTTTTGGTTGGTTGGTTGGTTGGTTGGTTGGTTGGTTGGTTGGTTGGTTGGTTGGTTGGTTGGTTCTTTGTTTGTTTGTTTGTTTGTTTGTTTGTTTGTTTGTTTGTTTGTTTGTTTGTTTGTTTTTGATGGAATTTGGAGCTTGGAGTTCAGACTTTGTTCAAGAGATATTCATCGCACTCGTGCAAT
>JAPXFY010000028.1:24757677-24760177 GCA_030674185.1 Monoplex corrugatus
GAGGACAAAGACATAGCGGGCACTGGAAAGAAACAAAGAATGGGTAAATTGGTACAGAGGATAAAGACATAGTGGGCTTTAGAAAGAAACAAAGAATGGGTCAACTGATACAGAGGACAAAGACATAGCAGGCACTGGAAAGAAACAAAGAATGGGTCAACTGATACAGAGGACAAAGACATAGCAGGCACTGGAAAGAAACAAAGAATGGGTCAACTGATACAGAGGACAAAGACATATTGGGTACTAGAAAGAAACAAAGAATGGGTCAACTGATACAGAGACACATGCGAACAACATCTCAAACCGAACCGGCTAGTGATTGGTTGACATTTTGGTTGCTGCAGCAGACATCTAGTTCATGCATATGTAGTCTATATCAACCATGACCTGGGAGGTCGATGTCACATGATCGAAAACCTAAAACTGATTGATATTCACCACGTGCGTGTCACCGTATCTCGAATGTGTGCATATTCTGTCCTATCTCTTGGTAAGTCTGGAAGCGCATCTTTTTCCCGCGTGATTGCGTCCGGTTGTTCCGACGGCTAGATCTATGTATATCCTGCATTTTTCTTTCTTTTTTTCTTTTTTTTTTTATTCCTTTTTTTTTTCTTTTTTTCTTTTCTTTTTATTCCTTTTTTTCTTTTTCTCTTTTTTTTTTGGTATTATTTCCTCAGTAGTTTTGCCCAGATTGACGGTAAAAAAGAGATCAACATGCTTCCCCTAGGCCCTTTCGATCATGCGACTCTGTTCCTTCAGCTCATGGTTGATGCATATGCATAAGCAAGATGGCTGCCGTATGACCCAAAATAGCTACCAACTACTGGCCGGTTCGGTTTGAGATGTTAGTCGCATGTGGGACAGAGGGCAGCGATATAGGGGTCACTTTCCTTGTCAACCCACGGAAGTCAGGTGTCCATTCACGACCCATTTTGGCTCCTCCCCCCCCCCCTCCATCCCCCCTCCCCCGCCCAGAGACGGGTGAAATCATTCATACAAAAACCACCCCTTCTCTGCTCCCACGGTGTCATTGACCACAAAATTCATGTCTCACATTTTGTTCTTCCGTCACTTGACTGACACAACAACACAAGACGGGCACCAAGCCAATTTTTCCCCCCTAGATAAAAATGATTGATTGATTTACATGTTAGTGTCTTTTTGTTGTTGTTGTTGTTGTTGTTGATGATGTTATTGTTGTTGTTGTTGTTGTTGCTGCTGCTGCTGTTGTTTTTGCTGTTTTTGCTGTTGTTGTTGTTGTTGCTGTTGTTGTTGCTGCTGTTGTTGTTTGTTGTTGTTTTTGCTAATCTTGTTGCTGCTGCTGCTGCTGCTGCTGCTGTTGATGTTATTGTTGCTGTTGTTGTTGTTTTTGTTGTGGTTCTTGATGCTGTTGTTGTTGTTGTTGTTGCTGCTGCTGCTGTTGTTGTTGTTGCGATTGTTGTTGCTGTTGCTGTTGCTGTTGTTGTTATTGCTGTTGTTGCTGTTGCTGTTGTTATTGCTGTTATTGCTGTTGTTGCTGTTGTTGTTGTTATTGCTGTTGTTGCTGTTGTTGTTGTTGTTGTTGTTGTTATTGCTGTTATTGCTGTTGTTGCTGTTGTTGTTGCTGCTGCTGTTGTGTGTTGTTGTGTTGTTGTTTTTTGCTGCTGTTGTTGTTTTGTTGTTGTTGTGTTGTTGTTGCTGTAGTTGTTTTTGCTGCTGCTGCTGTGCTGTTGTTGTTGTTGTTATTGCTGTTGTTGCTGTTGTTGTTGCTGTTGCTGCTTTTGTTGTTGTGTTGTTGTTTTTGCTGTTGTTGTTGTTGTTGTTGTTGTGCTGTAGTTGTTTTTGCTGCTGCTGCTGCTGCTGTTGTTGTTGTTGTTGTGGAAGAGATGCGAGCAGGAAGTTTGGAGTTTGTTCGATTCAATGCACTCGGACAGTTTCATATGCGCTTCGCCCAAACCTCTCACCAACTATCTAGCAGACTCCATGAGCCTGACCCCCTAACCCTAGGCGCTGGAAAGGTCTTAGTGTTCTTTCTTGTGTTTGCCTCTTTCAAGACTGTCGTTGACAATACTGGGATCACACAGTTGGCTCTCATTTACTTTTACCCATGCGTCAATGAGAGTGTTGAGCAAATTCCCTGATCACAACATTGCAGGTGAAAGAAAAAAGCTGACCACATATCTCCTCTCCTGGCACAACTTCACTGGCTCCCTGTATCAAAGCGCATACAGTACAAACTAGACACCATGTGCTACAAAAGCCTCAATAACGCAGCCCCCGATTACCTGTCAAGCCTACTTGAGATCTATCTTCCCTCACGTACCCTCCGCTCTGCCTCCGATCCTCTGACTTTTCGCTTTCCACGCACTAAACTCAATACCTATGGTCCACGAGCCTTCTCTGTTTCTGGTCCACTCTCCTGGAACAAACTTCCTCTCTCAGTCCGTCAGCAACCTACTCTTGTCTCCTTCAAGTCCGCTCTCAAAACTCACCTTTTCTCCTCTGCATAAAATCCTGA
>JAPXFY010000028.1:24765177-24767677 GCA_030674185.1 Monoplex corrugatus
GCAGACAGACAGACAGAGCAGACAGACAGACAGACAGGACAGAGACACAGAGAGAGACAGAGACAGAGACACAGAGAGAGAAGCATACACATGCTCAATAGAGAGACACACACACACAGAAAGACAGACAGACAGACAGAGGCAGACAGACAGACAGAGCAGACAGACAGACAGACAGACAGAGGCAGACAGACAGACAGACAGAGACAGAGACAGAGAAGCATACAATGCTCAAATAAGAGAGACACACACACAGAAAGACAGACAGACAGACAGAGGCAGACAGACAGAAGACAGACAGACAGAGACAGAGAAACATACAAATTCTCAAACAAGGTGAAGTTGGAACAGGAAGAGATTAAAAAAACACACGCTGTGTTCAAAGATATGGATTCAAACTTGAACACTTCCGACCCTTGAGCTATCAGGGCGTCAGGAGTCAACATCACTCCATCTGACGTGGAGAGGCCCCTGCTTGATCTTAAACTGATAGTCAGGTCCCGTCCTGAGAACTTTGATTATTTACCCTTAGAATCCTGCGCCCTGCCATACCCACCGGCATCCTGCATTGTCAAGCATGCCATGCATAGCAAAAACTTAACCCTTTGTCAACATCACTCTACCTGACACTGAGAGCTAGAGGCCCTTGATTTTACGCAGGTCCCGTCCTGAGAATTTTGTTCATTAACCCTTTGACTCCTGTGCCCTGTCCACCAGCATCCTGCGTTGTCAACCATGCCAGCAAACACAAAAACTTAACCCTTTGACTCCCTCACCCTATCCACCAGCTTCCTGTGCAAAGCTTTTGACTCCCTCACCCTATCCACCAGTTTTCCTGTGCAAAAGCAAAACCGTAACCCTTTGACTCCCTCACCCTGTAACCTAACCCTTTGATTCCCTCACCTATAGGGTGAGGGGTCAAAGGGTTAATTTTTTTTGCGGATTGATGGATAGGGTGCAGGAGTCAAAAGGATAACGCTGTACCTCACCCATGTCTTTTGTTTGTTGTCTCTTTTCATAGGCAAAAGCGCGTAAGTCTTATGCGCGGGCATAAGGCTTTATGCCAGGATCGTTTTGGGTCATGTCCATCCCACGGCACCTGTGGCGTCCGTGCATCACGAATTTTTCCGAGCGCGGAGACGCCATCTTGAGAAACTGAAACTGAAAAATCTACATGGGTGTACATACCCCTTGTGTTTCTTGTCCTGGAGCTGATCTGACTTGAGAAACTGAAATTGAAAAATCCACAAGAAATTGAAAAATCTACATGCCCCTCTCCTCTGGCTGTTCCAGAAGTTGAGCTGACTTGAGAAACTGAAATTGAAAAATCTGCAAGAAATTGAAAAATCTACATGTCCCTCTCCTCTGGCTGTTCCAGAAGTTGAGCTGACTTGAGAAACTGAAATTGAAAAATCCACAAGAAATTGAAAAATCTACATGCCCCTCTCCTCTGACTGTTCCAGAAGTTGAGCTGACTTGAGAAACTGAATTGAAAAATCACAAGAAATTGAAAAATCTACATGTGCTTCTCCTCTTGCTGTTGCAGAAGTTGAGCTGACTTGAGAAATGAAATTGAAAAATCTGCAAGAAATTTGAAAAATCTACATGCCCCTCTCCTCTGGCTGTTCCAGAAGTTGAGCTGACTTGAGAAACTGAAATTGAAAAATCCACAAGAAATTGAAAATTGTACATGTCCTTCTCCTCTGGCTGTTCCAGAAGTTGAGCTGACTTGAGAAACTGAAATTGAAAAATCCACAAGAAATTGAAAAATCTACATGCCCCTCTCCTCTGGCTGTTCCAGAAGTTGATCTGACTTGAGAAACTGAAATTGAAAAACCCAGAAAAATTTGAAAATTGTACATGTCCCTCTTCTCTGGCTGTCCCAAGAGTTGATCTGATTTAAGAAAAATGAAACTGAAAATTCTACATGTGTGTGTGTACATGCCCCTGTTCAAGGAGCTGATTTGATTTGAGAAACTGTAAAAATGAAAAATCTACATGTGGGCATATGCCCCTCCCCTCTTGCTATCCCAAGAGCTATTGGTATTGATGTTTTTGTTTATGGCCCAGCCGACTGCGCAGAGCCACACAGGGCTATAACCTGTTTCAAAACATACACAATACTTCAACAAGCAAAAAAAGGAAAAGAAAATTAAGCACACATATCAATAATGCATTCGCGCACATAATCTAAGGAGATGCCATTGGCGTTGACCACTCCGTCCAATTATCACACAGGGGATTTCAAAAACAAACCTGAGTACAACTTGTAACATAACTAAAGACACTAAAACATAAATAAAAACGGGTCTAAGTTACCTAACATTGCTTCTGCGTATCTCACTTCCTAAGAGCCAAACTGCACTTAATACATGTACCCAGTTATCAATCCTAAAGTAAGATTTTATCGAACATGTACAGGTGAATGGACCAGCAAGGCAGAAAATGACAGGAAGAAATGACAGGAAGCAAAGGAGGAAGACAGAAACAAAGAGAGTGA
>JAPXFY010000028.1:24777677-24782677 GCA_030674185.1 Monoplex corrugatus
TCTTCTTCTTCTTTTCTTCTTCTTCTTCTTCTTCTTCTTACTTCTTCTCTTCCTCCTTCTTCCTTCTCCTTCTTGGGCAACTTCACTACTATGATTTCTCGTTCCTCTCTGCTCTGCTCGGTTTTTCGTTCCCGAATCTGTGTTCCGTTGCATTTTTTTTTCTGTTCGTCCGCCAGTCTTCTGTCCGTATTTTTTTTTCTGTCTTCGTTTTCTTCTTCTCTCTTCTTTCTTCTCTGTCTTCTGTCTCTGTCTCTCTTCTTCTTCTTCTTCTTCTTCTTTCTTCTCTTTTCTCTCTCTTCTCTTCTTCTTCTTTCTTCTCTCTTCTTCTTCTTCTTCTCTTCTCTCTCTTCCTCTTCCCCTCTCTCTCACATATCTCCTCGCCTCTTCATCTCTCCTCCATCCCCATTCTCTTCCTATTCTTCTGTTCTTTCGTCTTCTCTCTCTCTTCTCTCTCTCTCTCTCTCTCTCTCTCGTCTTTCCTGTCTCTCTTTCTCTCTCTCTCTCTCTTCTGTCTTTCTCTCTTTCTCTCTCACTTCTCTCTCTCTCTGTCTCTCTCTCTCTCTGTTCCTCTCTCTCTCTCTCTCTCTCTCTCTCTCTTCTCGTCTTTCTTTCTTTCTTGTCTCTGTCTTTCTTTCTCCTCTCTACTTCTCTCTTGTCTCTCGTCTCTCTCTCTCTCTTCTTTTTCTGTCTTCTTGTCTCTCCGTCTCTGCTGTCTCTCTGTTCTTTCTGCTCTCGTCTCCTCTGTCTCGTCTTCTCTCTGTCTCTCTCTTTTCTCTCTCTTCCTCTCTCTCTCTCTCCTTTCTCTCTCTCTCTCTCTCTTCTTTCTTGCTTTCTTGCTTTTTCCGCTCTCTCTGTCTGTGTCTCTGTCTCCCTCTGTTTCTCTGTCTCTGTCTCTGTCTCCGTCTCTGTCTTCGTCTCTGTCTCTCTGTCTTTCTCTTTTCTTTTGTCTCTTTTCTCTTCTCTCTCTCTCCTCTCTTTGTGTGTGTCTCTCTCTGTCTCTCTGTCCTGTCTCTGTCTTTGTCTCTGTCTCTGTCTCTGTTGTCTCTGTTTCTCTGTCTCTGTCTCTGTCTCGTCTCTGTCTCTCTGTCTCTGTCTCTCTCTTCTTTGCTTTCTATTATTTCTTCCTATCATTTTCTGCCTCGCTGGTCCATTCACCTGTATGTGTTCGATAAAGTCTTACGTACTTTATCTTAGGATTGATAATTGGGCTTATTATGTATTAAGTGCATTCTGGCTCTAGGGAAATGAGGTACGAGGAAGTAATTTTAGGTAATTTATGCCCGTTTTTATACATGTTTTAATGTCCTTTGTTATGTTTAAATTTGCATTCAAGTATGCTTTTTTAAATCTCCTGTGTGTGATAAACTGGACGAAGTAGTCAACGTCAGGGGTATCTCCGTAGGTTACGTGCACCAAGGCATCACATTTAGTGACTGAACACTGTGGTCATGTTTTAAACGTTTATTTCTTCAGGTTAGATGTCATGTTTTTCAGCTTGTGTTTACATAGGTATGATGTCATGTTTTAAACCTTTATTTGTACGGATGGCCCCCCGTGGGGATGCCGGGGATCCCTCTTTCAGTATAAATCGTATCCCCACCTTCTGGAAATTCTGTGCTAGAAATTTCATCTTTTCTGTCACTCTCTTTGTTTCTGCCTTGTTGCCTTGCTTTCTGTTATTTCTACTTATTTTCTGCCTTAATGGTTCCATTCACCTGTATTTTTTCGATAAAGTCTTACGTACTTTTTCTTCGGATTGATAATTGGGTACTGTATTAAGTGCATTTTTTGGCTCCAAGGAAGTGAGATATGCGAAAGTCAATTTTAGGTAATTTATGCCGTATTTATATCATGTTTTATGTCCTTTGTATGCTTAATATTGTCATTCAGGTTGTTTTTAAATCTCCTGTGTGGATAAACTGGACGAAGTAGTCAACGCCAGGGGCATCTCCGTAGATTACGTGCACCAAGCATTGGTGTGTGTACTTAATTTTTCTTTTCCTGTTTTTCCTGTTGAAGCGTTGTTAGGCATTGAAATGGTTATAGCCCTATATGGCTCTACGGTTGATGAATTCAAATACCTGGGAACGATCATTTCATCAACGCAGTGCAATCAAAATAGCCGGCAGAATCGGCCAAGACAAAACAGCATTCAAGAAGATGACAAAGCCAGAACAAGATTGAGGCAGCCGAGATGTGGTTTCTGGAAGAATGTTGAGAGTTCCATGGACAGCAAAGAAAACAAACGAGACAGTCTTGATGGAGGCAGACACAAGTAGATCACTCATAAGGAAGATTAGGAAAAGACAGGCAACATTTATAGGCCATTTTATGAGGAAGGGGATTTGGAGCACCTGGTCACAACAGGAAAGCTGGAGGGAAAGAGAGCACCGGGTAGACCCAGGAGAAAATGCTGGACGGACTTGCAGAGTGGTGGGGACGAGGGGGGTGGGGAGATGCTGGGGCAACGAGAGATAGAGACAGATGGAAGTCCATGATCGCCAACGCCATGCGGCAGGGCACCTGATGATGATGATGATGGCTCTACGCAGTCGGCTGGGCTTTAAACAAAAATAACAATAACGATAAGAATCAAGAGATCCATTGCTGCTTGCTGTACTGATATTGCCCACAGAGCAGCATTTTCCTCCTCTCTTGATGTCCTGGATGGTGAAGACAAAACGGAGGACATCTTTACCATCACTTGTAACTGCTACTGCAACTATTAATACTGATACTGCTGCTGTTGCTACTGCTGCTGCCACGACTGGCATTAGTATTAATGATAACAACAACAGCAGCAATAGTAATGGTAATAATAATGGTACTACTACTGCTACTGCTTGATAACAACTAACTAGCATAGTAATGTAATAATATGGTACTACTCTGCTACTGCTACTATGCTACTACTATGCTAGCTGCTACTGCTACTACTACTACTGATGATGTGATGATAAGAATAAAATAATGATAATAACATATAACAACAATAATGAATATAATAATAATAATAATAATAATAATAATAATAATAATAATGATAATAATAATAATAAAAATATAGTGTGATGATGATGATGATGATGAGATGAGATGATGACGACGACGACGACGACGACGACGACGACGACGACGATGTGATGATATTGATGATGATAATATTTATGACAACAACAGCAGAAACAACAGCTACAACAACAACAGCAATAATAATAATAACAAAAACAATGATGATGATAATAATGATAGTAACAATAATGATGATAATAATAATGGTAATACTAATAATACCAACAATAATAATAACAATAATGACAATGATGATAACAATGATGATGATAATAACGATAATGATAATAACAACAATAGAAGAAGAAGAAGGAGAAGAAGGAAGAAGGAGAAGAAGAAGAAGAGAAGAAGAAAAAGAAGAAAAGAAGAAGAAGAAGAAAAAAAGAAGAAGAGAAGAAGAAGAGAAGATAAGAAAAACAACAATAGAAGAAGAAGAAAGAGAAGAAGAAGGAGAAGAAGAAGAAGAAGAAGAAGAAGAAGGAAGAAGAACGAAAGAAAAAAGAAGAGAAGAAAAGAAAAGAAGAAGAAGAAGAAGAAAAAGAAGAAAAGAAAAGAAGAAGAAAGAAGAAGAAAAGAAGAAGAAGAAGAAAAAGAAGAAGAAGAAGAAGAAGAAGAAAAGAAGAAGAAAAAGAAGAAGAAAAAGAAAAGAAGAAAAGAAGAGAGAAGAAAAGAACAAGAACAAGAAGAGCAAAAGGAAGAAGAAGAAGAGCAAGAAGAAAAAAAAAAAAGAAGAGAGCAAAAAAGAAGAGAGAAAAAAGAAGAAGAAGAAGAAAATTCTATAATGTTTAAAAGAAATAAATCTTTCTGCCAGCACCACCTGTGGCCTCTAAAAGCGTAGACTCTACTAGAAGCGCGAGAGTGCAAGTCAAAAAAAATGCGGGAAGTAAGGAGGTCAGAACGACGAAAGATAACGGAAACGCGCCGACTAGCTCCTTCAATTCACAGCGCCACAAGTGGATTACATTACTACTGCCTCTCTGGCCATGAGAGGTCCACTCGCAAATCAACTGAGCTATCGCGGCTGTACGGGGAAGATAACCTCGCCGCAGGAGCAATTTCTTCAGGACGAGTAGTGGTACTTGGCACATATCGGGTTTTAGTATGAGAGAATGTGGGTGGGTAGGTGGGTGGGTGTGGGGGGCTTGTGTGTGTGTGTGTGTTGGGGGGGGGAGCTTGTGTGTGTGTGTGTGTGTGTGGTGTGTGTGTGTGTGTGTGTGTGAATGCTGTGTGTGTGTGTGTGTGTGTGTGTCGTGTTTGTTGTTGTCTGTCTGTCTGTCTGTCTGTCTGTCTGTCTGTCTGTTATCTCTGCATTTAAAAAAAAATATATAAACGTATTTCTCGAGTTTCACCCGATAATCTGTTTGTTTTAATTAATTTCAAGTCGAGTTATGTGTATTTTCAAAATGCCATCACGTAATTTTATGTATGACAACAAATGGTTCATATGATGACGATCATGATGATGACGATGATGACAACGACGACGATGGTGATGATTAAGAGATGATGCGATGACGACGACGACGATGATGATTAAGATAACGATGATGATTAAGATGATGATTAAGACGACGATGACGACGACGACGATGATATGATGATGATGACGACGACGACGACGACGATGACGACGATGATGACGATGATGATGTGTGTGTATGTAAAACTGAAGGCTCGTCAGCTCTTTGTGTACTCTGTGTGTGTGTTGTGTGTGTGTGTGTGTGTGTGTGTGTGTGTGTGTGTGTGTGTGTGTGTGGTGTGTGTGAGTGTGTGTGTGTGTGTGTGTGAGTGTGTGTGTGTGCACGCATGCGCGCGTGCGCGCGAGCGAGCGTGCGCATTGCATCTCTTTCCAGCAGATCATATTTCCATCTCATTAAAAAGAATCATCTCTTTGGTACAAGTCAAATTGCCATCTTTTCCAACAAACT